>ML682060.1:35830161-35859199 GCA_007922195.1 Podocnemis expansa
CACGACCCTCTTAATAGCTGCCCATGGCTCCTTTCCAACATGGCAGCCTCCTAGTGTTGCTAGGCAGATTCCCCTACCTTGGTAACCAAACAGCAGCCACTGCCATTCAACTCTCCGGGATTGCTCAGCTGCAGCTTTGCCAGCTTGACTCCAGTTGCTGGGGAGGAGCAGAGGTGAGTATCAACTTCCCAGTATAACAACTCAATTACACATATAACCTGTGTAAATGCTAAATGAATGTCGTTAACTTCATAACAGAGCTACTTATTAATGATATATTGAAAATGGTAAGAATAACCCGGCAAAAGGGGATTATTTTTCAATTGCTGGTTGTTGAATTTCCTTACTATTAACTTTTAGTTATATTGCTTATATCTTAACATCAATTACTATTTTGGGCAGTGCTTTTTCATTAAAAAAAAGTGCTGGTACTCTCCTTTCCCTTGCTGACCTGTTCCCCCAGTTGGGCAGCAGGGCTGGCAACAAAAAAGGTATCAGTACTCCACATCCCTGCATACCATCACAAAAGAAGCACTGATTTTGAGTATCACAACATGTTTTAGTACTGTTACCATCCTACAGTTATAAACCCCTTTTGAGGCTTCTCTGACAGTGTTTTCTAAAACTTTTTATCTGGCAATTTTAAACAGTTTGGGACAAATATCCCTGGCTATAGCCCTGTTACTTTGCATGAAGTGAAGAAATCTGAGATCTTTTGAATCCTTGCACTGTTAACATTGCAGGAAGGGCCTCCAGCATGGTTCCTACAAGTCTCATATAGAGACCTGTTCTAAATAATAATCTAGGCCTTTTAGTTTAGATCGACTTCTCTCAGTTACAGCTGAGTTTCTCATGGAGACTTGATGGGGCAACCTACCTCTGTGGCAACTCACTGAACAGTATCTTGAAAGACAAAACCCTCTCTTCCCTGCTTAAGTTTGAGCTTGGGCCATGACCTTTTGTTATTTTTCTTTGTTAATGCAGGCCACTGGAGAAAAAATGAGTTTGATAATATATAAGAAAATCAAAAACCCTTTGTGGGAAGCATATGTCAAATTGTACTTAAAGAAGGTGTTATGAGGGCACTGCTCAAGAAACTGTCTCTCCATAAAGATGGTATCACAGTACCCCCAAATGTAAGCACAGCTGATGCAATATGATTTTGCCCTAAATATTATTTTGTGAATAATGTGTCCATCGGGGGTATGCCCCGCTAGTGCCCCCAGGTGGGGAAATACAAAGGAGGCACAAGTAGCAGGAAGGGTACCCTCACAACACTTTAATCTACCCCCACTGAAGCAGTACATGCAAATCCATAGGTTCAGGACAGTACAGCCTAGTGGCCAGAGTCAGTACAAGGCCCTCAGTGCAGGGCAGCACAGCCTAGTAGACACACAGTCAATACAATGGTCTCTGATGGGGAACAGTGCCCAGGTAGGAGGGCTCAGGCCCTCCTGCTCCACTGATCCCCAGCCCAGGGACCTATGGGTGCCAGTGGTATGGCCCCAAGTCAGCAGGGATCCAGACCAAAACATACTGACTGGGTTTTCACTACATCCCAACCCAACCCTTCAGACCCCCAGGGTTACTTCCCACCTGGGCTGGGCAAAGTCCTTGTTGAGTGCTGAACTGTGGCTTTCTTGGTCTTGGGAAAACTGTCATAAGCTTTCTCACAGGTCTGGGGTGTCAGCCACAAGGTGCTTCTTGCAGGGCAATTGCTCCATAGAGCTGAGTCTCCCACAGGTTGGGGCTGATGCAGCTCTGGGGCAGGAGCTTTCAGCAGACATCCTTCCTCTCTGCTGGCCAGCCCAGACTGAACTGAGCTGCTCCCTTTTATACAGGGGCATCAGTCTAAGCATGCCCAGCAGAGTCTAGGGGGCGGGGCTTCCAGTGCCCATAGTGTGTGCTGGGCTTTTAAAGTGCGGGGTGGGTCTACCCCATCACAGTGTCTATAAGAAAACAATAAATACAAAGTGTTGCAAATACAAATTATATTTACATATCACAAACCGATACAAAATCAAGATCAAAATAATAAGATCAGATGTCAACTGAATGACAATTTTGAGAAATTAAAAGAAAAATGTTTATTTATGAAGTCATATAAAATACTTGTCTAGGCTTGAAAGAAATAATTTACAAGGAACTTCATAAAACCATGGAAAAATAACTAAATGGGTTAAATACAAGTTCAAAAGCTTAATGGAAAGTTATAAAACAGTTACTTAGTTGAAAAATAAAATACCTATATTTATTCAGATGTCAACAGGCTCATTTCAGAGATTAGAACTAATGTTACTCCATATTTGGACATTAGTGGCTATATACTTACTAAGTACCGGCACCCTTTTTATTGAGAAGAAAGTCAATATTTAGGTGTTCACACAACATTCTGAACTAAAAAAAAATTGAGTATTTCATGATAATATTCATAACAATGACATAGAAAAGAGACAAGTCTGTTCATAGTTTGTTGATCACGTATACATAGTTGTGCAATGCAAGACCAATACAATAAGAAATTTCTTAATATAATTACTACCTACAATAAAATCAACTCAAATTAGATTCTTCCCCAGTTCTACAATAGAAAATTTTTCATATAGTCCTTTGCTTGCATACATAATTTTCTGTGTCATATAAATATTTTCCATTATTTTAGTAAATTCATCATTCACCACAGAAAAATAAGACATCTCATTAGAAATATTTACCAGGTTATAGCTTTACCATTAGCTGAGTAAAGCTTTCACAATGGCTGTGTTCACACGGCACTTTTGTTTCGAAACAACCTCGTTGTTTCGAAACAAAAAAACCATGTTCACAACAACTGTGTTGTTTCGAAACAAGTTAAACCTCATTTGGGGACGAAACAACCTTGTTTTGAAACGCTTGTTTCGAAACAACGCATGTGAACATGTTGTTTCGGAACAATAGGTTCCGAAACAACATTTAACGGGCTGCCGCCTCAGCACCCTGGCCAGGGAACACTCAGCACCTTGGCCAGGGTGTTGAGGGGTGTCCCCTGGCCAGCAGGCACCGGCGGGGGTCAGCGCTGCACAGCGCTGAATCCCCCTGGTGCCTGCAGAGCTGGGCTGCGGGCACCGGCAGCGGGCTTCAGCGCAGCCCAGCACTGCTTCCCGCCGGCTTTTTAAGTGAACTTCTATTTCGTTTCCCGCTTTTTTCTTATTTCGAATTAACATTTTGTTAAGTCGAAATAAGATATTTCGAAATAAGGTGTTGTTTCGAAACAAGTTGTTTCGACACAACTTGTTTCGAAATAACCCTGTGCGTGTGAACACAGCCTAAGTGAGCAACCTGGGATGAAAAGGCATTTATGAAAAAACCTGCAGATCACAATTTTTGTTATGGAAATCATGACGATGACAAAAACTGATAGCCTTAACTATTAGGATATGTCCACATGTAGGATTTAAAGCGAAACAATGCTGGTTGTTTAGCTTTAAAAGAAGTTTGGTCCACACAACGTTTTGTTGTTTTGATATGACGAGCTCCATCATATCGAAACAACAAAAGTTAGAGTGATATAATAAGGCCTGGTGGTGAATCGAAATGACCATTAAATGGAGCCAGTCATTTCGAAACAACACCATTGGGATGCTTTGTTTTGAAACAACATTGTCTCAATTCAAGGGGTTGACCTTCCTCCCAGGGTGCATGGCAGCCTAGAAAGAAGACCCACCCCCTCAGCACCCTGGCCAGGAAGGGCGGATGCAGAGTGGGCTGGGGCAGGGATCACAGGGCACCTGGCATACCCCACTGCTGGCTGGGCTGCAGGGGCAGGGAGCCCATGGTGCCCGCATCCCCCCACTGCTGGCTGGGCTGCGGGGAAAGGAAGTCTGGCACACCTCGCATCTGCCTGCACTTACAGGGTGGCAGGGGGACAGAGATCACCTGGTGCGCGGCATCCCCCACTGCTTGCAGGGTGGTGGTGGGGGGACAGAGATCGCTGGGTGCCCCGCATCCCCCCACACTTGCAGGGCAGTGGGGGACAGTGATCGCGGGGCACCCGGCAATCTTTGTCCACCTGCTGCCCTGCAAGTGCAGGGGAATGCCAGGCGCCCAGTGATCTCTGTCCCCCTGCCACACTGCCAGCGTGGGGGATACCGGGTACCTGGCAATCTCTGCCCCCGCACACCTGGCTCCCTGCCCTCACGTGCCCAGCTAGATTGGGGGGATGCTGGGTGCCTAGTGATCTCTCCACCCCCACCCTGCCAGTGCGGGGAAGGAAGCTGGGTGCCCAGGGCTCCATTCCCTGTGCTCAGCAGCGGGGGATGCTGGGCACGCCAGGTCCCATCTCCCCCCTGCGTGGCTGCCCTTAAAGGCTGCAGCGAGTCTGGTGGAATGGCTTTTCCCTCACGAGGCTCTGGGAGCCAAGAGCTGGGGGGGCTTTTTTTTCTGCTGCCACTGGCTTCTCTGGGAAGACCCAGGCAGGAGATTGGGTGGCACCATGGCCCTGCCAGAAGGCCATGTTGCCACACCTCCCGTGGTCCTCCTCTCCTAAATCGTACTAGCAAGTCCTGCCCCTGACATGCTAGTTCAAAATTTTTTTGTTTGTTTGTGGGGACCTGTTAAATCGATTTTAGTTAAATCAGTTTAATGATTGTTATACTGATTTAAGTTAAATCATTTCTAGTTAAATCAATATAACACTCTGTGTGTGGACATAGCCTTAGATAAATGATCAAACAAAAACCAGTGACTAAGAGTTAAGTTAGGAAAACATTTTAGCCAGTCTGAGCGCGAACAGGGAGCACTGTTGTAGATAAAATGCTACTGTTCAGCATATGCTGAATCTCTGTGGGGCTCCTGCATTGAGTTGTGCTCCTAGCTGTGTTGAATGTGGTCCAGATGAGCTTTTACATTTTCTGAGCTGGGCCAGCTCAAATGTCAGTGATGTGGACGGTTAAACACCTGGGGTGAGATTCTGTGCTAGAGATGCAGCACAGACTTTGTAGCCCAGGGGAGGAGAGGCTAAGAAGACTAAATCATGCATGTGCCCTCCCATTCCTGGGCTGCTCTGGGGACTAAAGAGGTCCCTAGACTACTCAGACAGCCCTGGGGACTGCTTTTTATGGCAGCTTCCCAGGACTGCCCTATGGACCAGTGCTCAACCCAGAATTTCCACAGTGCTGTGTTACAGGTCTACCGCTGGCATGGTCTCCCTTACTCACTCAATCGCTAGCATGTCACTTCCACCAAAGGCTTGTGAATGGATTCTCGCCTGTGTTCCACAGTGCTTCTGCCAGGGGAATACCTCCCCTTCCGCTTTATCTGGGGCAATTAAGGTTTCTCTGTGCTGCTCTGGCCCTTTTACATCAGTGTCAAGTTACTGGAGCAGAGACGGGAGAAATACTCTTATTGAAATTGATCGCTGTATCTGGACTTTTCCACCATCAGAAATGTTCTTTTTCCTATTCGCTAATGATTGGCCTTTACTAGGAAAAGAAAACCTTTATTCCTAGAAGGTAGCAAGTACACTGAATATCTATCTGTTTATTATAGGTGAAAAATGCACCTTACAGCATGAAAATATCTGGGAAGAAGTAAGAATTCATATTTCTTCTTTGTTTCAAAATGATGATACCAACTGGAGTGTGTGCAGAAATTTAACTTTGATCTCTTTTTCAGGGGTGCATTCTATACCTCTGGCACAAGAGGAGCTCGCTCGTTCTCTCCCTTACTTCCCCTAGCCTTGGGGCTGGAGTATTTCTGGGGTCCTGATTATTTTTGGGGGGTGGCTTGTGACCTCATTTACCCCCCCCCCCAACCCCCTCTGCACACCCTTGGACATGCATGAGCTTTTCCTACTCTTAGCCAGCACTTAAAGACAAAATCAATCAGACAATTATATTATCTTCCGTGTGCTATCAAAGAAACTTTTGTACAAACAACTGTAACCCAATTATCTTTTTTAAGCTGGCACTCCAGCACAGATCTCCTTTTTGTAACTCGGCGTTCAAGAGCATTAGCAAGCTACACAGTTGCATACTGAACATAATCAAATATAAAAAGTCACCACTATAAAATATGTGGGATGAAATATCTACTCAAGGAACAGTTGCCAGTAGAGTTTGGATTAGTTGTTTACAAACAAACTTATTGAGACTGGAGTGTATGAAGTAGCCGGTCATCTCATGTACTTAGTCTCTATGGAAAACCAGAAAGGCAAGAATTTATTAATGTACAGTTCAGCCAAAATAGATACAGAGTTTTAACATCAGAGGTAGAAATGCTTACAGATGCTAATCCAGACCGTGCAAATTTGGTAACAATTTTTCTTCACACATAACATGCAAACAAACTAGATTACATGGAAAATATGTGCTTTTGTCAACTAGCTGAGTGATATGACAAGAAAGATTGTTTGGGATGCAGCCCAGCTCCACAAAAGGATAATAATACAAGTTAAAACTAACGACCACATGTAGCTGCTTAGCTAATGACAGAACCCATGTTGGCTAGTTAACAGTAAAAACATCATAGCTTAAAAGGAGACAAAACTGAAATCTGTTGTATTGTTCTCCTTTTCCTGTTCAAACCATGCAGAAATAAAAATTAATAAAGAGTACAGAAAGGAAAATTTCACAAGATGGCATTTCAAGTTTATCAAAACAGATACCACAGATGGTTACAGCTTGATCCAAGAAGTAAGATGTTAAAAGAAAGACTGCAAACTTTCCAAAAGATGGATCATGTGCAGCAGGACTTGAAACTCTTGTGTAAAATGCACTAAATTCCAGAGTGAATCTAAGACAAAACAATCTTATAGTATGTAATAATGAATAGTATTAATAAGATACAATTCCAATCTAAAAAAAAAAGGAAGCAAATCTATTTCACATTTGACAATGTAGCTACTTCATGACCACTGCAGAGAAATATGATGCATGGATCAGAGATGTATGCATAAAGTAGCTACAATTAGTCAGATATTTTTGCATAAAGATATTCTGTTGAAAAAAAGTGTTTTCTTTCAAAAGGTTAAACTTTTTTTCACACAAAATTGCTGAAATGAAATAATCTTGAGTTTGAGAGTGACTTGAAGTTGAGGGTGGGGGGGAGTGAAATCAAGGCCAATAGATTTAGTCCTCAGCTGAGCTGGTGTTGAAGAATTTTTTCAAGGCCTATAAAGGAAATACAGTGCATTCTGGATATTCTATAAATGGGTTAAAACCACAGTTTATGTCTGTTGATTTATAATTGTGATTTATTGTTGATTTATAATTGTATTGTTTCCTCCTTTTTTCTATGTAGATATATGGACCTTAAAAGTTGTAATCCTAATTTTTTTTTACTTCTAACTATATTTGAGTCCTGTCTTATTTTGTATTTTAGTCCAGAGGGAAATTTCAAGAAGTTGAGTTACAGACTCCTGAAAAATTAATTGCAGTCCTTTTGGGAAATGCTGTAATTCATAAATGTCCTTTTATTTCTTCACAATTAGGCTGTAGAATGTTGTCATCAAAATCCACCATCATTCATCATTCATGAAGCTTCATTTATCTTCCATTGGCTTTGTAATGATAGTCTGAAGGTTTTACATGTTTATCTTCCTCCACCATAAGTCAACTTTGTTGAGAGTTGTTATGTTTGGCTTCTCTTCATGTTATTCTTTTCCTCAGGAACTATTTTCTTTGTGCTGAGTTGGGATATTAATCCATTTGCATTCAGCACTTACCAATGTATTCTGTGTCTCCTGCTTATTTTGTTCCAGCATTGTGAAAATTCATTAAACAATAAAAACCAAAAGTGTGTGTTTTTAAGGATATAATCTCCACTTGTCCTGCTGGAATTTCTGTCCTTCTGAGATTTGTGTGGAAAGTCTTAGGGTATGTCTTCACTTGCCACTGCCAGTCCAAAGTTCCAGGCATGATTAGCAGTGAGTATGTACTTGCTGCTGCACTCCGGAAGGTCATTACCGGAAGTCCTACTCCCTCGGGGATGCAGCTGAAAGTCGACTGCAAGCCATTTGCAGCCAGCTTTCAGCAGTGTGTCCTAGTGGCTTAGGAAGTTGCTGGCAGTTAAGCAAGGCATTTTACGTGCCTTGCATAATTGCTGGTCGACTGCCACTGAAAAGCCCTCTCAGTGTAGACTAGGTCTTAGACTCAAGCACCAAACTAACAATAGCACCAGAAAAGTACCCAGCCAGCATTTAAGTGTATCATATGAGGTGCCATAGGAAAAGGAAATGATTGAACATTTACTATTTGGAAAATAAAGTCAAAGTACCCTTAGAGATTTTTCAAAAAATTGGGTGAGAATTGAAAGTCTATCCCTGTTTTCTGAGCTAACAGGTTTGGGGGTTGCTTTTTGTTTACTAGATATATAAAGTACAGAAACGTGCAGAAAGGGGAAGCCTGATGGTTTTTAAAGTATGAATCCATGAATAAATGGAAAAGGACACTGAAGGGGAAGAAGCATCACTGATATTGCTTCAGTTGCTGTAGAATCAGTAAGACTGCTTGTTTGCATTTCTTATCAGCTATATACTAGAAGGTCTTTTCCTGAAAAGCTCTATACTTACATAGTTAGCTTTACTTACATGAGAAGAACCATTATTTCAAAAGAAATTATTCTTGCAAGAGCTATGGCTATGTTCAGCCGTTGTTTCAAAATAAAATTTCTTATGTTCACATGACGTTCTGTTATTTCGAAACAGTAAAACCTCGCTTGAAATTGAAATAGCCGTTGTTTCAAAATGGCTGTTTCGAAACAACAGCGTTCAGACAACTGTTTCAAAACAACATGTCTGAACAGCCTTATTTCGAAATAACCATTTCAAAATAACAGCTGTTTCAAAAGCAAGCTTTCCCTTAATTCGAATTAACATTTTCTTAACTCGAATTAACTTATTTCAAAATAAGGACTTTATTTTGAAATAACTCATTTCAAAATAACTTATTTTGAAATAACAGTTTATGTGTGAACATAGCCTGGAAGTTATTTAAATATACGACAGAATAGTGTGACTCAATCTCTCTAGATCAAACTCTTGTGGCTACTCTGTCCTAGTGAGTTTACTTGATAGCGAATATCCAGTGTTGCAATGCTAATTGTATCTTCAGCTGCCCATGGGAGCTTCTTTCCCGGCTGAAGGACAGAAGAATGATTATTTATCCTGCAGCCTAAATTTTTAATTCAGAGCCTTGGGCAAGTTGTCACTACTCTGCAACATTTAGATTTCATTGCAATGTTCAAAGAACCAGGAGGAAAATGAAAATTACATTTTAATTGGCCTTTCTAATGTATGTGTCAAGTTTTCAGCTGCTGTGAAAGGGCAATGCCCCATTATACGCATAGTGTACTTCCGACAGCTCTATTTCTCTGTTATTCACCATTGTTTGTATAATCACCTAACTGGTTTGAAAACAAGAGTTCTCATTCTCTATACCCAATGAAGGCAAAGCTCTTACTTAATTTTGGGCCCAAATGTCAATTTACCTTTGGCAAACACTGATTTCCCCTGGCACTCCCCATTTTCATCCTATTGGAATGAAAAGTATCAGTGCTATTTCTTTGCTTACTCATTTCTGCAGCAGCCGCAGCAGCAGCAGCAGCAGCAGCAGCAGCAGCATAGCCATGAGGATAGTGTTTGTGGGTTACAGGCTGTTGCAGTGGTGACAGAGGGAAAATGATATCAATTCATCCTGCTACGTTTACTAAATTAACTAAATACAAAGAAATCCTTAGAGAAAATTACTGTGAATGACCATGGCAAAATGAACTGTTTCCTTGCATGACAAAAAACGATGTTTGATGTAAACTCATTTCAAGTTGGGGAGTCAATTTCAGCTCACAATTTTGGTCTCTCCATTGCCATCCGTCAAAGCAGAATGAAGGCAAGATACCCAAGCCAGATATTTAAGGCAAGTGATAACAGTACTGGCTCCTTTAGATATTTCAGTCCAATATTATGACAGCGTTCTTAAGAAATAATGATATTCATATGTATGATCAGACCCAACTGCCATATGAAAAGTTCATTTGTATTCTGCTATAGAGGATGCACAAGAGGATGTAACTAGATAAAAACATAAAGGAAATTTGAAAATACAGTGATACGACAAAAACAGCTTATGATTAATTCTAATACAGAAAGCCCCTTTGCCACTTTAGAAGTTAGGTTTTCTTAGGACTACAGGAAACCTCATTATAACAGTTGATGCTGCTGCTCCATGAAAGTGGGTAGGCCACCTGAGTAATGAATGCTTTGTAAGAACAGTGGGTCTGTTATTTTGTCCTGTAATGGCATGAAAGCACACATCCATCTCTTTGAGCCATGTGGTATGAAATCCTGTGGGATTTATTTCAGTAGCTGAAGTTTAAACAACTTTACTTGCTACATCTCCCAAAGGCAGACTCATTCTAAAAGTCAGGCTTTCCTATAAAATGGAGAAAGTACCTCAATCCATGTGATTTTCCATGGCAAAAGTCAAGGACAGCTGCTAAGCAGAAATGAACAAGTGGTGTTTAGTGCTAACAAAGAGACCGAGTCTCCCTTCACTTTTTGGAAATTCCATGCATGAAACCATTGTGGGATCACCATCTTTTCCCAGGAGAATAGACTTAGATCAGGTATTATCTGTGGTGGGAAAGATTACCCCAAAACTTATAGTATCAAATAAGTACAAGGAAGGCCAATAAAAGAGCAGCAGTGGTTAATATATGGGATAGTAAACATGGTCAAGGTAAGCTGAGACGGTGTTTCAATGGAAGTGTGTCAGCTGAGTGAAAGATGACTGAAAGATACAACAGGTGATGGAATAAGACATGAAGAGATTCATCCAGGAATGGTGTTTGGAGTTTCGGCAGCCAAGTGAGAAAGGCACTATGCTTAAGTAACTTTTCATTTGTTTAGTAATTTTTATTTTTAAATCCCTCAAACATTCCCTTCTTTCATCAATGTCAGAAAAATGAACAACTGGGAAGTAAGTAATTGCTGAGGAAAATATTGTGACAAAGTGTGAGTCAAAAAGAGAGCTCATATTCCACTGTGGTAAAATAATCAGCTTCACAAGAGAACTTCAAGCTTACGTGGGAAGAGATTTTAAACTACAGTAAACAAATAGCTCAGGCTGGGGAAAGCAATTGGATAACAGCTGAGTTATTAAAAGAAGGTGGAGCTTGTATGAAAAATGCCCTTTGTAAAGTTTCATATGGTGAGCAAAAGTGGGTAATGGTCACAAAACTGATTCACTTTAGTCTGCTTCACATTAACTAGAAAATAAATGGGAAGTATATAAGAACTGAAGAACAGCATCTTTAATCTTTAGGGTTATGCAAGAACTCTAATTTTTATTATGGAAGAATTTAAAAATTTGAAATTTTCTCCTTTCCAGAACAGCATGAAAAGAGTCTTCAAAATTTCCCACATATTGAAATCTGGAAAAAAAAAAACATTGCAATTCAGGTTGATCTCTTCATTTTATTTTGAGCAGATCAAAAAGTGGTATTCCCATTTTAACTTTTTCATTTTATATTATACATTATAATTCAAAATTTAAAACTTTGAAACAAAAAGTCATTTAGAAACAGCAAATTGAAATGTTCCATTCCAAAGAGGTCAAGATGGAATGTTTCAGTGCTTTTTTCCAAAATTTTAAGTATGTTTTCCACAAAGGCGACATGTTTCTGTGAAACAGTTCCCCTTTAGTAAATGGTAATGTTCCAGTGGGAAAATGTTCCATCAGAAAATACCCAACCAGTTATATTGCTGTTTCTTTATAAAGGAAGACAGATCCCCTAGGAGGCAGCCAGACAAAATTTCTAAGTTTCCATAGTTTCAGCTTTTGTCTAGTATCCCCAGCTCCCACATAAGAAACAGCCCAGTTTGTGCCAAAATGTAAGAAGAGGATTGTCATCAAACACAGGGAACACAAGCTAATGCCTGCTGTACTTTCTATGTGTGTTTCGTAAGACTGTTCAAAGGATGGGTCTAGCTAATGGAGCAGTCCATTTGTATATGAGGAAAAGGTGGTTGCTGCGACTTTTGCAAAACCAGAGGCAACAGTAGAGGACACAGAAGCAGGAACCCAAAAGGTGATGGTTTTAACATTAGTAGACTATTGCATTACTAATACTGTACATAGGTACAATAAGCTACTGAGGGAAAACATCACAGTGGATACCTAAATTAATACCTGTGTCCACTGTTCCCTCTAAGCTGTGTGCGTGTGTGCATGCACATAGGTCATGAAACTCCCACACACAACAAAATAAGGTGTGCACAAAAATATTCAAAAGTGCTAATATTAGCACACACACAGAATTTTTTTGTGCATGCAAAGAAAATTTTTACACACACAAAGAAATTTTTTGTGCACACAGCCTATGTAAAATTAGAGGGAACATTGCCTGTGTCTTATTTCTGTTTTCATACCCTTTACTTAGTATTTGATAGCTGTTCTTGTATAGCAACAAACACGTGGAGGCAATTGATTTGCACTGAAGTCTCCTGCTGCCATACCATTAGTGACATTGATTGCATGCTATCAAAGTTAGTACCTATATAATGCTTGATCATAGATAGTCTGTCATACGTGTCTTCAAAGCAGTGCATGATAGTGCATGGTCCTTTAGCTTAGTCAGTTTTACTTTATGCTTTTGCTGCACAGCCTATGAATATGTGCTATATGTAAAGCGGAGTGGCTATATAGGTCTCCATATATACTTTTGCTGCTTCCCCTATCAGTTCTCTACAACTTGTAACTTCTAATTTGTATTCATTACTATCAGTTTCTCCTTTCTTCCTTTTGCTATTTATATATTTTTAATTTCATCACTGCCTTTACTTGGTTTTTAGCCAATACAAACCTTCTTCCTTGATTATGTCTTTTGAGGCAACTAGAAAAATGATGTAAATTAATTCCCAGTTATCAGTCACAGATTCCTGATTAAATTCTTCCTCCCAGCTGATTTGGCTCAGAATTGTTGATGAAATTTTAAAGAACCAAATAAATATATCACTGGGCTGGACTTTACTGTCTGCAGGTTATAAATGTTATAAAGTCTTGATAATTTGTTCTAAGGAAATGTCTATGCTGCAAAACAAATAAGAAAAAAACCCACTGTGGCAGTGGGTCCCAGAGCCTGGGCTAACTTACTGGAGCTAGCAGCGCTTATGCTACAGAGCTAAAAATAGCCAGGTAGATCTTCCCACTCAAGCTTTCTGATGAACCACCCTTGCCAGGTTTCAAAGCCAAGCTCCAGCTTGATTGGCCATGCCTATACTGTTATTTTTAGCCCCATTGCATGAACCCCATGAACCAGAGTCAGTTGAACCAGGAGCTGAAATTCACTGCTATACAGGGCTTTTTTGCAGGATTGATGTGGCTTTGGTCATCATTAATTGACAGTTCTGGGATCAGTTTCTCATTATTTGTCAAAGGAAGGAGTAATACAGAATGCCTTCATGTGGGGTGCATTACTTTTTAACCTGGAAATTGTCATCTATAATACTTAGAAATTCCAAGGATATTTTAACACTCACAGCATGAGACCTCCAGATTATATCACTCAAACTGAAGTCCCCATGATCATGAAGATTTTTTCCTACATTACAGATAGGTGCATAAGAAAATGGTCATTCTGGTTCCTAGTATGATTCTGTGGTCTGTAGCAGACACCAACTAATACTCCATGTTATGCTTTATCTATTAGGATAGTGGTTCTCAACCACTGTGTCGAGACACATTACCACCACACAGAGGTAAGTGTATCATGGAGAGCTGGGGAAATGGCTGGATTTGGCTTGGAGGGAGTAGGCTAATATGTCCTGTAGCGTTGTAATATGCTACCACATGTGTGTCGCAACCCAGGAAAGTTGAGAACCGCTGTATTAGGATACTGATCCGTAAGTGCTCTAGGTAATTTTCTTCTGAAATATTATCACGTTAAGAGTCTATCATGGGTATTTTTGTTAAAAGCCAGGGACAGGTCGCAGGCAATAAACAAAAATTCAGGGAAGTCTGCGACCTGTCCCTGACTTTTACTGTAAGTACTCTGGCGATGGGGAGACAAGCAGAGCACTGCCAGGTGAGAATTCTTGTTGCATATAGCCAACTCTTTGGACCAAACATGCTCAAGACAGTAGTTCTTGTTCATCCTTTGGGTTGGGGTTGGTTTGATTTCTGTGAACATTTGAGTGGCTAATCTGACTAATTTGAGCTTGGAACAGTTTTTGGCACACTGAGCAAGAGATGACACTCTGTGCTGTGTGATTAACTATGGACATACAACAACTGCAAGATTTACACAGCTGGTACTTCTGCTCTGCTTCAGCTGTTCTTCTCTGCTCATAGATTGTAGCTCCAGTATGGATGAAGCTCCCTCAGGTAGAACAATCCAGAGTGAGATCTTCCCAAAACTCTGGGTCAGTGTTGAAAAGCCACAATGATAACTTAAGGGAGTCCTTGAAACATTTCTTCTCACCTCCCTGAGAGCACTTTCCCTCCTTTAGCTCACTGTAAAAGATCTTCTTTGGCAGTCACTCATCTGATATTTGGGTGACATGGGCTGCCTTTCTCATCTATGATTTCATCCACAGAGTATGGTTGGCTGCCCATAGGAGAATCTCAGTGTCCAGAACCTTGTCTTGCCATCTTATCCACCTCAGTTGCTTCAAGCAGTCCTGGTGAAAGTGATTCAGCTTCCATAGCATGGCATCTGTACAGCATACAGCTTTCACATGTGTGGTGTTTTGGACTACCTAGGGTCATTGGGGTTGCCATAGTGATAAATGGGAGAGTCGTTTAGGTGGTAGGAAAACCTGTCTGTCTCCTCTCTCTCTCTCAGTTCTCTTTCAATAAAGACTTCTTATACAGCTCTGAATATGCTGTCCTCCTTATTGGATTATAATCTCCCTTAAAACTCTACAGCATACATGCATTGAAGTTGGTAATATGATGGCTTTGCAGACCTTCAATTTCATTTGTTGACTGATGCTTCTACCCTCCAACACATTTCTGTGTAGTCACCTAAGGCCACACTTGTTTTGACAATTCTGATGATGGTTTCATCATTAAAGGGAACAGCACATGATAGCGTACTGCTGAGGTGGGTGAATGTGTCTAGTGCCCAGAGGGTTTGGCCATTTACAATGATAATAGGCTCTCCATAAGACTTTCGTGGTGTTACATCACTTCTGTCTTCTTGATCTTTATTGTGAGATCAATAGTTCATACTCCATAGCATGGCAGACTCAGATTTGGCATTCAGGGAACAGTCCTCAGCAAACAACAGTTCATGAAGTCACTTCCTTCGCCTCTGCCTGTAGTCTCCTCAATTTGAGGAGCTTGCTAATAGTCCAGTAATTAATGGTTGCTGCTGTAGGGCCCGAGGAGCTGCAGCCCCCCCCCCCACATCTCTGGCCCAGCCTCATCAGCAGCTGGGGCCAGATTGGGCCCAAAGGGGCCACCTGCTGCTGGCTGGCAGCAGCAGGATCTGGATCTGAGCCTAGGCTACCTTCAACTGTCTGACTCGAATCCAGCTCTTGCCACTGCTGGCTCGTGACTGGTGGCCACAGCAGGCCCATTCCAGCTCCCGTTGCTGCTTGCTGGCCAGCAGCGAACAGCAGGAACTGGAACCAAGGTTGGCAGGAAGTGACTGGGGGCCAGATTGGGCCCACCCAGGCTGCCTGCTCCTGACCACCAGCAGCAGGAGCTAGAAAGAGCTTGCGGCACTGGATCAGGTTCAGGGGTGAGGCCTCATGGCAGAGGGTGGGGGCCACATGGCAGGGGTTGGGCCTCAACCCTTTTTTTCAGGGGAGAAATGCCCCTGATCTAATGCCAGTCTCAAGATCATAGTCACAAAAGATGTCTGTAACCATGACAGAGAACATCATACTGAAGAGGGTTTGGATGAAGACAAAGCCCTGCTTGACTCCACTGATGAGCAGCAATAATTTAGACAATTCACCATCATCCACAGCATGTATGGCTATGCCATGATGGAATTACCAAAGTATTGCAATGAATTTCTCCAGGCAACCAAATTTTGCCGTCATCTTCCAAAGGCTGATGAATATTATTGGGATATTATAGGGATAGTTGAAGCATGGTGGAATAGTAGTCATGACTGGCATACTAGGATTGAAGGTTATGTGCTCTTTAGGAAAGACAGATATATAAAGGCAAAGGTGGGGGAGTGGCATTGTATATCAGTGAGAAGGTAGACTGTGAGGAAATTCAAAATGATAGCATTAACAAGACAGAATCAATCTTTGTAAAAATCACATTGGGGAAGAAAGCTACTAAAGTTTCTCTGGGGACAGTACTTGGGGTTTGTTACAGACCATTGAGATCTGCTTTAGCCATGGATAGGGACCTCTTTAAGTCCCTTAAGGAAGTAAATACTGCCAGAAACTGTGATTATGGGAGACTTTAACATCGTAGATATAGACTAGAGGACACGTGCTAGCAGTAATAAGAAGGTCTAGATTTTTCTGGATGTGATAGCTGATGAACTTGTTCTCCAAACTGTTACCAAACCAGTGAGAGGGGATGCCATCTTAGATTTGGTATTGGTGAGTAGTAAGGCCCTCATAGAAGAACTGGTTGTAGGGGACTACTTACGTTCAAGTGACCATGCACTCATTCAGTTCAAACTAGTTGGAAGGATAAACAAAAATAAATCTGTGAGCAGGATCTTTGACTTAAAGGCTGTGTCTACTACTAAAACCTTAGCTTGAACTTGGTTAGACCAAACTAAATAGTTCGAAGTTAGTTTGAACTAAGCATGTTTTTTTTCAGTTCAAACTAACTTTTAGTTCAAACTAGCCATGTTTTTTCTAGTTCGAACTGATTTTTTAGTTCAAACTAAAAAGGTGCAGTTAGTTTGAACTAAAAGTTAGTTCAAACTAAAAACCATGCTTAGTTTGAACTAACCACTAGTTTGAACTTATTTAGTTTGAACTAGCATGACTACATCATGCTAGTTCAAACTAAATTTCAAAGTAAGTTTGAACTTAGCAGTTAGTTTGGACTAACCAGCCAAACTTTGAACTAGTATAGACAGGGCTGAAAATAGTTCAAATGAAGGCTCCTTAATTCAAATTAATTTGCTAGCATAGACATAGCCAAAAGGGCTAACTTTAGAAAATTAAGGAAATTAGTTGGGGAAATGGACTGAACTGGAGAACTTAGGAATGCAAATGTAGGAGAGGCTTGGAATTGCTTCAAATCAATGTTGTAAGAACTATCTGAAGCCTACATTCTTAGAAAGGAGAAGGGGAAAAAACATAGACAAGACCTGTAGACTAAGCTGGATGAGTAAGCATCTCAGGAAGATGATTAGGAGGAAGCACAGAGCCAACAAAGAGTAGAGGATGGGAGGGATCAGCAAGGAAGCTACCTTTTGGATCTCAGAACATATAGAGATAAAGTGAGAAAGGCAAAAAGCCAAGCAGAGCTGGACCTCACAAAGGCAATTAAAATCAACAGTGAAAGGTTCTTTAGCCATATAAATAGGAAGAAAACAAAGAAAAAAAAGTAGGACCGTTAAAAACTGAGGAAGGGATGAAGGTCAAGGATAATCTAGGCATGGCTGAATGTCTAAATAAGTACTTTGCCTCTGTTTTTAATGAGAGCAAAGACAAGCTGGGGGATAGTAGTAGGGTAGCTAATGGGAATGAGTCAGGGACGTCACTGTGCTGGGGCCAGCAGGGCACGTGCCCTTGATCTCTGGCTTGCAGCACAGTCAAAAGGGGCCCAGTCTGGCTCTGGGCCTCTTCCAGCAAGTGGCAGCTGCTCAGAGATGGCTCCAGCTGCTTTTGAGGAGACGCAGGAACTGTCTCCCTCTTTGAGCCTTTTACAAGAGGCTTGGAGTTGGATTGGGCCCCTACCGCTGCCGGCAAGTGGCAGCAGCAGCAGCTGGATCGGGCACCAGTGCAGGATTAGCGTTGTGAGGAGGGGGCCCAGATCCTAATGCCCCTCCAGTAACTCCCCAGAAATGAGGTCATGAAAGTGGAAATTACCATACCTGAGGTAGAAGCCAAACTCCAGCTGCTGGATATGACTAAATTGAGGGGCCTGGATAATCTCCATCTGAGGATATTAAAGGAACTGGCTCATGAAATTGCCAGCCCATTAGCAAAGACTTTTAATGAATCTGTAAACTCGGGGGTTGTACCATATGAGAGGAGAATCGCTAATAGGCTACGTCCACACATACATCATTATCTTGAAATAACCCATTTCGAAATGAGTTATTTTGAAATAAAGTCCTTATTTCAAAATAAGTTAAATTGAATTAACAGTTTGTTAATTCGAGTTAAGGGAAAGCCTGCTTTTGAAATAGCCATTGTTTCAAAATGGTTGTTTTGAAACAAGGCCATTCGGACATGTTGTTTTGAAACAGTTGTTTCAAAACAATGGTGGTGTTTTGAAACAACGTGGCCGAACGCCGTTGTTTCAAAACAACCATTTTGAAACAATGGCTATTTTGATTAGATGTGAGGTTTAATGATTTTGAAATAGCGGTGCGTCATGTGGACATGCCGCTTCTTATTTCAAAACAACCTATGGTGTTTTGAAATAAGAAGCCTGTGTGGACATACCCATATAGTTCCTATTTTCAAGAAAGGGAATGAGCTCGGGTAACTACAGGCCTGTGTGGACATACCCATATAGTTCCTATTTTCAAGAAAGGGAATGAGCTCGGGTAACTACAGGCCTGTTAGTTTGACCTCAGTAGTATGCAAGGTCTTGGAGAAAATTTTGAAGAAGTAAATACTTAAGGATATTGAGTATAATGGTAAACGAGATAAAATGCAACATGGCTTTACAAAAGGTGGATTGTGCCAGACCAACCTTATCTCCTTTTTTGAGAGGATAACAGCTTTTTTAGATAAAGGGGCTTAATTTACAGCTCAATATGGGGAATTATTTGTTAATTTACAGAAGATGGGGATTAAAATGTATATAGTAAGGTGGATCAGGAACTGTTTAAAGAGGAAGCTACAGTGGGTCATACTGAGGGATGCCCTGGCAAGCTGGAGGAAGGTTACCAGTGGAGTTCCTAAGGGATTGGTCTTGGGACTGATCTTATTTAACCTTTTTGTTACTGACCTTAGCACAAAAAAGTGGGAATGTGCTAATGAAGTTTGCAGATGACATCAAGTTGGGAGGTATTGCCAATACAGAGAAGGATTGGGATACCATACAAAAAGATACCTTGTAAACTGAAGTATCAGGAAGAGGACAACATTTTATAATGAGCAGTGCAAGGTCATGCATTTAGGGACAAATAACAAGACTTTTACCTATCAGTTGGGGATGCATCAGTTGGAACGGACTGAGAAGGAGCTGGGCGTACTGGTCGATCAGAGGATGACGATGAGCCGCCAGTATGATGTGGCCATGAAAAAAGCAAATGCAGTTCTAGGATGTATTAGGAGACAATTCACAGAGTACATCCTGTTTCCTTTTTACATCTCTAACCTTATTTTTATTATATTCACTTCTAATCTTCCTGCAGTTGGAAAGAAATAAATGTTATTTTCTAACAATATTTTTCAGTCTCAGGTATGACTTGTTCATCTGAACAAGGCATATTGTATATTTTTAAACTGGCCCTTAGCACAAGTTCTAATGGAGAGCCAAGAACATGCTGAGTTTGAATACACTGTAGCAAAACCTTTGATACTAAATTATGAATAGATGGGGAAAAGTTAATGAACATTTCCAAAACTGGAAGAAACCTAGCAATTTCCCAGTTCTCCTACCCAAAAATGGCTTGTTAGATTGAGTTAAAACTCTCAAAAAAATAAGCTTTCCATTAATCTGAGCCAAAGCCTGAGAAATTTCAGGATTAAAAAGATCTGAAAGGGTAGCCATGTTAGTCTAGTTCAGTAAAACAAACAAGGACTCTTGTGGCACTTAAAGACTAACAAATTTATTTATTTCATGAGCTTTCATGGGAGAAAAAGCCCACTTCTTCAAAGCTTCTGATGAAGAGGGATTTTCTCCCAAAAAAGCCCATGCAATAAATATATATTTTTAGTCTTTAAGTGGCAGAGGACTACTTGCTAGGAGTAGAAAGGAAATTTTTCTTCAATTAAAAATGAATAAAATGCTAGGAATGGGTTAATAAAAGCACTGTTCTCTAATCTGTTGGATAATGATGATACAGCAGTGGAAATTCAGTTTTCTATGGAAGAAATGTTATCTTAATAATAAATTTGTACACTGACCTGATTCCACTGACCTAAATCCACTTTACCAAGGCAGAACAAATTTGAGAATTGGTGCTTCCTTATATAATGAATCATCTGTTTCTCAGCCTTCAGAAATGAGGGGCTTCGTGATTTGTGCATTTGAAGGGCATTTTGTCTGTAATCTTGCAGAGCAATTTTTTGAACAGTGACTCTCTCATCAAAGTATCTTCTGTTATCTCACAGTGAATAAGCAAGGCAGGGCTGTGTGATCTTAAAAACCAATTCAAACTGCATGATATGTGGCCCATCAATGAGACACTGAAATAATATTGGAATGAGAAAGCTTATTCCACAGATAGGAACCTCTCTGCTCCTCAGAAGAATTGCCTTCATACAGTGACAGCTATAGGATTGTCACCTAGCAATGATGCACAGAATTGCAGTGCCATTCTTTGCCATGTGTTGTCTGGGTTGTTTGATTGATATAAACATAAGCTAGAGATATACTGTTATAGAAACCTTGGATTAGAAACCAACCATTTAAGATTGTATGAGTGGAAGGTCAGAATCGCAATAGTGGACCAAACCAAAACTTTAGCAATGTTTGAAATCTGGGGCAATATTTTAGAGTTTGGATTCATCTCTAGAATCACAATCTATTTGCAGAATATGCAATTTTCTTATTTCTTCTGTGGCAGCCTAGAACCAGTTCATCATTCTTTGTAGCAATCAAAAATGTTTCACTCTGGCTGGCTTAGTCTTTAGTTTAGGAGCTCAGTACCTATTCTTCTCATTTCTTGACATTTCCCTGAAGATCTGATTCAATTGTTGATCTCAGTTTTTCATTCATGAGAGAATAGAGAAAACAGTAACTTGGTAAAACATTAAAGCTTCACTCTCTACTGCTTTTTTTGTTTCTTTAAACTGTCTCTCATTTTCAGTTGATTATATGAGGTTTGAAGTCACAGAAATGATTGGCTCTAAATTCTACAGACTCGTCTCCAGTTTGTCACCCAGTCTGTCCGAAATATAACTAAAGATAAGCTTTGGGTGCCTTTCTCAAGTTGTTGAAACACCTACTCAGGAAGATGACTTTGAAGAGAGCAGAATGAAAAGAGTTAACATTATACATCTCTGAGGCTATGTCCACACATAGATGCTTATTTCGAAATAAGTTAATTCAAAATAAGTTAATTTGAAATAAAATTGTTATTTCAAATTAACTTATTTTGAAATAAACAAAAACCACAAATCAAAATAGCAAGTCCGGACACAGGACTTGCTATTTCGAATCAGAAGAAGGGCAGCATGGGAGATGTGGCAACATGGCCCCCGGGAGGGCCATGCTGCCAGCCAATATATAGAAAAAGGAAGGCACCCTAGGAAGGACAAGGGCAAAAGTGTTAAATCAAAATGATGGTTATTTCAAAATAACACATCTGAATGGCGTTATTTTGAAACAACCCCTTTGAAAAAACAGCTATTTCTATTTCAGCCTAAGTTTTACTATTTTGAAATAAGGTTCATTATTTCAAAATGACAGGGCTCATCATTTCAAAATAACAACACGTCGTTTGGACATGACAACTTTTAAATCAAAACAACGGTCGTTGTTTCGATTTAAAAGCATTGTGTGGACATAGCCTGAGAGACTAAGTGGCACTTATTCTTCTAGACTTTCACAGCCACAAATGGCAAATAAGAGATAAAGTGGATGAGGTAATATCGTATAGTAATATCTTTCTGGGGATCTGTCACTAGAGCAAATAAAAAATTTGTACCTGTGTCCAAGCTGTGGTCTAAAAAAAATGGTCTCTTATTATCCACCTTATATCAGCAGATTTTCAGGAATCTATAAATAAAACCATACTATACCCTATCTCCACACCATTCATGATTTTATAGACCCATGATATCCCCCTCAGTCATCACTTTTTAAAGCTAAACAATCCCAGTCTTTTTCATCTCTCATTGTATGGATGCTGTTCCACACACCTAATCATTTTTGTTGTCCTGGTCTGTACTTTTCACAATGCTAGTATATCACTCTTCAGACGTGGTGCCAGAACTGTTTGCTATATTCAAGTTTTGGGCATATCATGGATTTAGATAATGGAATAATGATTTTTTTTGTCTTTTTATCTATTCATTTCCTAATGACTCTGGACATTCTGTTAGCTTTGTTGATTGATTCTGCACATTAAGCAGGTGTCTTCAGAGAATTGTCCACACCACAGGATCTCTTTCTTGAGTGGTAACAGCTAATTTCGAGTCTAACATTTTGTATGCATAATTGCGATTATGTTTTTCCGGTGTTCATTGTTTTGCACTTATCAAGATTGACTTTCATCTGCCATTTGCTTGTCTAGTTTAATGAGATCCCTTTGTAACATTTCCTAGTCAACTTTGGAATTGATTTTGAATAATTTTGTACAACCTGCAGATTTTCTATAAGACTGAAAGCATTAGGCTTATTTAGTCTGCAGAAGAGAAGATTGAGGGGGGGATTTGATAGCAACCTTCAGCTACTTGAAAGGATGCTCTAAGGAAGAGGGAGCTCGACTGTTCTCGGTAATAACAGAGGACAGAACGAGGAGCAATGGTCTCAAGTTGCAGTTAGGGACGTCAAGGCTGGATATTAGAAAAAACTTTTTTACTAGGAGAGTGGTGAAGCCTTGGAATGAGCTGCCGAGGGAGGTGGTGAAATCTCCATCTTTGGAGGTGGCTAAGGCCCAGCTAGACAAAACCATGACTGGGATGATTTAGTGGGAGTGGTCCTGCCTCTGGCAGGGGGTTGGACTAGATGACCTATGAGGTCCCTTCCAACCCTATGGTTCTATGATTCTATGATTTTGCCTCCAAACTGCTTGCCACATTTCCAGATTGTTAGTGAATATGTTGAACAGCATAGGTCCTAGTACAAATCCTTGAAGGACCCCACCATTTACCTTTCTTCACTGTAGAAAATGCCCCTTTATTTCTACCCTGTGTTTTCTGTCATTTCATGAGATCTTCAGTCTAGCAGAGAAAAACATATGATACAATGTGTGAAAATTTAAGCTAGACAAAATCACACTGGAAATAAAACATACATTTTTTACTGTGGAAGTAATTAACCATTAGAACAACTTATCAAGGGTTGTGGTGGATTCTACATCACTGACAATTTAAAAATCAAGGTTGGATGTTTTTTCTCAAAGTTGTGCTCTAGCAATTACCTTGAGAAAGTTCTATGGCCTGTGTTATACAGGAGGTCAGATTAAGTGATCACAATGGTCCTTTCTTGTCTTGGAATCAATGAATCTATGAAAATACATACAAATCAAGCTAAATATTTTTAATTATATTTTAAATAGAGTGATTGGACTTTACTTGAACTTTTTTGGGTTTTCTCAAAGCAAATTCATACATTTTAATAAGTTATTTAGTATTTTACAGAAGGATTTTTTACCTTTGTAAAAACATATTTAAAATTGTGTTCATATAATGAAAATAGATTAAAATGAAGTCAAATTCAGGATGTTGCAGTATTCCCAGTATCCTCCAAATGATGGGAATGATTGGTATTAATAATATGTGGCTGTGCAATAATTTGTTTCTGAAGTGTTTTATTTTTCTCTTTCTAATGTAATTAGATAACAGGCAGGATGCTGTAGCTATTCTTGATATCCCTTAAGTATTTATTAATAACATTGTCACTCTGAAATAGTTGAATATTAAAGGCTTTTTAAATTGTCAATAGACCAATTCAGCATTCAGATTCAAGTCAATGTGCTTTTCCCTCATAATCTTCAGATCAGCAAGTATTATTGCTATTAATAATTTGTGCTAAAAAGCTGCGTGCAGTAACATAATGTGAGCTAGACATTAAATGGTATTAAAATTCTCATTTTCACCAGAGTTCTGTCAGTGTTAAACCCCAATTAAGGGTTTTTGGGTTTGTTTACGAGGCAGTTTTGGGATGTGACAATGTTGAGGGGTTTCTGAAATAATTGTAGTTTAAAGCATATTTTAATGTAAATATATTAAAAAATTAATATACATTAAAATGTGTTGAGTGCAAAGACAGGTATTTTAGTATTGTATGCCTTAAAAGATGGAGTTTTGTATGACATTTTATATTATATTATATTATATTATATTATATTATATTATATTATATTATATTATATATAATCAAGACAGTACAAGTGATTCTTAAATATTCTTTTAAAAATAACATGTAAAGAATGTGTTAGAGAGTCACAATAATTCCAATCAACCCAGCACTATTAGAGCATTGATGAAGCTTAAACCCAAGAGGCCCAGAGTCTTGGTAACATTACAACATCTAAAGGGTTAAATATTTTTTGATTCTGCAACAGTTATAAGCATTTAAGTGTCAATATATAAGATGAGCAAAGTTTTCCTCTTGATGGTTGAAAAGAGCTGATGGGGCACCTGTGGCTCTCAGAAAATAATAGAGAAAAAGCTCAAGAATCAAGAATCTCATCAGAGCAAGGCCTCAAACAGAAAGACAAGAGACCAGAAGAATTGCTGATAAGATGAAGGGAAATAGTGCATAGTGTAAGTCAATGATCTTCTTGTTATGACCTCATACTGCTTCCTGCTATGTCCGTGCACATGTGATAGCCTGATCATTGCATTTCACTAGACCATTGGAAGAGCATTTCATGCTCAAGCAGCTGGCATAATGGAAGATGCTTCCATGAAAGCTCATGCAATAAATAAATTAGTTAGTCTTTAAGTGCCACAGGACTCCTTTCTTCATATTTTGAGGTTCTCTTTTTCATAAAGAGAGATTGGGGCTAGTGTTGTAGTCCCACTTGATCAGCATGTCTCTAGACTGGCCACCTCCATTACAGAGTTGATTAAACCCACCTGCTACTCTGAGAATGTCTGTAACACTTTGCTTAATATAAAATATGGACAGTTGTAGAAGCAGACCCTAATGAAAATTGAATTTCTCAGATGGGAGGGTTTCAAGATGAGGATGATATAGAAGCATGAATGGAACGTGTCCACAAAAAATGCTGGTTGTCTGGTTTTTTGTTTTTTTTTTACATGAGAAAAACATGCTGTAATTTTGGTCGCTAGAAATGAGCTATCATGGGGATAACTAACACTTTCCATCTATATTACAAACTGCAGCCAAGGGAGCAGATTCCTTACTATAATTTCACCAGTTTGTAACGTTTTGTCAGTTTTCAACCTTTGTTAAACGTTACCCTGAGGGGCTCCCTGACATCATACTTCAGATTTCTGGGATATCAGACAGCACATTGGTTTAGGCAAAGTTAAAGTGTACCCATCTGAAAAGACTGTATTTCCCAATTCTGTCTTAAAGACAGACAGTCTCCTCTATATGGCTGTTGTGCAGAAATGAGGCAGAATGCCTGTGTATGCACAAATCAGGAGGAGAGGGCTTTAAGAGGAAGTTGGCTCATGATGAAATGATGGAGGTTTTAGACACGGGGTACAGAGTCACTGAGATTTGGTGTTTAATTGCTTTTCTAACATACTGTTTTCAAACAAGATGAAAATGGATCTCAGGTGGAAGCAAGAGGCTTTCCCTCACCTCTGTATGAATGACTTAAAAAGAGAATCATGAAAGTGAGGATATATATTTATATTTAAACAAAATTCAGAAACCCCCCAACAAAAGAATCTATCTATCTATCTATCTATCTATCTATCTATCTATCTATCTATCTATCTATCTATCTATCTATCTATCTGGCACCTTTCAGAGAACTAAGCAAGGGAGTGCAGGTAGGGCAACCCAACCCAAACGGTGGGAGACCACAGAGACTGAAAGACTACAGGCAAGGAGGGCAATCCAGGAACAGTGGGGTCAAGGACTGGCAACCCAGGGAAGGTAGTAGTTCTCCTCAACCCAGTTTTTGGCGGCTGCTACTCACATAGTCCATGGGTCCGCTCCTGGGGCTAGAGCGTGGGACTTTCCCTCCCCTCCCCCCTTTGCCATTTGGCCATACCTTGGGGGGGACCGAACAGTAAAGAAACCCAAGGGCTATTTCCACACTCAGGCAGTTGAATTGATTTAATTTACATTAATTTAATGAAATTGGTATAAAAATCATTAAATCGATTTAAGTTAAATCGATTTAACATGTCCCTACTAGAAACTCAAAACGAACTAGCATGTCCGTGGGCAGAACTTGCTAGTTTGATTTAGGAGACAGGTATTATGGGAGGTGGGGCAACATGGCCCCCTAGAAGGGGCATGCCCCCACCCAATATATAGAAAAAGGACAGCACCCTGGGAAGGAGAAAGGCAAAGTGTTAAATCAAAATAACAATTAAATTGAAATAACACATCCATGCTGCGTTATTTCAAGATAACAGTTTTGATTTAACCATCATTTCAATATAATACTAGGCTTTATTACATCAAAATTACTTTCCTTATTGCAAAGTAAGGGAGCTCCTTATCTCGATAAGGAAATGTAGTGTGGACCTGCAATCTTTTAAATCAAAATAATCTGCTTTATTTTGATTTAAAGACTGTGTGTGGACATACCCAAGGCGGAGGCCAGCTGGACTGGAACTTGGACTAGTCCCAAAAGAGGAATCCCCACCTTGGGAAACTTGAGGGCTAGAGTATACCAGGCTGCAGAGTAAAAATGCAGGACCTACAGAGGCAGACTAGGCCTCACTCTTTTACAGCATTCATAAACAAAAACCAAACCAAACAAACAAAAAACCCAACCCAAAACAAAACAAAAAAATCCAAAACTTTTTCTCTAAGCAGATGGAAGCTTTGTAATTTTAAGAATAACTGAAATATACTAACATCAAGAAATTGAACTGTACACCAACCTTGGGTAGAGCAGTAGTAAATAGTATTACAGTAAGTGACAGTCTGAAAATATTAACATTAGTAACTTAAGACCTTTAGTTCAAAAGGTTGCTTTTCTTGCTTTTGCTCTGGTGAACTGAAGCAATACTTTCTTAAACAGATCAATTAGGCCTTTTCCAGTAGAGTCATCCACTGACTGGAAACAGATTAAATGTTCCTTTATTTAGATATAGTGATCCTTCCATTAATAAATCTTACTGTTAATGACATCTTTTCACCGTGACTAATAATGTTGTGAGTATAGTCCATTATTAAGGGGTAGTACTTCACTTTGCCTGGCTGCATCAATATGTTATCAAGCACTTTCCTAGTCATAAAGTCAAACAGGTTTTTTTGTTTTATTTTGTTTTTTGTTTTTTTTCCCCTGCAGTAATGGAAGTTCCAGATAACTGGAAAAAGGCTAATATAGTGCCCATCTTCAAAAAACAGAAGAAGGAGGATCTGGGGAACTGCAGGCCAGTCAGTCTCACCTCAGTCCCTGGAAAAATCATGGAACAGGTCCTCAAGGAATCCATTTAGAGGTGCTCGGAAGCGAGGAAGGTGATCAGGATCAGTCAGCATGGATTCACCAATGGCAAGTCATGCCTGACCAACTTGGTTGTTTTCTCTGAGAAGTTTCAAAGTAGTAGCCATGTCAGTCTAGTTCAGCAAAATAAACAAGGAGTCTAGAGGCACTTTTAAGGACTAACAAATTTATTTATCACATGAAATCCCACTTCATTAGATGCTTAAAGACGGAGCAGTACAGATAAGTAAGAGGAAAATAAATACAGGTGTCAGGAGAGAAAGAGGTTCGTTCTCTGTTCTGGTCAATTAAAGATGCAGACAGCAGGAGGAGAATTACAAGTTTATTAGCACCCAGAGCTACTAGCTGCGGCCAGCCCCGAAGGACCGCTTTCTTCTTGTATTTATTATATTACACAGTCTATTGAATTACATTCAAGGTTTCCAAAAATGGTTAAACACAGAAAAGCTACAGCTTATTGGTTAACAAGGTATCTATGACGCGATTATGCAATGTCAGACCACGGGGGAGGGATAGAAACTAAGACCCCATTACGGGAAAACTAAGAGCCCTTACGCTACGTGTAAGGGCAGGTGAGAAGCCTAAATGAGGAGTGGGTTGCTAAGCGATTATAACAGGTGTTTGTGGTTATTGTAATGTAGGTGTTTTCCTGTTATTCTAGCTTTGGCTTTTCATTATGGCTTCGCCTTGGGCTGCAGTTGCTAACGTTGCTCTGCCTGAACTAAAATAGCTGCATGCTTTGCTTGAGTTGCTTGGCCTTGCTTGGTTTTACTAGGCTGCATATCAAATTTTCTCTACACAGGGAAGCATAAGTCATGGGATCATGTCAGATTGTTACAGTGAATCAGTGCAATTGTTTAGATTCAAACAATAGAGAATTTATTAGTCTTTACGTGCCACTAGACTCCTTGTTTGTTTCTGCGATATGATGATTGGCTCTGTGGATGTGGGGAAAGCAGTGGATGTTATATACCTTGACTTGAGTAAAGCTTTTGATATGATCTCCCATACAATTATCAGCAAGTTAAAGAAGTATGGGTTTCATGAATGAACTATACGATGGATAGAAGGCTGGCTAGATCCTCATGCTCATTGGGTGGTGATCAACAGCATGATGTCTAGTTTGCAGCTGGAAACAAGCAGAGTGCCTCAGGGAACAGTGCAGGGACTGGTTTTATTCAACATCTTCAATAATTATCTGGAGGATGGGGTGAATTACACTATCAGCAGGTAGATGACACTAAACTTGCGGGAGTGGTAGATACACTGGAGGTCAGGGATAAGGTATAGAGTAACCTAGACAAATTAAAACAATGGGAGTCCTGTGGCATCTTAAAAACTAACAAATGGTGCCACAGGACTCCCATTGTTTTTGCTGTATGCAGACTAACATGGCTACAAAAAAAAACCAAGGAGTCGTGTGGCACTTTAAGACTAACAGATTTATTTTTTGCAT
>ML682060.1:35859599-35874817 GCA_007922195.1 Podocnemis expansa
CGAAAGCTCATGCAAAAAATAAATCTGTTAGTCTTAAAGTGCCACACGACTCCTTGGTTTTTTTTTTGCTGGTCTAGACTAACAGGGCTATCCCTTTGGAATTTAACATGGCTACCCCTCTGGAAATTTTCACTAACAAATTAGAAGATTAAGCTAAAAGAAATCTGATGAGGTTCAGCAAGGATAAGTGTAGAGTCTTTCACTTAGGATGCAAGAATCTCATATGTTTCTACAGACTGGGAACCAACTGGGTAGGCAGTAGTTCTGCAGAAAAAGACCTGGGGGTTACAGTGGATAGGAAGCTGGGTACAAAACAATAGCTATGTCAACACACAAGGGTCTTTCCCTAGAGCAATGACGTGCCTGCTCTTTAGTCAACTTACTTGGTCTCCAGGCCCCCTCCCAGAGTTCCTGGCCACCAAGATAGGTCGACCTCTCACCTGCCAGTGTGGACACAGGCAGTCAACGGGAGTTTTCAGTGTGGGTGCTCTAAGTCAGCTTAACAAGGCTGACTTTAAGTTGACTTAAAGTTGACCTTGTTAAGTTGACTTTACAGAGCCTCCAGTGTAGACATATCCACTATGCTCTGTGCATCAGAACAAGCAGCAGTACATGGCAGGGGATTGGTGCCAGCCTGCTGCCAGCACTCCTCCCTCCTCTGCCCCTTGGGAAGCTGGCAGGATCTGGGAGTGCAACCATGGCCCATCAGGACACAGGTTATGCCCTATAAAACTCAGCCAGAGTTCAGCATGCGGGCAACAGCTCTGAGGCTCAAATTCTGATTTGCATTCTAGCTTGAGGCCAGGCTTTGGCTGCAGCAGCAGGATCAGCTTCCATCCTAGTCAGTGACTCAGCACAGTGGACATGCCAGGGGTGGGGAAGTTGAACACAGGTGCACACATTATTTTAAGTAACTCGTGTATCACTGTTTGACTGCCTCCAAAAAGACCTGACCTTGGATTGGAGTTGCAGACTTGTCCTCCTCCTGATAAAGGCATGGAGAGGTGGTGAAAACCAGTGGAGTAGGGTGGGTTTGCAGGGGGCGAAATAGCACCCTTGGCTTACTGGAATCAGTGCACACCCCAGGCTATTTCTGCTCTGTGTGGCAAACTTTAAGGTGCAATACAGGTATGACAAACAAGGGGTACTATGGCACTTTTAAAAATTAATAAATTTATTTATTGCATGAACTTTCATGGGAGAAAATCGCACTTTGTCAGACATTTGAAGATGGGGAATTTATAATCATCTGATAAAGTAGGATTTTTCCCAAGAAAGCTCATGTGATAAATAAATTTGTTGGTCTTTGAAAGTGCCACAGGACTCCTTGTTTGTTTTGTTGAACTAGATAACACAGGTACCCATCCAGAACTTGTCAATATAGGCACAGTATAATATTTGCTTTCATTTCATTTCCTCTCTGCTGCTGCCTGAATGTTTACTCCTGTTTTCACATGGAGGTCTGTTCACTGGTCAGTTCAGAACTCCAGTGTTCATATCTTTGAGGCTGAGGAAAATTTAGTTCTGAGAATGTGTAGAAAGTTCCACAAATTTTACAAAGGTCCATTATAGGACATTAGTGAAGAATGAATCCACATACAGAATACCTGAGACATTTTACTTCAAACACTGTATTTTGCCTTTTGTTACAAAGAACAAAAACAGCACCAGCAGCCCAGTGCTCCCGAAATTCCAGCACCCAAGACAGATGCCTGCCCCTAAATCTTGTCCTGCTGATGCCTGTTCAGCATAAAATATGTTTATTTGTGTTTGTTTTTTTAAGTAACAGCTGCTGAGATGCTTTCTTGATCTACACTTTTAAACTCACAACAAGAAGACAGGCCTGGACGTTTTGTTGAAATATGTTTGGGGTTTGTCTCAACAAGCCCTGCCCCGTGGGCCCCAGCCCCACCCCCTGGCCCTGATCCAGAGTCAGGGCCCCAGGCTCCTGCCACTGTCAGCCTGGCCCCTGATCCCTGGCCAGAGAAAGGGATGGGTGAGGCCATGGCTGCTGCAGGCAATCCAGGCATGGAGAGGCAGGTGCCACCACAACTGGCCTGGTCCCAGACACCTGGCTGGGAATGAGGACAGGGATGGGGATGGGAAAGGCAGGGTGCACCCCAACGATTTGGGGCACTGACACTGGGACTCAGGGCACATGCCTTCTGTGCCAGGCGCCAGCGACGTGCCTGCTTAGGAGCAATTCCCCATCTACATAGGCCTAAGTCAACTTAATAAGGTTGACTTAAGCGTTGTCAACCTTAAGAGGTGGTGTTATTAAGTTGACCTAAGGAAGCATTTAAGTCAACTTAATAAAAGCCCAATGTGGCTGTGGGGATCTCTAGGTCGACTTAAGCTTCCTTAAGTCAACCTAAGGCTCCAATGTAGATGTACCCAGGGAGCCCTGGCGAGAGGCAGCTGATGGCTGGGCCTTGTAATGACAACGGTGGAGGCAGCCCCCCCCCCCACCAGTTCATCCCAAAGGCAAGAAACTAAGAAAGGGGTGCTGTCAGGTGTACCCTTTGCAAGGATCTCTCCCAGTCCCAACTGGAAGACATTGACTGTAGGGTACTGTTTCATGTATTCAGTTCAGAGTTATGAGCAACCTTCATTCCTGAGGTGTTCATGTCTTTGGGGTTCTACTGTACATGAATGAACTGAAGTGAGAGACCAATTGTGGTATTGTGAACCTTGTTTTATTGTGTAATTGTGAAAGTTTACTTTTGTTTTAAGACTTGAATAGTGTAAGTAGTGACTAATACAGGACTTATTTAATGAGATGCCAGAGATATCTCTCAAGTCCCTGTCTATGCAACAATAGAAATAATAGTTACTTCTTTTGCCATGCTTAACACATAATGTCTGATGACTTTTTACATTTTTTAAACCTTTTTCCTCCCTAATACTGTTTCCCTGACCTCTCCCAAAAAAAAAAAATCACATTAAAAAAAAGGCTTCAGGAGCTCAGTATAGGAAGCAAAAAGTTCAGTTGCAATCTATGTTGCAGCAAGGAGCAAATCTGATTAGAACATATCTGAAATAGAGAAACTTAGACCAGGCTTTATGCTGCAGAGATTGTTCAAATGTAAAAGAAATTGTGGAGTGAAGTGTAAATGATGGAAGTTCTGTTACAAAGGATTTGGCAGATTTACCTGAAAATAACTAATGGAAATGTGAGGAAAGTGATAGAGACTCATTCACAGTTCCTGGGGGCATAAACGAGAGCACTGAAAAAGAGGAATATGTCTCACACGAGAAGGAGAATAATGACAAAGAAAAGTCTAGTTTATACAAAAAGGTGAGAAATGATAAAGAAAAATCATCCTGGCACCATGACAAAAATGTCTGTGAGAAAAATTGCATACCACAAATCAATACATCAGATCCTACTTTATGGACAGTGATACTAAAATCTGCTTATATTGATTGTACAATTTTGAACAAGCCAGTAAAATCAAGGGCCATGTCCACATGTATATGGTTATTTCAAAATAAAAACGTTATTTTGAAATAACTTATTTCAAAATAAAAACGTTATTTTGAAATAACTTAAATCAAAATAACCAAATATTAAATCAAATTAAGGGAAAACCTCAAAGTGAAATAGCATGTCCGGACACAGTCCAATATACTTTTAGCTTCCTTGGCAATAATGACACATTGTTGGGTATGTCCAGACGTCTTTTTTATTTTGAAATAACACTGCTTATTTCGAAATAAAAAAGATTAGGTCCACATGACGTTTTCTTATTTCAAAATCACGAGCTCCGTCATTTTGAAATAAGAACAGTCATGTGAAAATAGCTTAAACCTAGTACCTGAGTGAAATAACCCTTGTTTTGAAAGGGTTGTTTCGAAACAAAGCTGTTAGGACGCATTGTTTCGAAACAGCCCTGTTTCGAAACAGGGTTTTGACCTTCCTCCCAGGGTGCATAGCACCCTGCGAGGAAGGGGCACCCCTACTCAGCACCCTGGCCAGGGAGCCCTCAGCACCCTGGCCAGGGTACTGGGAAGAGAGGCAGCCCTGGCCAGGTGTCCCCAGCAGCCACTGAGGCTCACCCCCCCCCCCGCGGGCTGGGGGGTGCTGCAGCCCCTGGCAGGGTGGCCGCAGGCGCAGCGGCTCACCCCGCTAATGGCTTGGGGGGGCTGACTTTTTTCATTTTACAAATTATACCACCATCTGATCATTGTCTGGCAAATCAATATGGCTATGTCTACATGTAGAAGCTTATTTCAATTTAAGTTAAATCAAAATAAGCTAATTCAAAATAAAATCTTTAATTCGAATTAACTTAAATCGAATTAAGGAAAAACACCAAATCAAAATAGCAAGTCTGGACACAGTACTTGCTATTTTGATTTAGAAGAGGGGCACCATGCCCCCCAGCCAATCCCATATAAGCAGGAACTGACTTCACCTCCCTGTCCATTCCGGCTAGCAGGAGACTGTGAGACACAGAGCATGGACGCTCCCTGGCTTCCCAGCCATCGCCGTGCTTTTGGTAGACTCTCTGCTTGCCTTCAGGGTGTCGTCATGCTATGGAATACTCTGTTCTCAGACCCTGATGGTGCCCAGGCTGTGCCTCAGGCTATCATCTCACTCGGCCTCAGAGCAGCCTTAGTTCCCCTCCCCCCTTCTGTGCCTTGTCACATCTGGGCACTGGAGACCAGCAAAGACTGGTGGGACAGGGTAGTGCTTGGAACCTGGGATGACAAGCAGTGGCGGAGGAATCTTTGAATGAGCAGGGAGACCTTCAACCACCTGGTTGTGGAACTCGCCCTGGTGCTGCATTGAAGGGATACTGTCATGAGAGCAGCCATCCCAGTCAACAAGAGAGTGGCCATCGCTCTCTGGAAGATGGCCACTCCTGAGTTGTACAGGTCTGTGGTGCACCTCTTCGGCATAGAGAGGTCCACCAGTGGTGACGTGCTGCTACAGGTCTCCAGCACCATCAACTGGCTCCTGCTGCCATGTCTTGTCACCCAAAGAGAGCTGCAGGACACCATTGCCAGCATGGCCACCCTTGGGTTTCCCAACTGCAGTGGGATAGCGGACGCCACGCACATCCCTGTGAAAGCCCCGGAACACTGAACAGGTGAGTACCGGAACCAGAAGGGATACCACTTATAATGCAGGCCCTTGTGGACCACGGGAGCATCTTTCAAAATTGTTATGTGGGATGGCCAGGGAGGGCGCATGATGTGAGGGTCCTCCATAACTCTGCCCTGTACTGGGGCATGGAGGTGGGCACCTTCTTTCCCCCCCTTAACATCACTGTCGGGGGAGTAAAGGTGCCCGTCCTCACTGTTACTGGTGCAGTCTACCCCCTCCTCCCATGACTCATGTGCCCATACACAAAGCCCCTTAATGCTAGCCGGCAGCTTTTCAACTGCTATGTGAGCTGCTGCCGCCAGGTGGTCAAGTGGGCATTTGGCCGGCTGAAGGCACAATGGAGATGCCTCCTTACACACATCCACCTTGCAGAAGAGATGACCACGGAGGTCATCAGTACCTGGGTAGCCCTGCATAACTTTTGCAAGCTGCAGGGTGAGACTGTTGTTGCTGACTGGGAGGCCAAGGAACTGCTCATCGGTGGCCAGTATGAGCAACCTGCATCTGTGGCCCCAAGGGAGCTAGCGTCACAAAGGGCGACCACCGTTTGCGGCACACTCATGAACTCTTTTGCCACTGAGGAACTCTGAGGGCCAGGTCTGCCCTGCCATTTCCACCTTTCCCCTGTTCTGCCACAGCCAGCCCCCACCCATCCACCCGCACTGTGAACCACACACAATAAAAACACTGACATGCACTAACATGTTGTCACAAACCGTTTATTTAACATAACATGGGGGGGGTTGGGGCAAAGAAGGGCTGGGGAGGGTAAGGGGATGTGGAACTTTGGGGGGAGAACTGGGAGAGGGCCTGAAACTGAGAGAGGGAATTGGGGTGTGGGGTTGGGGAGTTTGGATTAAGCATCTTATGTGAGTTGTGAATTTTAAAGGTCATACCATTCCTGACTGGCTCAACAAGAGATGTATTTTTCAAGCAGGCCTATGGATACCAATACCCTATAGTCAATGATATAGACATTTCCTGGCTAGATCAGGGAAAGGGATAGCATAATTCAGCAAAAGCCTACAATATATTCCAAATGGGTCACTTGACAGTGCATTGTTTGCTGAATGCTTCCCAAACCAGGGTTTCTCCTATTCAGCTGGAGACGCTCAGTGGGGTGAGATGGCTCTCTCTTCTTCCTGCTTTGTTTCTGTTATGTGCTTTTAAATAAATCTTTCTAAGACAACTCTGACAGGGGCTATAAATATCTGGGCCCCATTTGTATGTAAACAACTCTAATGTTAGATTTTTCTCTTTCTGTCACTAACACCCAACAACTTTTTATCAAGTATTTAATTTATTTAGAATTTCAAAGTCTAAAAGAAGATTTTTCTTTAAAAATTGAAATGCAAACCATGCTTTTCATTTATTCCTCTGCCACTGTTTTTGTGAGTGTATTTAATCTGCTAAGAATTGCATTAGTGGTTTTTTTTGGCTATGTCCACACGCAGCTCGTTGTTTTGAAATAAAGCCCTTATTTTGAAATGAGTTAAATTGAAATAAGAAAATATGCAATCGAAATAAGGGAAAAGCCCCAATTGAAAAAGCATGTCCAAACACAGGACTTGCTATTTCAATTTAGGAGAGCGGCATGATGGGTTGTGTGGCAACATGGTCCCCCAGCAGGGCCATGTTGCCAACCAATCCCCTGTCACTGGTTCTCCAGAGCCAGTGGCAGGAGAAAAACCCCGGGTGGGTGGGATAGATGGGAAGGCCCCTCTTCCCCTGGCTTCCCCCGCTGCCCCTCTGTCCCACCGCCCTAAGTGGGGGCATGTGTCGCCTAGCCCCCTGCTACCCCCTTTCCCCATCCCAGCCTCAAGACAGAGGCGGAGGGCTAGGAGCCTCATGGGACTGGGAGCTGCTTGTGGCAGCCAGCAAGCAGATCCCAACCTGGTCAATTTCACAGCTGTGAAATTGACCAGGCTGGGAGCTGCTTGCAGTCTGCCACAAGCAGCTCCCAGCTCCATGGGGCTCCCAGCCCCCTGCCCCGCCTTGAGGCTGGGGTGAGGAAAGGGAGTAGCAGGGGGCTAGGCGACCCATGCCCCTGTGGTGGGGAGCCTCCTCTGCCTCTGCCAACGCTGGGTGTCTGCCCCCCAGCTGGAGCAAGGGCAGGGGCACGGGCAGGGGCTGCCGCAGCCCTACCTGCCCCCTGCCCGCCTGCCTCCAGTGCTGGGGCAAGGGAAGGGGATCCTGCAGCCAGCTCTGGTCCCCTACCCGGGCTCCCCGCTTGCTGCCTGGTTGGGGGTGGGCGGTGGCAGCCGGCTTTGCCTCTGCCCGGGCTTGGGGGGAGCTGCCAGCCCCATGCAAGCAGCGGGTGCTGGCTTTGCCCCCGCCTGGGCTCGGGGGGAGCTGCTGGCGCTGCGCAAGTGGCGGGTGCCAGCTTTGCCCCTCACCCATGCTAGGAGGGAGCTGCCGGCCCCATGCAAGCCTGGGTGAGGGGCAAAGCTGGCACCCGCAACTTGTGTGGGGCCAGCAGCACCCCAAGCCTGGGTGGGGGCCAAAGTCAGCACCCGCAGCTCCTACCTGCTGAGAAGGCATTTGCCCAGCCACAGCGGGGGAGGACTGGGGACGTGAACTGGGCACCCTGCACCCCCAGCCCCTGGCTGCCTGGAAGCAGCCAGGGAAGGTATGGGCTGGGGCTCCCCTGGCCGCTTGTGAGCAGCAAGGGGGGGTTGCCGGTTCCCCAGCCCCTCGCAGGCTCTGAGTGAAGCAGGCTGAGGCATCTGACCCCCCCACCTCCTGGGAAGGGGAAGTGGGGGGGGGGAGCCAGCTGGGGCTGCGACCGCCCCCCTGAACCTCCACTCAGCACCCTGGCCAGGGTGCTGATCCCTGGCCACTGTGCTGAGGGGGTGGGGGGACTGCCTCCCAGAGTGCCATTCACCCTGGGAGGAAGTTCAGACCCCTTATTTCGAAACAACAGTTTTTTTGAAATAATGTGTCCCAAAGGCATTATTTTGAAATGACCAATTTCAAAATAACCACCATTTCAAAACAAAAGTGGTTTAAGCTGTTTCAAAACAACGAACTCCATTGTTTCGAAATAAGGAAACATCATGTGGATCAAAACTTTTTTATTTCAAAATAACCAGTTTTATTTCAAAATAAAAAAAGACGTGGATGTACCCTTTGTGATTTTAATTTAATTTATTTAGATTCATACTAACAGCATAAAATATATTTTCCTCTAAACAATGAGGAAAATGCACTAAATCTATGTTTATCTTTTTTCCTTTAATGGTTCACAGGGGGATAATTTTTTTAAAACAGCCGAATAGTACCATGCCTGTACAGATGTTCAAAAATTATTAATAGGGGCCCTGGGGATGGCAAAAGGGACTTCCAGAACCATGTGACCAACTCATTAAAAAAGGAGCAGGTGGGACTAAAGGAGGGGTGTACATTCTAATACAGGCAAAATTTTCTACTTGGAAGTGAAAAATGCCAAAATATGTGATGTGTAAAGATATAGAATTATTAGTAATATGTAGATGAAGACACTAGCCCTTGTTTATTTTCCACTGAAGCAATTAATTGGATCATAAAGTGTGGTACAACTTTGAAAAAAGAAAAAACTACAAAGAGAAATGTGCTTGTACAATAAGAAGTGCAAGTGTAGAAAATCTTTATTAAAGTAGCTGTGCTACAAAGGCTGTGTTCAGACGACAGTTTTATTTTGAAACAACACGCGTTGTTTCAAAATAAAAATTCTTATGTCCACACGATGTACTGTTATTTCGAAACAACGGGTCCCGTTGTTTTGAAATAACGGCCGTTATTCCGAAACAGTATAACCTAGCAGGAAATCAAAATAGCCGTTGTTTCGAAATGGTTGTCTCGAAACAATGGCATTCGGACACGTTGTTTCGAAACAACTGTTTCGAAACAACATGTCCAAACGGCCTTATTTCGAAATAACCATTTTGAAATAACAGCCGTTTCGAAAGCAGGCTTTCCCTTAATTCCAATTAACAAACTGTTAATTTGAATTAAGTTATTTTGAAATAACTCATTTTGAAATAACTTATTTCAAAATAACAGTTTACGTGTGAACATAGCCTTTAAAGTGTCTGAAACTATAAAGAAAGATTTAAGGGGATTCCACTGGCTAGCTCAGGCAGTTTTAAGGAGAAATAGTAGATGCTTAGAGTAAGTTATGTTTGAACATGAATAGGGAGGAAGATGAAGTCAGGGTCCTTGATTCTGTTAGCTCATGTTTCTGTGGTTTGGACTATAACAAGATCCTGCCTACTCCAAACTTGATGATACACAGTAATTCATTGCCACTCTCCTGACTCAAATCCAATAAGTCTTTCTGGATGCATGGGTCAATGTTACCAGTCAATGAAAAGTATGCTAGCACTCTAGCTTAAATTGTGGATGGTTTGTGATGACCTCAATTGAAGACCCAATGAAGGAAGACTGAGGACCTAGTCTTGCCTGTAGGCAGTGGACTGCACTCAACTGTGTTTGGACAACTCACAGAAGGAATGCATATCTTCTTCACAAATGGAAAAATCAAAGAAACACCAAATTTTGACTCTTGTGAGGTACTCACCATGTGACTTATTTGTTGTTGGTATTCCATTGCTGGTGATGGTGCCACTATTGTTGCAATTCTCATCTCTGGATTCACATACAAAGTTTGAATCCTGCTTCATGAAGTCAGCTGCACTGAGGGAATGGGAAGGCCACATCTGTGATATTTGATGATGCAGCTTTATAGTGCTTTTCCTGTGCAGCCTAGAGATGATTTCACTGATCCCACTGAAACCTGTTCCATGCTGATCTTCTCAGAGACTGCCAGTGAGTTCTCTTTTGAGCCACTTGCTTGTGTTCTTTGAGACTGATGCCAGCCCACTGCAGACTACTCTTCAGGCTATCTTTGAAGTACTTATACCAACAACCCTTCTTTCTTTTGCCTTGCTTCAGCTCCCCAAACAAGATCTGCTTGGAAGAAGGCAATCATCCATACTGCTGACATGCTCAGTCCCCCTAACATACTCTCAATAGGATTTCCTCAATATTGGATGTGTATGCTCTTTCAAGGACTGATCACTCTGTCCTGCAACAAATGCTCATTATTCAATGGAAGGAGAAATGTGAAATTCCTCAATCTGTTTAATGTGCCATTAAGAGTCCATGTATCAGATCCATAGAGGAGAGAAGCTAGAACCACTGCACTGTAGATCTTCAGTTTGGTGAAAAGATGAATGCTATGTTGATTAGACTTCTATTCAGTATCAACCAAGGTCCTGGCTAGATTTACTGATTCTGGAGCTAATTTCCTTTTCCAGGGAACCATCACTCATGATGGCATTACCCACATATTTGAACTGATCCACATTTTTCAGCTGTATGCCTCAGATGAAGATGGCTGGTTCTGGGGCATTGGAATGAGGTGCTGACTGGAACAACACCTCTCCTTACTTGAGACTGATGGTGAGGACAAAGATCTAGGATGGTTCACAAAACCTATAAATGATGACCTGAAGGTTGTCATGGGTCTGGGCCACCAGTGTACAGTCATTTGCAGAAAGCATCTCAAGAAGCCTGTCCAGCATCTTGGTCTTAGAACTGAGTCTTTGGAAATCAAAAATGAAGTTATTGAGAGGGGAACTGATGTATTATCTCCTGATCCAAGTCCCTTGTGGCATGACTGAGGATGCATGAAAAGAACAGATTGAACAGCCCTGGCAGAAATACACAGCCTTGCTTCACTCCATTCCAAGAATTCAAATGAGTCAGAAGAATTAGCACTTTCATGTGGTCATGGAACAAACAGATGATTTGTGAACATTCTTGGACAGTCCAGTTTATATAGAATAGACCCTGTCTATTGACAAAATCAAAGCTTTGGTCAGGTCAATGAAAACTGCATACAGGTTTATCCTCTACTCTAAACATTTTTTCTGGACCTACCTTATCACAAAAATCATGTCTGTAGTACTACAGTCAGGTCTGAACCCACATCACACTTCTGGCAGATTTTCCTCAGATATGTTTGCAGTGAATCTGTTCAGCAGAAGATGACCAGTGAGCAACCATAAAAAGTAGGAGTGGGAGGTGGAGGATGATAGATACCTATATAAGAAAAAGCCTGGAATATAGGGAGTGTCCCTATAAAATTGGGACATCTAGTCACCTGAGTTCAATAGAACACAAGTCAGTATTTTCCCAGCCTCTGCAATGGAGAGAAATGTCTCTGCAGTTTCCACAAATAGCCCGCACTTGGGAAGGACAGATAGCCCACACCTTTCAGGGAGCCCTGGTAACACCACAGTGCAATTTTAGTGGTAATCAAAGGGAGATATGCCAAGTACTCAAAATACCTTTTGTATCCCTCTCTGATTTCCTACTGTCTACTTACTGCAGGATCCTCACAGTGCTGATTTCAAGGGCTTGGTGGGAAAGAAAAAAGCCTGTCATTAAGTGAAGTCTGAAAGTTACCTTATAGGCAATGTGCTTGAACTGTGCCGTGTTAAAGGCAGTTCTATTGAGCTTGGGATGCTTGTACTACACGCAGGATAAGCTCTTCTGTTACCAACTTCTGGTCTGTCCAGAATTCTATGTGATGCATGGCTCTGGTAATTCCGACATTGCAGCTGTCTCATGGGGGGTGATAACATATTCAACCACTTGCTATCATTTAGACTTTGGGTGTATCCATGTGGCTTTATATTTATCATTTTACCTAAAGATGCTATTAGTGATGAGCAGACTACATTTTGCACAGTTATCCAAGAGGAGGAGCCCATTGCTGTTCACCTTTCCCACTCAAAGGCTATGTCTATACTGAGCATTTCAATTAGAGTTACTGAATTCGAATTGACTAATTCAAATCTAATTCAAATTCAGTCAATTTGAATTGACATGGATTCACTAGAAAATCCAATTCGAATTGGCATGTCCATGAACAGGACTTGCTAGTTCAAATTCAGTAGGGGCCGCTGCTGTATGAGGAAAAATCAAGCTGTGGCTAATTCAAACTAACAGTGAATTCAAATTGACATAGCCACATTATGTCAGTTCAAATTACTCACTTTGAATTGGCCCTGACTTCAATGGAAAAGCAGGTCTGAACAATTCAAACTCTGCTTTCCTCAATTCGAACTGGAGTGCCTCCGTTTGAATTGAGGAAGATGGCCATGTCCATGTACTTATTTGAATTTGAACTGATGACAATCCATTTGAATTCACATGTAAGTGTAGACATAGCCAAAGTCATCCTATCACACCTCTGCAGTCACTGCTGTCTCGACCAACTCTAGCATTGAAGTCTCCCAGCAGGATGAGCTTGTCATATGCAGGAACTGATCTGAGGATGGAGTCCAGATCTGAGTAGAATTGCTCCTATTTCCACTGTGCTGATCATTGTAAGGGTATAGGCACTAAAGAGAGTCACATGGTAAAAGAGTCAAGAGGAATAAAAGTTTCACAAGCTTGTTTAGGACAATAGCAAGGTCCAGAAGTTGTTTTAGGAAAGACTTTTTTGAGTGCAAATCCAGCTCCATGAATCTCATCTTCATTATCTGCTTCTCCTTTACATAAGAATGTGTGGTCACCTCCTAGCTCACTGATGGAGCCTTCTCCAACAAGTCTAGTCTCACTCAGTGCTGCAGTAGCAATTTTGTTGCAGGTGAGAATTCTGGAGACAAGAGCTTTTCTTTTCGCAGGCCTTTATGAATCACCTCCATGCATAAGGATGCAGACATTCCATGTTGCTAGAACAAGTTTTTTTTTTTCCACTGTTTCGATTGCTGTAGGATGATCGGTGATCCATGGTGTTCAGGGTAGATGTTAGAAACAGACATTGTTTAGGACCCCTTTCCTAGGCTCCTTCTTTAAAACAGTTGAGCAGTGCTGTCTTAAAAAGGACTGATCAGTCACCTAGGGTGCTGCCAAACGTCTCTGCAGTCCCGGGGATGGAGCTGAACAGCTATTACTCCCAAGGTCACCTATGTATAGAGTTGTGGCTACAACTGCCAGTGATCATTTCTACTTTTCATGTCACTTTGCCCCTGTTGCCATAGACCATGGCCTGAGTCTCCAATATCAATGAGGATGAGATTTGATAAAATAACATTAATGGGAAAAGATTTTCAAGAAAACCTATGTAGGAAATTTTTAAATGAGAAAGACTTTGCACAGGGGCAGACTTGCTCTCTCAGCTGTGGGAGCCTGATTCTTGAGGCACGAAGAATCTGGGAACTTCCATAGCTGCAGAGGATGACTGGGAAGCTTCAGTGCTTTGTCATGCTCACCGGGTCCTACAGCATACATCATGGACACTGAATGTAAATTGATTTCCTCTGCCCAGTCCATTGGAGCAGTCTTTGCATGCTAGAGAAAGGCAATTTCCCTACCTTGCCAAAGGGAGTTAGGGAAAAGGAGTTAGGGCAATTTTCCTGACTCACTTAGGGGAGTTAGGGAAAAGACCCATCAGCTACTCTCACCTGGTGTAGCTCACTTGTTGAAATGGTTTGCTGGGGTGTGGCCACAGTGTCTTACAAACAGCTACTTGTAGCCACAGTTGACAGTTGGGTGTAGGTGGGGATTAAAGATGTTGAACTACTCCCGAAGCCTGAGGCACACAATATGTTCCTCTCACAGAGACAATATCCCTGCCTAACACCTCCTACGCACTCCATACAATGTATTATGGACAACTGACCCATTCATGCTTACACTGGGGATCCATCTAACCACTCTAGAGGCATTAAAATGTCTTTCAAATCTTAAAATTCAATTATAATCCCAGGCTGTTTCTTTCCAAATGCCATACACAAGAAAAAGACAGATCAATAGCCAGTGGTTCCTCCACAGAGTATACCTTTTTGTGGAACTTAGTTTAAGACTTATTTCTCTCACTGTCAATATCAGGACTGCTTCATGTACAAAATTATTATGCCATGAGACACAACAGTTTGGCTACTAAAAAGGATCACAGTGGAGACTTCTAGAAATTGCATAGAAAAGTAAAATGGAATTCTGCAAATAAAACTTTCAAAGAATTCAGCTGGTCAAAAGAACAGAATGTTAGAAAAAATCAAAAAGGCCTCATTAATCTTGTAACAAAAGATAACTTCAATATGTGACATCAGTGGAACCAAAGTAAATGTCTTCAAAGCATCTGACAAAGTGGGATTTTCTCACATGAAAGCTCATGCAATGAGTAAATTTGTTAGTCTTTAAGTGCCACAGGCCTCCTTGTTTGTTTTGCTAAAATAAATGTAAGTGATGGGAAGCAGAGGAAGTCAGACAAGTATTCTATTATCTTAATCCAGAAAAAGAATGTACTTAGCTAATTTATACAATAATATAAATAGGAGAAAAATCCCATTCTGAATCATACATCATTTTAACCCTGAAGCATGAGGTTTGTTCTGCTTATTGTAACAGCTATCCATTTCCCACTCTTGTTATTGTAGTTAAGGTCACTTTATCAACTACATATATTATACAAAAAAACATTGGAAAATGCTAGAATTAAGGTTCCCCCTTCCAAACTTAATTTAGTCTCTTCTTGCATATCTATGATAATATAATCTTCAGCTTTATGTACTCAGGGTTTTTTTCTGCATAGGCCCCTTCCCTCATTGAGTGCACAGGATGGACAGTGCTTGCTTAAAAGGTAGCTACTCAATAGCTGGTTTTATCCTCTTTGTTCAAAGTGTGATGGCAGACCATATTTACTGCACACTATTCAAACCCTGTTCTGAAGGGAGAATTATTTATTTCCTTATGTTGTTGACACACAGGCTATGTTCACACAGGGTATGCTTCTTTCGAAACAAGACGTTTCGAAACAAGCTGTTTCAAAATAACATATTATTTCGAAACACCTTATTTTGAGGACAAAAAACTGTGTCCTCGAAATAAAGGCAGCGAAATAGCATGTCCACAGTGTGGACATGCTATTTCGCCAGGGGAGGGGATTGCAGGCACCGGCGGGGTAAAGCACGGCTGGGCGCTTTATCCCGCCGGTGCCTGCAGGGGCTGCAGGCGCCCGCCAGGAGAGGGGCGGCGGGGCGCCTCGCCCCAGGGGCTTTAAAGCCCCCGCTGCCCCCAGACCTGGGGGCACGGCCCTGGCGCGCGGCTGGAG
>ML682060.1:35875217-35963516 GCA_007922195.1 Podocnemis expansa
GGACACCCCTCAGCACCCTGGCCAGGGTGCTGAGGTGGGGCTGCCATTCCTCTCAGGGTGCTTAGCACCCTGGGAGGAAGGTGACATGTTGTTTCGGAACACTTTGTTCCGAAACAACATGTCCGAACAGGGCTGTTTCGAAACCTCTGGTTTCGAAACAACCCTGTTTTGAAACGCAACCAGGTTTAAGCTATTTCAAAACAACCACGGCCATTTCAAAACAAGTTGTTTGCTTGTTTCGAAATGGCCGTGTGTCGTGTGGCCATGGCACTTCTTATTTCGAAACAACCTCTGTTGTTTCGAAATAAGAAGTGTGTGTGGCCATACCCACAGAGATTAAGGTAAAAAGTTTTCACTAATTTTGGGGGCCCACATAAAGATGACTAGGATCTGATTCTTTTTCCAGAGCCCTGAGCATTATATAGCACTCTATGGCTATGTCCGCACATAGCTTTTAAATCGAAACAACGGTCGTTGTTTCGATTTAAAAGTTTTCATGTCTGAATGATGTTTCATTATTTTGAAATGACGAGCCCCATCATTTTGAAATAATGAATCTTATTTCAAAATTGTAAAACCTAGGCTGAATTAGAAATAGCCATTATTTCAAAACGTTTGTTTCCAAATAAAGTTGTTTGGACATGTTACTTTGAAATAACCATTATTTCGAATTAACACTTTTGCCCTTCTCCTTCCCAGTGTGCCTTCCTTTTTCTATATATTGGGTGGGGGCATGGCCCAGGGAGGGGGCCACATTGCCACACCTCCCATGGTGCCACTCTCCTGATTCAAAATAGCAAGTCCTGTGTCTGGACTTGCTATTTCAGTTTGAAGTTTTTGCTTATTTTGATTTAAGTTAATGCAAGTTAACGATTTTATTTCAAATTAACTTATTTTGAATTAACTTATTTCAAAATAAGTGTCTATGGCTATGTTCACACACAAAGTGCTTGTTTCAAAACAAGCTGTTTCGAAATAAAGCCTTTTCGAAACACCTTATTTCGAAATAAAAAAAAAGTGTTTTCAAAATAAGGGAAAAGGGGCGAATCGAAATAGCATGTCTAGTGTGACATGCTATTTTGAAAGAGGAGAGGAAAGGGGGAGGGAGACTCTGTGCCTGCCCCTGGGATTCCCCTGCTCCCCTCCTGCCTGGCGCGGGGGGCTTCCTCCGCCCTCCCGTGGCTGCTGCCCAGCACGGGGGGGCTTCCTCCGCCCCCCCCCACAGCTGCTGCCCAGCACGGGGGGGGTGTGGAGGAAGCCCCCTCGTGCCGGGCAGGGGCCGCGGGGGGGGACAGAGGAAGCCTGGGGGCAGGGTGCCCCAGGCTTGGGGTCAGCCCCAGCTGGCTTTCCCCCTTCCCCTTGCTGGGGGTAGGGGGGTGAAGGGGGCTAAAGATCCCACCCCCCCCTGCTCCCAGCAAAGGGAAGTGGGGGGAAGCCGGCTGGGGCACCCTCTGACCCCCTGCACCCCACTCAGCACCCTGGCCAGGGTGCTGATCCCTGGCCAGGGTGCTCGGGGGGGTGGGAACTTCCCCCCAGGGTGCTATGCACCCTGGGGGGAAGGTCCTTGTTATTTTGAAACACTCTTTGTTTCGAAATAATGTGTCCAAACGGCTTATTTCGAAACCACTGGTTTTGAAATAACCCTCCTTTTGAAAGCAAAGTGGATTTAAGCTGTTTTGAAAGGAGGCTCTTGTTTCGAAACGAGGAACTCCCTCCTTTTGAAACAAGAAAACGTGTTTGGACATAGGGACTTTTATTTCGAAACAACCAGTGTTGTTTTGAAATAAAAGCCCTGTGTGAACATACCCTATGTGTGGACATAGCCTATGTGTTCAAAGCACAACTCCCATTGACTCAGTTGCAGCATTTTTGCAAATCAGATCTCATGGTCTGAAGCTGGGTATAGAGAAAACAAAGAAGATACAATTAGAGACCACTTGTAGGGAAAAAAGATGTTTCATCATCTTGCCCAGCATAAGTCAACTTTAATTCTGGCATTTCCTTAATTTTGACTGCCTGACTTTATAATCTTAATAATGTGCATCATGTGACATCATTGTGATATCCATATGGGTCATCACTATGTTGAACAGATCCTATAGATCCAGTGCAGAGACCTCTGCCACTTGAGGACATGGAGCAAGTGATAGCAGTCATTTTCTATGTGGCTGAGCACTAGATGAGGTTGAGACACACACTTTTTGGTGGACTTCACAGATATCTGGTGACAGTGGGGAATGGTTTGTATTCCAGGCTCTGGATAGGAGTGTGCTATGATGGTACCAACTCTTTCCCATTCTGCTCTGTCCTCTTCAATTTGCTGCAGTCCTGTCTTTTCTTTATGTTTGGCTTTTAGTTCCAGTCCTATCTTGTTTGCCTACCCACTCCCTTCCTCAGGCTTCTCAGCCCAGTTCCAGTTTCCTTGCCTAGCCAGTCCTAGTCTGCCCTCACAAGATCACTGTCTGAGTCCCAAAAAGACCTTCACTCAAAGTCCCAGTCTCCTTGCTCAGTCAGTCCCAGACATACCCCCCCCCTTTCTTTGGCTGATCCGTATCTCCTCTCTTCTTCCCACAGGCTCCCTGTCCTGATCTCTACCCTAGGTCTTCTCCTCTAACCTGGATCTCTTCCCACCACTTTCCTGAATTTTCTTTCTTCCTGGCTTCTTACTTTGGCAGTTTTGCCCAGCAAGTCCTAGTTTTCCCTCGGAGCTCAGCTACTTACAGAAGGGTTTCCTCTTCCCCTGCCCACTACTTACCCACATCTGTTCCTAGTCCAAGGCTTTTGGTCCAGCCATTCTCTGTCTCCACGTCCCAGCTCTTTGCCAGATCTCAATCCCTCCACAGCTAATGGGCTTTCAGTTCACCACATGTCCCTCACTGACTTCCAGTCTCCCCCTCTTGTTCCCCACTCCAACCTTTTACTCCCCTCCAGTTCCCATCCTCCCTGTACAATCAGTGTTAATCACTCTCCCACCTGGCTCCTAGTCCATTGCCTTACACTCAGTCTCAGTCTCCTTTCTCTTCCAGTTCCCAGCCCCAGTCTCTTTGGCCAATCAGGCACAACTTCCCCTCTGCCCCTTGTTCCACATCCCAGCATTCCCTTCATCTGATTTCCCAGTTCTTTTTGAAGGAAATTCATTTTCCCCAAGATACTTCCAGTTTCTCTCCCTCCCTTCCTGTCCCAGTTTCACCAGGCTCTTTGTCTCAGTCTACTCCTTTCCCTCCCCTGGGTCTCATTTTACCTCCTCTACATTTAAATCAGATGTTTTCTTCCTTCACGCTGTCTGAGTGTCAGCAGGGTGTCACTGAGAGCACAGGAGAGAAGCTCTCTGCTCTCAGTTCCAGTGCCTGGCTGATGCTAGCGGAAAGCAGCCATTAAAAGAAATATTCACCTTCGCCACTGTAGTGCCAGGCAACAGCATGCTCAATCACTCTGCGGGGATAGCAGTTACACAGTCTGGTCAACATTAGGAGCTAAGAGGGGATGAAGCAAAATCAGTGAGGATGGCATCTTCAAAGGCGTTAGCTGGTAAAATCTAAGAAATCTCTACTGAGTATTTGTGAGATTCATTTTTTCAACAGTTTTAACTTGGCCATATTGGAATGGATTTTCATGGGGATGGTAAAAGGTACATAGCTAGAATACTGACAGAAAGTTCAAATTTCAAGATCCTGCTCCATAGCACCATGAAAGTTGTTTAAAGAAAAAAAATACCAGATTTTTTTGTATTTGGGCAAAATAATGTATCTTCTCTACTCTTGTTCTTGGAATTGGCGGATAACTGTGGCCTGACTCAGATACATGTCATATAAAATTTCAGGCTGAATGAATAAAGTTAGGGAAAGTTATAAGAAGCTGAAAACAGGAAAATGTCAGGAACTGACCATCTTTAAGCATCTGACGAAGTGAGATTTTCTCCTATGAAAGCTCATGCCATAAATAAATTTGTTAGTCCTTAAAAATGCTACCAGACTAGTTTGTTTTGCTGAACTAGATTAACACAGCTACCCCTTTGGAATTGTTGATCATAAGTCATTCCAAACAGTGCGACACTCACCAAGATAAGAATGCAGTTGAGAAGAAAGATTCATGATCTAAGTTTATGAAGGAAGAATTCATATCTGAAATAATAGTTGAAGTCATCAACATAGCTTGAGTGATCAAAAGCTAACTCTGAATGGAGACTTTACTTCCTTTGCATCTCTGTCCATATTGATTGAACTGGCTTAGCAAGAAGGGAATGGATTCATCCTTAGTTTCAGCTCTGATTACTATATTGATGTGGGTGGGAGGAGGGAAGAAAGGAAACTGAAGTTATAACATATGCCAGTGTCAATTTCAAAAAGGAATCATGAAACCAAAAGTACACTTTGTTTCCAAACATGAAGAAACAATGAGGAATGTGTGCTATTTTCTGGGGTATGATCTGGATGACTGAACAACTGTGTCCCCTTAATTCTTTATGGCCTGGGGTGCTGTTTATACTGTGGTGCTGTCAGGACAGCTATTAATGGTTTGCTTAAACTGCCTTCAGCATGCAAATTCATTCCCAACTAAATACATGAGCACTCTGACCAGCCATTCATGAATTAAACTGCAAGGCAACACTGACTAATTCTTAGTTCCAACCTTGTTTCCCCAGAACTGTGTATCTTGAACTGTTCAGAGTTCTACTGAGCACTGTGAGCTCAAACAACATCCATCATTTCATCAAAGGAAAATGCATCAGCCTTTTTATGCTAACTGGAGTTTCCCACACAATCTAATAGAAAAACACTGGTTAAGATAAAACAATAACATAAATTTATTAACAACAAAAATAGATATTAAGTGATTACAGGTAGTGATGCATAAAACAGAATTGGTTACAAAAAGAAAATAAGAGTAAAGTACACACTGATACTTAACTTAAGAAGCTAAGTGAATGTGAAAGCAAACACTTTGTCTCACCACATACTGTTGTAAATTTCACAAGTTGGGTCTCATTTAAACATGAAACCCCTCTCCCTGTTAGTTCTGTCCTGTTCTTTTACAGCTCTTGATTTCAGGCACAGAGATATTGAAGGAGGACAGATGAAGTCTAGTATGTTCTCCCTCTTTATAATACAATCTCATGCTACAAAACATATTTGCTGAATCATGGTGACATTCAGTCTGTCGTGGATGGGAAGACTGAATCATCCTGGTGATGAAATGTAAATTTCTTGTTTACATCTGCTGGAGAATGGCTGCTTAAACAGGTGATGGTGCCTGAACACCTGTCTAGGGTGCTAATGTGTCTTTGCCCCTGAGAAACTGATTTGTGGGTGTTACCCAGAGCCTCTTATACTAACTTACTATGTGCGTGTGTGCGTGATGTGAAGTGTACCATGTGACAGGCCATTGTATTGTCAGAGGTGACAAAACTGGGAGCAATTGGTTGAGTCACCTCTGAGATCACAATGGCCTGGGAGTCTTGGCATGGCACAGATATGTACCTTATTGTAGCTGCATACTTAATTGTAATTCACAAAGGCGAAATGGCTGAGGATTTAAAAATTGGACAGTAACAGCCAGTGAAACCCAGGGATGGTTCACTCTGGTGACACAGCTGCTCCTTTGGAACTTGTCAAAATATAAAGTTCTCAGCTATGCTTTCAACTGTTTCCAATATTTCATGATGACTCTTCAGACAATTGTATGTGGTGCTCACTTGGGGAAGAACCCATGAAAATCTGAAAGTTTATGCGAAGGATATGAACCACCTAGGAAAAATTTTAGCTGACCATAGAACTTTTACAAAAAATGTTGTAATCAAAGAGCTGTTAATTGATTAAAATAAATAAGTATTTCATAAATTCCCTTTTGATTTTTCCCCCATCATTTTTGACGGGTTACAGCTAGTTACATCTTTCACTAGCAGTCACACAGTAGATTCATATCACTTTACATGTAATATTTATACCACATATTTTACCTGCATAATAATGGCCTGCAGATTATACATTTTCAAATGATGTCTCAGAAGGCATATTTTGTACCAAATTTATCACAGTCTTGTAACGATGGTGACTGTAATAGTATAGATTGTCAATGTCTTTTTTAAAAAGTCATAATCTTTCTATACTGCTTAAGTCTAAAGCTCAGTAACTTGCAGTTTCAAATCCCTTGAAAATATGGAATAAGAAGTATTTATTGACATAACTATAGTAAGCAACATCAACTTAATACTTTATCGGAGCAGTTTTAAATACAGGAAAATGTGGTTTAAAAAGAAACATGAAATTTAAGGTTAGAGTTCCGCTTTCTGCACTTATCCAAGGTAGGATCTTATTCTGCAGGTAACTGCATAGCCACTTTAACTTCACAGTATTTACTAAGCCCCAGTCTATGCTAGAGGGCTTTTCGGCAGCAGTCGACTGCCAGTTACGCAGGGAATGTAAAACTCCTTGTGTACCTGGCAGTGACTTTGTAAGCTGCCTGTACACATGAAGGAAAAGCCGACCACAAATCCCTTTTTGGGGATCCCTTTTTGGGATTTGCGGTTGGCTTTTCCCTACACCCCCTGGTGCCCCCAGGACTTCTGGGGTTGACTTCTGGGAGCCGTGCAGCAAGTTCAGACTCACTGCAAACTGCTCCCAGAATGCCGAGGTGATGGCAGCGACTTTGCCTCCATCAGTATGGACATACCCTCAGTTTGAGTGAAACTGGCAGAACACAACAGTTAAGACTTTCAGTAACATCAATACAAAAGATTTATATGTCATGAGGTCAGTGGAGAACAGTTGTTGACAAACCGAAGTGTTTCATTTTATATTTTAATTCTCAAATAGATTGAATTTGTTGTGTCCTCCTGCCATTAAAATTTGGTATTACTTAAAGGTCAGGATGACACAGAGACATGTTTCTTAAGAGGGTGATAGGACAAGAAGCAATGGGCTTCAATTACAGCAAGGGCGGTTTAGGTTGAACATCAGGAAGAAAATTCCTAATTGTCAGAGTGATTAACAACTGGAATAAGTTGCTTACAGGGGTTCAAGAATCTTCATCACTGGAAGTTTTTAAGACCAGCTTAGACAAACACCTGTCAGGGACAGCTTAAGAGGGTACTTGGTCTTGCCATGAGTGCAGGGGACTGGGCTCAATGACCCCTCATGGTCTCATCCAGTTTCTGTGCTTTTATGATTCTATGGAGATAGTGCTATAATTAACATTAGGGTCTATAAAACATACACTGAACGTCCTCATTTATAGGCATCTCTGGATGATTTATTTGCTTTTGAAGTCACCATTACTCTTCTGTGTCATCCTGTCAGTTGACCCTGTGTATGGTCATCTGAGCACCTAGCCTCTGAACCACCCCACTGTCTCACCTTAAAATGATTTTGGGACTCTTGCTAAAAAAGCCTTAAAATTATATGGGAATGGATATTATTTTTCAATCAATAATGAAGATCAGCTCCCTTCAGGAAGAAGCAGAAATGTACAACCAAGGCTTGGAGAACTCAAAAGAGTTGTCAGTGGCCAAGACAGCAAATGAAATAGCATGCTGCAATGTGGGCAGCAACTGACAGTGCCTGTAAACACCTAGGGAGTATCAGGAAGTGTAGTTAGTGACTTATGGGGTTGCAGAGAGCCACTACTGACCTAGTTATCAGATGATTAATGGTGACTTTAAGAGCCTTCAAAATGGTTCATACCATCTGCTGAAGCAACATAAAAGGCAGGCTATGGACATGTTCGCATAATCAGAGAGGGATAGACGTGAAAAGGGCCACAATACTGGGGAACCAGCAGGAAGAGCCCATAGAGTAAAACTAATGTCTTTTCTCAGGTCAAAGATTTCCGTTCTGAACTGAAGCCAGATTCCAAGCTGAGGTCCTGTGCATGGTCTTGCTAAATCATGTTCATCGTAGGAGTTTTATTTATTTATACTGGAGTAGCTAGACCTCCGCTGCATAAGAAGAATCCACCTGACAATAGTGAAGCATCTTTGCAAAAGTGAACCTCATGGGCTAATTCCAGAAGGGTTGTTAAGTAGATTGTTGAACACTGTGAAGGCCATCATTGAGTCAAATCCCAGAATTCAGTTAAAGCAGATATTGGTATAACTTTCCCCTCTGCAGTTTGGACTAGTGAATCATGTTGCTCCAGTCTTCCACTCCTGGGGCTCATCTCACTTCTCCTTGTTGTGTAAACTCCCACTCCTGGGCAAATCACAGATAGCCTATAGCAAGCAAGTTGCACCCAATGCAGTGAATGCTTCTAGCCAGCCACTCATGAGGTTATGTAATGGTATGGCCCCAGCCAACGCCTCCAGTCCCAGACAGAAACCTAAGAACTGCTGTCTTACAATGGTTCGTGCTGCCCACTGAATACTACAAGCTCATATGTTTATCAATTTGTCAGAGAAACTGATATGCACCTGCTCTATCACTCCAGATGGAATCTCTAACAAATCTCAAACCAAATGCAGCATTTAGAGAAAACATGTTTATAAGTACAGAAAGGTTTTAAGTGATTATAAGTCAGAGGGAAGCAGATTACTTAGATTTGATTAAAATTTGCATTCTAAACTATATTTAATCCTTTCAGCAACTTTACAAATGTGCGACTTTCACCAAAGGCTGGCTGGATTCCTTCCCAGTCAGGTTCTCCCCTTGGTCAGCAGTTCAGTTGCTTGGTGGTTTTTGTAGATGGAGCTGGGAGAGACTGCAAAATGTCTCTCCTTTTAAAAATGTTTCTTCTCCCTTCTGGGGCTTCCCCCACTTTCAGGGTAAGGTGACAAGTCATGTCCTTGTATGGCTTCCTCTAAACATGAATCTGTGAGTATCACTTTATTGATACTTCGGCTTGTCCACTGTTCTTGGAAGCGCTGGTTTGTTTGATGCATGGTTTAGTGACACACAAACTGGTCAGGGTAAGATTAATGCAGAGGCTCTAGGGGCTGCAGACCACTGTCCGGCGCTAATGGGTCCCAGCTGGGCCCCTGTGGGATGGGGGGGGAGCTAATGCCAGCCACCACCAGTCCTGCTGGTGGTACATGGGGCAGCAAGCCAGTCACAGAACCTTCCCTGCGGGGGGCACTGGGCCAATGAGGCCACCCCATCCGAGCTTGCATCAGGCTTCAGGGATGGAGCATCAGGTAAGTGCAGAACACTGTGCCAGGCTGGGCTGGCCCTTCATGATGGGTGCGGGTTGAGAAGACTGAGGGGTATCTGCTTCTGTTCCCTGCCCCCCCCCACTGCATCACGGAAAGCGGGCCTGGGCTGGCTCCCCTATGGTAGGGGGTAAGGCCACCCCTGTTTGACTTGGTTCCCGCAGCTAGTAAAGCCCCCTCCATGACTGTGAGCACCTGCTCCCAGCGCAAGTTGCAGTGCCATACTGCAGGGGAGGGCATGATGATCCTGATGCTTGCCTGAGGGTGGCACTGGCCAGCCTTCCTTGGAGGAACCATTCCCTGGCTGACACCCATGGCAGCTATGCCGACCCAGCCCGTCTGCTTCTCACCTCTGGTCTGGGCTCAATGAGGGAGCCACGAGCAGGGTAGGAGATGTCAGTGGAGTGGCTCATCTGAAGATAGTCCTGCTGATGCCCCCCAGTCAGTGCTAGCGGGCATGGCCACCTTTCACTTCTTCCCTTGGTACACCACTGGGGCTGGGGGTGCTCAGCAGGGAGGCATCATTGGGTGGTATGGAAGTCAGGGTTTAAAACTTTTGAGGGCATTGCCCTGTGAGCCCCCAAACTCTGCCCATGCTGTAACAGAAGAGGTGGGCATCAAGCAGTTGGTAAGTGCAGATAGGGGGCAGGTAGTCAAGCCTGCATTTATGACCCCCCAGTCCTCACACCCTGCCCCGTAGCCACAGACCGCACCCCCCCCAGGGCAGCTGAGTGGCAGCCAATGTTCCCTCTAAGCTGTGTGGCCACATGGCCATGCAGCCCCCACTGCTGCCTGGTGCAAGGAACACTGCTGGCTGCACACAGCCGGCAGCTGCAGTCCCTGCACAGCTGACAGCTGCTCTGAGGTGGGAGTTTTTAAAACTCCAGCTTGGAGTAAGCTCTCACTGAGCATGCACAGTCTCTGTGCATGCTCAATGAGAGCTCCTCTGGCCAGAGGAACAGCTGGGGGCCAGGCCGCACTGCTCCAGCAGCCAGGTAAGGGGGCAGGAGGGGATTGGGGACAGAGCAGGGGCAGTTGGCCATGAAAGGGGGCAGAGGGTTGGAGAGAAGACAGGGTCAGGCCGCTGGGTGGGGGTATGGTGAGGTGGGATCGGGCCAACGAGTAGGTTACTGGGAGAGTGTGGGGGGCACGATCGAGCTGCCGGGGGGGGTGTTGCACAGTGAGCAACATATGTTGTTCAGCTGTCTTCAGGCCTTAGAAGGAACATTTGTGGCAGCACCAGACTGCTGGGGGCCTCACAATATATGAGAGCCCCAGGCCTGCAGAAGAGTTTAATCCAGACTTGGTTTTGGAGGTTTTTGCCTGAATTTGCTTCAATCTATGAAATTCATGTTTGGAAACATTACATAGTGAAGCCTCAACAATACACATGACATTGCAGCAAACATTTTTACTACAACTATAATGTTCAGTACGTCATAAACATTCCAAAAAACATCTTACAGGATATACTTTGCATTAAACAATGAACCATTACACTCTGTGCGTGATCATGAATGATACATAATTACACTGTAAGGATGTATATGGGGGTGCAATGTGTCACATTAGATAAAGAAGACTTGACATCCTGCACGTAATAAAGCAGTTATGTACCCCTCCAAGTGATGGCATTTTGATTGTGGCTCGTCTCTGCTTCTAAAAGGTGTAAATGTCTACATGCACTGTAGTGAACATTATCTGCAATGAATCACATATATCCTTTCCTCCTCTGCATCTGTTTATGATTGTTAATTTCATTGAGAAAAAAATATCAACACAGTAAGCATACAGAGATATAGAACATAGATATTCTGACAAAGATAATGGAATAAAATACAATGCAATCTAATTAGAAACATGGGCAGGATGGTATGAGGATTAATGGCTTCAATAGATAACTAGAAAAATGATATTAAAATGAAATCAAGATTCCTTAAGGAAGATTGAAGCTGCACAATAAACATAAGAGCCACTTTACTAATATAATCAAAGGCCATGGAGTAAGGAACTGATTTGCCTAGGTTTGACTTGGCCGCTGTTCTCGGGCTGCTTTGTTGGATAATCTATGCTTTTTTTTTTTTTTTTGCCAGTGAAATAATGTGTCTGTTGGCATTTTTCTCTTTGCAAAGCCATTTACCTGGGGAACACTGTCCCAGATTCACTTGTTTCAGCTCATAATGCCTTTGTTGCTGAGCTAGCTGTCCTCCCCATGGCAGCAAACACTGAAGCGAAAAAATGACTTTGAAGTTGCAACTTTTCAAATGAAGTGGAAGTGTGCTAGAAATTACATTGTTTTGTACACAGAGCTCCATTATTAAAGAAACACAAAAATGTTTTTTCTTTCAGATAGCATAATCTTAATTTTTTTAAACCTATGGTATAAAATCCTGATTTTGTTTCTTAATAGCTCAGTCTTTATACTTTTTAAATTATAATGGTTTCAACAGATCTGCTATACTTTTAAGTATGGCACTAATGTTTTAAGTTTACAATAAGCTCATCCCAGATCCCAGAGGAATGACGATTGTGTCTTTTCTATTCTTTTCTTTTCATTTTATAGAAGGATTCATAGAGATTCTGTAAAATATTTGAAGACTTGCTGTACAGTACTTGAAGCATTTCCTTACAGAACCTAATTTACATCACAGTCTCATCATTTCCATTAAAGGATTTAGAGCCTGGCTCTTGTTATCATATTGATAAGTCAGGCTAATGCAGAAACCTAGAAAAAAATATATGTGTGCAGTTCATGAGCAGGTGGAATGTTAGAAACAAACATTATGTGAACATTCCTCTCGTGTAGTCCCCAGTGCTCTTTTCAGTGGAGAGTTTAGTAAATCAGAGTAACTCCACTGTGGGACTATGTATGAGACTGGAGAAGGCCTTTGTGGCACATATGCAATAGAAATTTAAAGGCAGGGAGCTAAATGAGTTAATCATTCGAAAATATCATCAGGTTAGGGCCTCTTTTCACTTTCTTTTTTGGTTCGTCCATTGTGGAAGGGGATTATATGGCAGAAAGGGCTGATTACTTCTTAAACATCAAGGAGGGCAAAGGCAAGTCTCTGGAATACATGGGTCTCCTTGTTTGACATCAGGAACAATAGGGAATTGCCTTCCCCTGCCTTAAAATGACAGAGCCAAAATTTTTAATGTTAGACATCTATCTGCTTATTTGGAAACCTTAATAAATAGCTTGAATATCAAAAGTACTAAGTAACTATCTGCCTAGGCTCTTGAAACACAGCCTATAGCTGTAGTATTTCAGCTTCTTCTGAAAGAGAATTAAAATCTGTCACTGGCTTTGGCAGCTCTCTTCTCTGGCCCCATCCCTGGCCAGGGCCCAAGGCTGAGCTGCCTATGGCGGTGGTTGTCTTCCCCAGCTGTGGGGCTGAGGCCAGGCCAGCTGTGGCAAAAGCCCGACTTGGGCCCTGCCTGGGGCTCTGGGCAGAATCGGGGCTGGGGGGGCCGCAGTGTTACCAACTGTGCCTACCAACTCGGGGTATGCTCATTTATTAGGGTTACTTTCTCTTTGGGGAAGATGGTAATTCTATTAGGGTGTGTTCACACAGCATTCTTATTTTGAAACGACGAGGTTGTTTCGAAATAAGAAATGCCATGGCCACACGACGCATGGCCATTTTGAAACAAGCAAACCGCTTGTTTCAAAATGGCCGCCATTCTTTCGGAACGGCTTAAACCTGGTTTCCTGGCGAAACAAGGTTGTTTCGAAACAACTCGTTTCGAAATAGCCCTGTGTGGACATGTTGTTTCGAAATAAGCCTTCTGTGTGTGAACATAGCCTTAGTGTGCTGCTTGTGCCACTTGTGTTTCTACATAGGTGCGTCTGAGCGGACCAGGTCTATCAGCACTCTCAGCTGACCCCTTATGTGTCCCTGAACTCAGTAGGCTGGGTCACACAGCACTTCTCTGCTGCTACCCTTATATGCCTCTGGACTCAGTCAGGCTGGGTCAAAACAGCACTTGTCAGCTGTCAATCAGGTTAATATCCCCATCAATGAGCAAACCTTACAGGGTTGTGGGCATCACAGTGATCTTTGGCTAGGTAATAGAAGCATTGACACAAAGTGATATAAAGAAACAAAGACCACAAAGGAGAGGCAATGATGTCTTAAAAGAGTCTGGAAACTGGCTTGATTACAAAAGGCATTTTATTGCTAGGTATCTAAAACTTGCACTAATAATAATAATTACAAAAGGAGAGAAGAATACCTCAAAATACCCAGTTACAGCATTGATAAACATACAAGGAAAGAAAAACACCCAGCTACAATACTACTTAGATTCTACTGTATCAGGCCTAAAGAGAGAGTCATAATTAACAAAAAAGGAGAGAGAGAGAGAGAGAGAGAGAGAAGTTGGGGGTGGGTCTCAGCACTCTGTGTAGCAGAAAGGTTTCTAGGTTGTGTATATCAGGGTCAGAGGCTGGATGGAAAAAAGCTCCCACAGCAATCAGCAAAGAAGAAGAAAAGCCAAGTCCCAGTGGAAATGATACAGCTTTAGATCCAAGCATCAGGACTCAGGACTCAGTCCAAACTCACACAGGATTCAGACAGGATCCAATCAGGACCTGCACAGGACACACAGTACTGTACTGTTCGATATGGGTAAAGATTTTTTTTAAAGGACTTGTTTAAGTGGCCAATACACATTCCTCGCAGGGTGTTATGGTTCAGAGAAGCTCACAATACAGTCAGGCAGACTCAGTATTTTGGGTATCAATTATCATGTCTGTGTCTAGAATGGTCTGATAATTGCTGAGTTTGTTTGCGTTGGTGTGAGATCCCCCATCTTGCAATGCTTCCCTGCTTCTTCAATCCCGGGGTTCAGTGCAGTTCTTGCTTTGGAACTTGGCTCTCCATAGTCAATACAAATGAAGCTCCATTTACTGTGCTGATGGCTTTTGGATATGGATAGATAAGGATGTCTCCCATTTCCTACTATTTTTGGTTTTCAGTTCAAGCAGAGGTTGGGGGATGTGGGGGGAGGGAGGGAGGCACAGACTGGATACCATGCTCTGATTCCTCAAGAACACAGAGCTAACATGTAACGGCAGGGCCCTGGCCTTTTCTTGGGCTCATGTCACTCCTGATTAAAATCACTTACAGTTCCCACTGAAAGGGATCTGCATATGCTTAATATTTGAATATCAAACCACTTCCTTAGATACCTGTGTCTGAGCTCCCATCTTTGAAGGTTATGGTTTGGAAGACTGTTTAAGTAGATATAGCAGTGGGGTGACACTACTGTCCAAATACCATGTAAATTAAGGGCTAGATTCTCAAAAATGCTAAATTCCCATAATTGGGGTGAGTTTTCTTAAAGCACTATTTCTTGACCTTTACTGGGCTGGGGAACACCTAAAGTTATTAATTACTTATGAAGAACACCTGTTGAAAACATTCTTGAAAAAGCTGGTAACAGTGTCAGGAGATAAATGCCCTAGTTGTAGCAAAGCTTCCAGGTGTGTATAAATATCTATTGCCATGTACTTGGAAGCTTTGCTCTGCTTTCCTTCCCCACTCCACTCTCCCACACATGGGAAGGGGTTGGGGGAGAGGGAACATCTGCACTATGTCTGAGGAGCACCAATGTTCCACAGAACACTGGTCTAGTTCATTTACACTAAAACAGGAGTTGTTGAGGCCTAAGTGTTCTTTGCCCTGAAATTTGTGTACTCAAAGGAGCTACACAAATTTACCCCAGATGCACATCTGGCCCAGAATGTGAGCCACTTGGCAATGACACCTTCATGCAGTTAGAGGTATTTCATTTTTCTTATTTTGTAGGGTTTATTTTATCCTTTGACCATAAAGAAACTTTCAGTTACACTTCCTCATGTCCCTCACTTAGATCTCTCACAGAATGTTCTTCATACCTTACATATGGAGGCATTATTTTCTCTGAGGCAAGGGGGTAGTTACCACCCCAGACCTTAGTTTGGATCCCTCTTATTTCATAGACCTATATGCTGATTATGTCATTTGCTTTTTGCTCCACTCCCCTGACTCCAGACATGGTCATGGGGACAGCAATAATTATCTAGATTTTCTCATTCCTGGTGTTATCTTGGACTCAATTTTTCTGAAATGGTGCCCCTGCTTACTTGAGAAACCACAGCGGGACACTGTCACAGGCATGTCAAGGAGATGCAGGATATTTAACAGAAAACAAGTCTGGAAAACAGAGTTTTTGGTGTTCACAAAAGAAATCGTGTTTTATTTGGTGCCTTCAAACCACTTTCAAAGTAAAAGGAGCTACCTACATGCCCACAATCTCCCTCATCCAAAACAAATAAACTGCTCCCATTTACCTGGCCGCTAGCCAGAAATCATCTGAAAGTTACCTTCTTCCATGCCCTAGCAGGCAGATAGTACTGTCTTGAAAGGCCACAGGTCCTTCCCTCTTCCATGGTCGCTTTCTGTGTATGTCTTACTTGCCAGTCATTCCAGGAACAGACAAAAGGAAAGGAAGGGGGAAAAAAAATTCCAGCCCAGCTACTCACTGAGCTGCATTTTTTAAAATCAGTGAGCTGACTGTTATCTTACATGCTAGAATATGTTACCCATCTGCCTGTGGTCTGCACCCCAGAGCTCCTTGACCCCATGATACATGGCTAGACTAGACTATTAAATAACTTTGGTGAGCAAACAGGAGCTAGTAGCATCTGTGCTCCATACATATTTCTTTTGCAAGTGCAAGATGTGTAGGTGGAGAAGCCAAAGTGAGTTTTCAGTAGTAACACTTTTTTCTGTTTACATGGCTCACTTCTTTGTATTTGATTTGTGGGGGAATGGCTGTTATCAGTAATGGAAAATATGAATGGCTTCCGTATGTTTTAAATATGTTTACTCCGGAAACTGTTTGCTGTTCTGATTGCATGCAGAGGTGAATCAACCTTATGTTGTTATAAATACACAAGTGTAATAGCTATGGAAGAGAGAGTGTGAATGAAGCACTATAGGTGTCATTAATTGTCTAGATATAGTACCATGTAATCTCTGATTTTCTAAAGTATCTCTTTACAAGCTTTGTTATACACTGTTTTAGAGACAAATGACTACTGTTTATATGAATGAACTAACTCTCACTGCCATATTGACGTTTCCAATGCAAAAGCTGTCAAATGTTGTCTGTTGTTTGTCAGTAGTCTGCAGAAAGCTGGCAGGTCACATGCTGCTGGCTCCCTTCCTTGTTTCTAGATGATAAATAGCCCTGAAGAAGTTAAAAACACAGTAGATATTTTCTTTATATTATTTGTTCAGATCAGCCAGTTCTTCAATTAGCACAAAGGTCTTATCTGATTGTGAACTGAAGGGAAGATCTCTCTAGCAAGTTATGGTCCACACTATGAAAAAAACTGCACCAATTCTTGATTTTTAAAATGTAATGTTCTTGCTTCTTTTAAGTTACTGACTTTTTCAGTCTGAACTCCAGTTTTTTGACAGGGGCAGAAGGGAGTTGGGGTGGATAAATGACGAGCTAGGCTGACCTAGCTTACACCTTACTCTGTTTCCACATTTGCCCTAGTAAGGCAGCTGTACCAAACCTAGTCATGCTGAATGTTTATTAAAGTTGCAGGTATTAAAAGCATGCTGCTAAAAACTGTTAATTTGCAGACCTCAATGATGAAAGTGGATGAGGTATTACACCATTTCTCATGCTAAGTAAAGGGAATGGCACAAATAGTGTGGTATAGTTAAATTCTGAGATGTGATAAAAATCTGTTTAAAAGAATGGTGCCCACTCTACACTGGAAATCCACTGTTGCACGGATCTATGTGCTAAAGTCAAGTAGCGGTATCAATAGTCTTCTAGTCTGTACTATTGCCATAATTAAGGATACAGACACCTGATAGGATTTGTTGGACCAACTTATAACTTTAAAAATACTTTTTTTAGTTACACATATAAAACTAATATCTTCATTTATTCATTTCTGAAGTACCTTTGAGATGTAATATACAGTTAAAAGTGTAATATAGTGCCAAATTCCTGAACAAGATGGAATGGACCCCAAAATGGGTGCACATTTTCTATATAGGCCATATGTAGCATTCAAGTGCACCAGTATTGTAGCTGGTCACAGTCCAGTCTTCTCCCCATCTCCCAGATTATGTTTGTAGTGAGGCCAAATAATCTGCACAAATGTGTATGAAAATTCTCAAAACTCAGCCACAAGGCATAAACACAAACATATTAGCCATATTTTCTGACTCCTAGTTCCCTCCCTGCATGCTCCTTCATGGGTCTGGTCATGAAAGACCTGCCACATAACATCTTGTGTGGGTTTGAAGGTTTTGCTCTTGCTGCTTCTATCAAGTTTTCAGCTCATACGTTTCTCCTCTCAATATCTGGCTGCACCTTCTGTCCCTACCTCAGACTCTTCATCACAGCCAATTTCTTCCAATCTTTGTCTTTTCTTTTACCTACATTTTTGTTCTCATTTATTCACTCCCTGTAGGTTCACAGCTCTCCTAAAATAGTCCTATTCCCAAATAACCTAATATGATTTTTACTCTTGTCTGAGTATATGTGTCTAATATCAGTTTCTAATTATCAACTGCAACTGATGAGCATTAATAGCATGGATGGAGTCTGGCTGATGAAGATTCCAGCTGTTGCGGTTTCCAATGTAACCTCTTTGTCACAGGACCAGAATATTTTAAAAATGGAAATATGATGGCATGATCTGTTTCTTTAAGAGACAGAGGCCTGCACATTAACCCGGTGCTGCTGAGGATGGGGCAGGTGTTCCCTATATAGCAGGCTGTTATTCAGCTAGAGGGAATGACAGGAAGACACTCTAGGAAAGGCCTTGGGAGCATATAAAGCCAGAGGGACCTATGAAAGAATCTTGGAAGAAGTCTGGAAAGGACTCCACCTGGAGTGGCAGCTGTGATATAAGAATAGGTGGGGACTGAAGGAAGTCAGATGGTGGCAGAAGATGCCAGGGCTATTGAATGAGGTGTCATTGAATTGGGTTCTGAAATTTGTATGAGCTATTTATCCTGTGTATGAAAAAAAAGGTCTCTTGAGGGCTAATTTGCACAGCACAAGACAGTTGCTGGCCCTTCATAGGGATAATACTGGATACAAGAGAATATGTGGAATAGTCTTAAGAAACCTGAAAAGGGAACACTGGTGCACTGAGGCGTGCCACAAGAGGTCACCCTGAAAAGGGCACTATATGACAGCAATAAGGTGCTTATATTGTTGATCTACATAGGTCTTGTGCCACTTACGACACATGGGGAGTTGGCCTTCATCCTCAAGATTTGCAACAGACCCATGATGTGTAGATAGACAGTGCAGCTGCACACACAGTGTACACACAAAATATCATGATGATGGAGCTTTGGAGCCAGACTCTCAGCTGGTGGAAATCAGCTGGTATGGGCAAATATTGCTAGTGTACCTGGATTTTCAGGAAGCCTCTGTCAAGGTCCTTCATCAATGGCTCTTAAGGAAATGAAGTACTGATATGAAAAGTGGAAAGATCCTCTCCTGGATGAATATCTGCTTAAAAGATAAGAAACGTTGTTTCATAATATAGAGAGGTAAATTGCAGAGTCCCCCAGGATCTGTACTTGGACTTGTGCTACTCAGCATTTTCATAAATGATCTGGAAATGAAAGTGAATAGTGAGGTTGCAAAGTTTGTGGATAATATAAAATTATTCAACATAGTTAGGTCCAAAGCAGACCCTGAAGCATTACAAGGAGATCTCAAAGGAAACTAGGTAACTTGGAAAGAAAATTGCAAAGTAATGCACTCTGGAAAAAAAATCCAGGGTATATATGCACAATAAATAATAGGTTCTAAATTAACTGCTTCCACTCAGGAAGGAGATCTTTGTGGAGAGTTCTCTGAAAACTTCAGCTCAGTGTGCAGCAGCAGTCAAAAAGGAGAACAGAATATTAGGAACTATTAGGAAAAGAATAGAAAATAAGGTGGAAAATATCATAATGACAATATATAAATCCATGGTTTGCCAACATTTTGAAAAGTGTTTCTAGTTCGTATTGCTCCCCCCCCCAAAAAAAAAAAGTTACAATTTGACAAGATAAAGAGAGTGACAACAAAAATGATCAGGGAGATGGAGAGGCTAAAAATGATGGTGGTTCAGCTTAAAAAAAAATTATAGAGATGATTAAGGGAAGCCTGATAGGGTATAGCTGGTCCTTCCTCCCTCTCTCCTGGAGGACCTGCACTCCTACTACACCTCACTCTAGGAAAGGCATGGAAACCATATTTAGGTGTTTATTACTCCTTCATGTCAGGAAGTGCCACAGCAAACCAGCACCCTTGGATTTAGCAATGATGGTTGTTTTCCCAATGGCAAAGTGACTTAAGTCCCAGTAAGGGGAACAAGGCTTTGCTGGGGAGCCTGAGTAAAAGGCTCTATATAAAGAGCCTAGACATGGGGTTGATGACTATGGAGAGGTCAGAGAGTGTATTGAACTCTTTGTTGTCCTAGATGGAGTTCATTCATGTTGTCTGTGTGACTTGCTTGAAGGCTGAGCCTCAAAGATACACCTGGCAAGGTCAGCAACCTATGGGAGAGCGAGGAACAGGGAAAAAAGATTGGAGTACCACACTCAGCAACTAGGAGGTAATCAAGAAGGGAGTGTGGAAAAAGATCATAGAGAACTATTATTTATCATTTCCCAAAATACAAAAACCAGGGGTCACCCAATAAAATGAATAGACAGCTCGTCAAACAAGGGGAAGTACTTCGCACAGCTCGTACTTAATCTGTGGAGCTTGTTGCCATGGGATGTTGTGAAGGAAGGCCAAACATATAACTGGGTGAAAAAAAGAAAGAGGTTAAGCACATGGATGAAAGGTCCACTGATGACTATTCACCAGGTATCCAACCTCATACTCTGGATGATCCTAAATCACTGACTGCCAGAAGCCAGGATGTGAAGATGTAGTGTTTCACTTCACCTGCCCTGTGCTGTATACTTCTGCTGAAGCTCTGGTACTGCCACTTCTGGAAACAGGATACTGTGCTAGATGGGCCTGTGGTCTGATCCACTATGGCTGTTCTTATGTCATTTTTATACTAGCTGAAGGTTTGGTCCTCTGTCTTTTATTGTTATACCCTAAGGTGCGGGTACTTCAACAGCAGCAGTAAGAACCACAAGTTGTGGAGTACAAACTGTGCCCTGCTGGGAGAACTTGCTGGCTCCTGCCAGGGAGCACCCCTGCCTGCCTCTTCAGGGAGTGTCTGCGTTGCCGGGCTGGCAGCATGTGGCAGACAAGCAGGGAGGAGGTCAGTGGACTGTAATGCTGCTGCATGCTTCATTCAGGTAGGACCGAAAGAGGCCTAAAGAACCACCCTGAGAGGAATTGAAATGAGGCCAAAGGACAATGCTGACTTGTTTTTTTGGAGTTCAGTTGGTTTGTAAGGGGGGTTGCATTATAAGAAGCAGCCCCTGCCCTCTGCTGCAGGGAGTGTCTGCACTGACAGGCTGGGAGCATGTGGCAGACATGCAGGGAGAAGGCCGACGGACTGTAATGCTGCTGTATGTTTCTTTCATAATGAAACCTTGTTCCTGGTGATCAGTCTGAGTGTGTGTGGGCTGAGTGAACACACACTAACACACAATGCAGAGCACATAGAGGAGCCTCAGGCCTAGTTTCCCAAACCTGTGCAAAGGTCCCCAAGGAAGACTTCCTCTATCTTGAACACCCTAAAGCTGGGCCCATAGGCAGAAGGGGTCACATTAGTTTAAGTATTTATAAAATCGCAATGGGGATAATCTGATGTATCTTTTCTCCTGAGATGTGTCTACACGCATTGTAAACTCAGGCCCAGACTTAGGTTTAAGCCCAAACCCTGTTACCATCCACACAGAAAACTTCTGACATGAACCAGAAATCTTCAAGATGCAGACCTGTGGACTTGCCCATGCGAATGGGCAAGAATCAGAGTCCACTGGCATGCAGGTTGAAACCAATTTATTTTGCACTCTGGGTATATCTGAAAGCCTGGGTTGTTTGATTTTGTTGTGGGAATATACCATGCCTATCCCACAATCCCCTAGATCAGTGTGTCCTGACTCTTCTAGCCACAAACTATCCACCACTTTTCATATGCAAACTCGACACAATCGGATAAGGTCTGAATAGGGACTGGGAATGGTTAACACATTACAAAAAGTAATTGTCCCTGTTCATACATACTCATCTTCTAATCAACTCTTTTGCATGGACCTTATCTACCCTAACTGAATTGACTTTGTTGGCACTTGCCTTCCCCATTGTAATGTTTCTCACCTATTTTTGCAAGTGTATATGTACCTCCTAACTGTAGTTTCCACTTCCTGCATCTGACAAAGTGGGTTGCAGCCCTCAAAAGCTTATGCCCAAAGAAATTTGTTAGCCTTTTAGGTGCCACAGGACTTTAGTTGTTTTTGCCATATACAGACTAACACAGCTATCCCTCAGGAACTTATCCCCCACTTGATTCCCAGAAACAACCATAATATGGCTAGTTGGTGCTTAAGCCCTCATTTTTAAGCCCTCATTTTTATTTGCACTGCTCAGCTGTAAACACAGTTAACCCTATTGTGTATCAGCTATGCCTCTCATTAAGAAAAAGCCCTCCATTTGGTGTATTGCTAGCTAGCCAGAGTAACACTCCCAGATTCTTGTAAACTTGTGTAAACCCAGGACTTCAGGAAAAGGACAAGAAATGAGCACATCTACTCAAAAGCCTTGGAGAGGCTAGCAGCACTGGAGGGCCACTGGACTGCCAATCAATGATATGGGTGATTCATGTACTTTCAGAATGCCTACTGCCAAATCAGAGCTGACTCTCATACCTCTTGGAACTCCCCATTTACCTACTTCCTCTATGAGAAATTTGATTGGGTGCCTGAACTGCACCAGTCACAGAGCCTGCGGTGCTGCCTGGCAATCTGAACAAGGATGGCAACCTTATAACTCTACAGCAGAAACACTGCTGGAGGAAATCCTGAAGCACTCCTGTTGCTGATACTGGTCCAGGATCAGTCTATACTGCTGGAGCAACACTGGAGCACATGCTGGGTCCAGTGGTATACACGGAGGGGGCCCATTCCTTTGGGCACCAGCCTGGGAGGGGATGCCAGACACACACTACCAAACCCTGCTTGTCTGGGCTGCAGATAGAAGGCCCACAAAGCTGGGTAGTGTGAGTGCTTAAGTTCTAGTGTGGAAAGAATGGGTGTGCACACAATGGTCTCACAGACCCACGTTTACTATGCAGTGAGCACATACTTCTGATATCCAAGAGAGATTTTCACATGACTCAATTGCCTTTCTGATTCTGGAGTATTCTGTGTTCTAGGCATTATATTCTTCATTTTAGCTAGATGCTATTAAAAAATGAAATATAGAGTTTACTGTTTTTCAATAGATCTGGGTTAGGAAGAATACTGGACCTAAGATATCTTTTTTATTATTATAATTATTAAAACTAAACCCAGTCCCAGTCATGTCACAGGGGGACCATAGGAATTGGGGGTAGAATAGTGGAGAATGATAAGATCTGAGTAATGGATGCAGTGTTGTAGCTATGTTTGTCCCTAGATGTTAGGGAAACAAGGTGAGGGCAGTAATATCTCTTACTGAACCAACTTCTCAAAAGCTTGTCTCTCACCCAGAAAGTTAGTCTAATGGAAAAAAAAAAAGTGAAGCTGGATGATAGAATATATCAGCATCTGCCTCAGTCTGGCTTTCAGCTTTGTGGCAAAAATGTTGACTTTACTAGGCTACCTAGAGGTGAAGGAGTTAATTTTGACAAGTTACTTTAGATTTGAACCCTGTTGTATTTAGTTATTAAGATCCCAAACACACAGTGCTTAGGCAGAGAAATTTGACCCATGCCAAAGCTGTGGAGCTGAAATTTATGTTGCATTCATTACATGGTTAGACCATGCTATTAGTAGAGGGAACAGTATTTTGCATATTCTGAGGTGATCAAATCAAATCATTTCCAAGGTGGCACTGTGCATTACTTTGCTGACTCTCCACTCATACATCCCTGGCATATATATGCTAGCAGGATTTTGCCTTCAGCATGAAGAACTGTTACAGATACTAGTTTAGAACTCATCTTCTGTTCAGAAAACAGGAAGCTTGTTTGTGAATGGCTCTGATGTGTTATGCCTTCTAATTTACCTGCTTTGGAAACTACATAAAAGGAAATCTCAAAGTTGTATTTGATACCTTTGGGGCACATTAAACTAAGTCAAAATGCCGTACTTTACAGTATGAAAAACATTGGTCTGATCACATTTATAAGCTAAATGTGATATTACATTGCAAGTGCAGGGTAAATATGGTGATATTGATCTTCTCATGGCAGATTATGCAATAAATGTTTCCTTTTCAGTAAAATACACAGTAACCCAAAGAGATTGCTGCACAAAGAATCATGTGGCTTCTGAGACAAAAGAACCCTAGCTAAATTACCAGAGATTTTGTTTCTGTTGATACCCACTAGACATTTTTGAACTCAATTATCTTTTCTATCTCCATCTAGAGAGAGTCACCATGGCACTAAGGAATCCAGCTTGTGGGATCTTGCAAGGTGTATGAACTGCAGAGTGATGTCTTACTGCTCCACTAGCACCATACCAGAGGGATAAGTTGTTGATGCTGCTGTAGGGCAGAAGAGTGGGCATGCAGCTGAGTCCTCTGCAAGTACTTGCCAAAGATCCAGAGGTGAGATGGAAAGACCAGTTAATCCAGAGCTCTGAGGAGCTAGACAGCAGCCTTCTGAAGAGTCCAAGGGGGCCCTAGATGTCTGTTAACTGAAGATATGGGGAAGGATGGAAAGCAGCAGCCATCCCAGAGCTCATTCTTGCTCTCGCCAGCTTCTTCCAGCGCTGCTCTGTCCAAGATCCTGTAGCTCCCTCAGCCGGTCAGACACACTATTCAGTGTGTCTAGCTCCAGTAAGGAACTGCTCTCACTCTAGCCCTGCAATTCTTCTTCTACTAGTCTGCTGTGCCCTGAATAGCTGTGTCCCACACAGCCACTCTAGGCAATTTGAAGGACCCTCTTCACTGCCCTTTTCTGACGAGAGGTATGACAAGGCCAAGAGCCCTCCAGAAGGAGGCTTCATAGGGTCCGATGAACCTCATCACAGTTTTCTTGTTACTTAGTGGTCCGATGAGTCTCATCCCAATTCAGGTGAATTTCGGCCCAGGTTTTCTCAAAGGTTTGTAAGTTTAGGTGACCCTTTTGTTGACTATAGCCTGAATTTCTGGTTCATAATCAAATGGAAAGCAAGTTGAGGTTAATCTACTGCTGGTTGTGTCACACAAGTTTGTACAGGTTTATTGCAATCTCCTGCTGGTTTTAGTTTGCCAGAATCACTAGAATGGATACTGATGGTTTTCTCAGATCCTCTTAAAAGCCAAGGGAAGCTTCAAGAATTTTTAGACACATTCTTTACTTGTGCAGAACTCTAGTTACCAGTGAAGCAAGAAGACAATTGTGTTTATGTTGGACACATCAGTGGAAAAAAGAAGGCACTGCATTGTGCAGAAAACTACCAGAGGATCCACTATAGTTTTGTTAAGAAATGGATTTGCAATATCTTGTTTCAATGGACTGCAAATACTGACGACCAGAATCCAAAACCAAATGAATCATTTTTCCCTGTAACTGGAGGGAGAATATTGGCATGTCAGAGATTATAGTTTTGCAAACAAGAGATAAAAAGAACATATTCTGGGCCCAGGCTCCTGAACGTCATTCAGTGAGACAGCATTAAAATTTGAGAATTTGGAATGAGATCCGATTGTGAACATTAATAGCCAGGTCACACAGCATCCAAACCTCTCTGTCTTATCCTCCAAGATAAGGGCAAGTTAAATCAAAGGAAGAGATCAGATATTAGAATGCAAATGCTACATGCTGCATGGGCATCAAAGGTTGTAGTAAGGCCTCTGTTATGAATGCCACTTGTGGGAGGTGACATTCCCCACTGTTACTCTCAGTTGTTGCATTGGATCAGCGACTGTTGTTGACAGAACTTTGACAAGGACTCCTGAGGACTAATTGCAGGATGTTTCCATTGAACAACCCCAGCCTGTGGAGCTGGCTCCCTCTTGTGGTCCTCCAGCAGCTGACCTTAAGACCACAGTAAAAGTCACACCTTTGAAAAAGCATTTTGTTTCCTTGGGGGGTTCTTCTCAAGATCTGGTCAAATGAGGTGATACAGAAAGCCAGGGTTATCCGTGCTATGTATAGCGAGAATGTGGCTTGTTTTACTGTGTGTCATGTGCCCAGGGTGCACAGCCATGAGTGGCCTGGACTTGTGAGGCTACACTCTCAGCCATGTCCTTGCGCTAGTAAAGCTCTTTGTGTTTAATCCACCCCTGATATGTCACATAGTTATTTCCATTCACACTTAGCCTCTCTTTTTTACTCACGCTGTGAAGTGTACAATATTGATAGGCATTTGATTTTTCATTATTCCATGTTTCTTCTGCAAAACATGACACTGTATGCAGGAAACGATACACGTAAGGTGATATTTGCCAGTAGGCGTTACTCCAGGAGAAATCTTTAAAGATGATCATTAACTCTCCTCGTTTCTTCAGAGGCGGGATAAATAGGGTGCTAGCGTAGACTGCTGCAGGCTACTGCTCCATATGATCTCCTTTCCATATGCTTCCGCCATGTGCTTCCTCTATGCCTGCACCTTTGGTGTACCAGCTGCCAAACGTACATGCACACCGTTTCTGAGGCAGCTGACCCTGCCACCACCTATAACACACACGTATTGGAGTTCCACTTGAAAAAATGTCATCTTCCCACAAACATCCCTCCCCCTATTCTGAGCCCTGGTTTGGCCCACCAACAGAATGGAATCTCCACCATGAATCATCCAATGGTGTTTGTTTCTATTTTCCTAAAGCAAGGACAATTTATTTCAAAAATACAAGTCTGGTTTTAAGCTCCTAATCCTATAGTTAGGCCCCAAAATAAATGGTCTAATTTTTAAATGTGGTGAACACCCAGCACCATCTACCACAGTGACAGCTGCAGGTGCTTGGCACGTCTCAGAAGTGCCAATCACTTTTTTAGCTGCCTAAATGTGGATTTTGATGATATAGGCCCCAGATCACTGAAGGCCAGGATCTGTTCTTGATTACTTAGATTTCAGACTCTCTCACATGAAGGGGGTCACACCAGTTCACTGAAAAGAGCATTTGACCCACAGTTTGGAAGGAGAAAATGCAGATGTTTTTTGTGTGCTGAAATGATTCTGTCTGTCTCCTCCTCAACACATTTCCTAATTTTGATAAAGACAAAAAATCTATATGGGTTGCTTCCGAAATTGTATGAGAGTCTGTTATAAACTGCAGTAATGGAAGTGGCTGGACACTTACCTATTTTCTCACTGTGCTTTCCCATATTACTATTATGATATGTAATTATGGTTATATCTTCTATATGGTGTAACCCAAGATGGCATCTTGTTACCTGTATTAACTGGTTTGATTCGGATTGTCCATTTTATGTTCTTTTTACAGAATACAGATAGTAAAACCTCTCTCTCTCTTTCACATGCCATTAATACACTTCCCACAGTGTAACTACGTATGCTAGGTTTCACAAATGCCCACCCTAATCCGTTTGAATTCTGAACATTCTGACAAATATTTAAAACAAACAAACAAACAAACAAACAAAACTCCCTTTCATTCTTTAGTAGGACATCATGGATTCTACTTTAAAAATACCCTTTAATGTCTTGTCACTAATGTAACACAAACCAATTAGATCTGTTAATTAATCACAATTAAGTGATTAACTGAAAACAAATCAACTCAGTTAAAAATTAATCACAATTTTAATTGTACTGTTGAACGATAAAAGAATACCAACTTAAATTTATTATAAACATTTTTAATGTTTTTCTGCATTTAAAAAGATATTAATTTCAGTTATAAAACAGAACATAGTATACAGTGCTCTGTAAGAATTTAGTGCCTACATTTCCTCTCAGTCCTACTTCTCATTCAGCTAATCACTTAGACAAACAAATTTGTTTACATTTACAGATGATAATGCCACCCACTTGCTTTTTAAATGTAACCTGAAAATGAGAACATGGCACTTCTGTAGCTGGCTTTGCAAGGTATTTACATGCCAGATATGTGTATTTAGCATGTGCTCATTCATGCTTCGATCACCATTCCAGAGGACATGTTTCCATTCAGATGATGGGTTCTGTTCAATAACTATCTAAAGCAGTGCAGACTGAAGCATGTTCATTTTCAAGGTTGATTTTCATTTTTAGTGGTTTGGATTCCAAAGTTCTGCATCAGAATATTGCTCTTTTAAGACTCATAGACTCAAAGATTCTAAGGTCAGAAGTGACAAATATGATCATCTAGTCTGGCCACCTGCACAATGTAGGTCACAGAACCTCACTCATTCACTTATGTTATAGACCCCTAATCTATGACTGAGTTATTAAAGTCCTCAAATCATTTGTTTAAAGACTGTAAGTACAGAGAATCCACCAGTATGTGAGCTGTGCCCCATGCTGCAAAAGAAGGCAAAGAAATAAAACAAAACCAAACCCAAAGCCTTTGCCAATCTACCATGGTGGAAAATTTCCTCCTGACCCCAAATACAGTGATCAGTTAAACCCTGAGTATGTGGGCAAGAATTACTAGCAGGACACCCAAGAAGAATTTTCTGTAATAACTCAGAACAAACCCCATCTAACATCCCATGTCAGGCCTTTGGCACATTTATCCCTCTGATATATTTACAGGAAGTAATCATACCTCCCTTCAACTTTCTTTTGGTTAAGGCTAAACAAGCAAGATTCTTTTAAGTTGCCTTTGGTAAGGCAGGTCTTCCATTCCACAGATCATCCTTGTCATCCTTCTGTGCACCTGTTCCACTTTGAATTATTTTTTCTTAAACTTGAGGGACCAGAACTGTACATGATATTTCAAATGAGGTCTCACCAGTGCCTTATATAACAGTACTAACAACTCCCTGTATCTGCTGGAAATACGTCATCTTATGCATCCAAGGACTGCATTAGCTTTTTTCACAGCCACATCACATTGGCAGCTCATAGTCATCCTCTGATCAACCATTATGCCTGGGTCCTTCTCTTCCTCTGTCACTTCCAGCCTATGTGTCCTCAGCTTAAAGGAAAAATTCTAATTATTAGTCCTTAAATGCATGTCCCTGCATGTCTCACTATTAAATTTCATCCTATTTATATTGGTCTAGTTTACAAGGTCATCCAGATCTTCTTGTATGGTATCCTGAACCTTCTCTGTATTGGCAACACCTCCCAACTTGGTGTCACCTGCAAACTTTATTAGATCATTAACACTTTTTGTGCCAATGTCAGCAATAAAAGGGTCAAAGCAGTTTAGTCCCACAACTGATCCCTGAGGAACTCCACTAGTTACCTCACTCCAGCTTGAGAGTTCACCTTTAGTATGATCCACTGTGGTCTCCTCTTTAATCTGTTCCTTATCCACATTTCAATTTTCATATAAATCCCCATCTTTTCCACTTTAACTAATAATTCCCTTTGTGGAATCATATCAAACACTACTGCAATCTAGATCTGATGCATTGCTGTTGTCCAAAAAATATGTTATCTTCTCCAAAAAGGAAGCGAGGTTGTTCTGGCATGATCTACCTTTTGTAAAGCTATGTTATATTTTATCCCGGTTACTGTTAACCTCAGCATACTTAACAATTTTCTCTTTCAAATTTTTTCCCCAAGACCCTGCATAGTATTGAGGGCAAACAAAGACTATGTCTCCACTAGCCAAAGTTAGTGGGAACTTATTAGTTCAAATTAATAAGTTCGAGCTTAGTTTGAACTAACTTCGGGTTAATTCAAACTAACTGCAAACTTCTTAGTTCGAACTAACAACATGGACTAAATTGAAGTGTTAGTTTGAACCAGTCCATATTGTTAGTAAGTTCGAACTAAGGGTTAGTTCAAGTCTTTGCTGTCCTTCGTTTGAATTAACCATTGGTACTTACTAGTTCGAACTAATTGTTCCTTAGTTTGAACTAAGGAATTTCTTTGTTCGAACTAAGGAAAGGCTAGCATGGCTATGGACTAATTTAGTTCAAATTAAGCCTCCTTAATTAGAGCTAAATTGTTGGATTGCTAATTGCCTTCATTAGAACTAAATTGCAGTCATACAGTACAGTCTTACTGTTTCCAGATTCATTAAAAGTCCTTGCTAATGGGCTTGCAATTTTGTATGCCAATCCCTTTAGTAATCTTTAAGGGGATTATGTGGGCCCCCTGATTCAGTCCCATTAAGCTGCTCAAGTTTGGCTTCTACATCAGATATGTTAATTTCCTTCTCCATTTCCTCATTTCCATTAGTCTCCCACCACTTTCCCCAGTCTCATTATTAGCCTCATTAAAAATGGAGGCAAAGTATTTGTTTAGGTATTTTGCCATACCTAGATCATTTTAAACCTCCACGATTAGTGGTCCCACTTCTTTCTTTGTTGTCTTCCTATTTATATGGCTTTAGAATCTTTTAATATTGGTTTTATTTCACTTTGCAGCATCCATTCTGGCCTTTATCACTTTATCCCTACATTTTCTGACTCCAAGAGGTAGCTTTCCTTTCTGATCCTTCCCATCCTCCACTTCTTGTAGGGTTTCTACTTTCTTTAATCACTTCTCTGAGATGCTTACATATTCAGCTTGGTCTACAACTCTTGCTCATGATTTTTCCCCCTTTCCTTGGGACTTCAGATAGTTCCTACAACTTTGACTTGAATAAATTCCAAGCCTCCTCCAAGACATCTGACAGCATGTGCTACACTGTGGCCCTCTCAGATTTGTGAAGGTATTTCAGATTCTTAAATCTTAGGCGAGAGTTATAGCTATCTTTAGAAATCTCACATTGATACTGTCTTTGCATTTTGTTAAAACTGAAGAGAAAGTGTGCTTAATTCAAACAACATGTGCTGGGTTGTCATTTGATTGCCTTAGTGTGAAATATATGACAGAACATGGTTAAAACCATAGAACAGGAGACATAAAATTCTTCTACAAGGAGTTCAGTCATATATTTAGTTAACATATTCTTTTAAACAAGTGTCATCAGCATGGAAACGTCCTCAGGAATGGTGGCTGAAGCATGATGGTGCAAATTAATGTGTAACATATCTAGCTGGCACATAAATACCGTGCAATACCAGCTACAAAAGTGCCATGTGAATGCCTGTTTTCACTTTCAGGTGACAGTGTAAATAAGAAGCCAGCAGCATTATACCCCCTAAATTCAAACAAACTTGTTTGTCTTAATGTTTGGCTGAACAAAAAATAGGATTGTATGGATTTGTAGGCTCTAATGTTTTACGATTTTTGAGTGAAGTTATATAAAAAAATTGAATATTTATAAGTTTCACTTTCATGATAGAGGTTGCACTATAGTACTTGAATGAGATGAATAAAAATACTATTTCTTTTATTTATCTTTATAGTGCAAAGATTTATAATAAAATAATCATATAAAGTGAGCACTATGCTTTGTATTCTACGATGTAACTGAAATCAATATATTTGAAAATGTAGAAAATGTAAAAAAAAATTAATGAATTGTGTTCTATTATTGTCATCTAGAAATATTTGTCCTGAGTGTTGCTGCCTTGGCAGAAAGATTGGGTATGAATTTTCCAAGATACAAAGGGGCAGCCGTGTTAATCTAGTTCAGTAAAACAAACAAGGAGTCCTGTGGCACTTAGACTAACAAATTCATTTATTGCATGAGCTTTTGTGGGAGAAAATCCCATTTCATCAGATGTTTTGAAGATGGGGGAACTTACAGAATGGGAGGAAATAAATGCAGGGAAGAGTAAGTCATGGGATCAGGTCACACTGTAACAGCAAATCAAAACAGTTGTTAAGATTCAAACACTGGGGGACAGCATATAGAGCAGGGGTCTCAAACATGTGTCCCCTAAAGCTATTTCCTGCAGCCCACAACAACACTATGGTTACTGATATTTGCAATATTGTTGTATGGAAGGGTTTCAGTGGTGCGGCCCTCAGGCTAACGTACCAGTCCTCATGTGGCCCTCATGGTGATTTGATTTTGAGACCCCTGATATAGAGGAAGATGAGGTCAAATCGCCTGTTCTAATGAGAAAAAGATCCAAAGTCCCTCTTGAGCCCCAAAGCAAATGCAGTCAAATGATGTCACATTAGCAAATAAATTTGATCTCTGCAGCTTCTTTTTGAAGCCTTGATCTGGTATTCAATGATGGCACCCATGGAGGTGTCTGCACTGTTTATATATTTGTAGATCATGTGTATGCTTTTGTGATACACCTCTGGCGCTGAAACTATACTAAAGGGTAAGTGTAAAAATCTGTATCTTCTGAATAGAGAATTAAATCCAGGAGCATTGCTGGCACTGGACACATTGTGGATGAGCTTTGTGGGTCCCCCCCCCCCCCGCTGCACATAGCTAAATCAGGAAAAGAAGGGGAGGGAAATTTAAATCTCTCCCTCTCCTCCAACCCAGGCTGCACCTGCAGAGGTCACGGCAACTCTGGGGCTTGTGTGGATCCCAGTAGGTAAGGAGGTAGAAGGGGGGTGGGCAGCCCTGAGCCTGAGCAAAGGGTGGTGGTGGTCTGGGGAGCATGAAAGTGGGCAGGGCTGTTAGCAGGGAGCTGGACTAGATGAACCCATGAAGTCTCTTCCAGCACTGATATTCTATAATTCTGTGACCCTGGGACAATCTGTGGAGGCAGGGGGTGGTAGCTGGGCTGTGGCTGAAGAGGGGGGGTGGGGCCAAGAATATGGAAGTCAGAGCTGGGCCACAGGCTAGAGTGGTCCCAGGGTGGGGAGGGCTTGGAGTCAGGCTTCAGAGCAGCTGAGCAGGGCTGAAGCAAGAGCTGGGCCCAGGTTGTGGATGGGGAGCCAGGCATACGCTGCAGAGCCCTTATGTAGGTGCTGCTGGGAGGCGGGGAGAGGCATAGAATCATAGGGTTAGAAGGGACCTCATGATGTCATCTAGTCCAATCCCCTGCAAAAGAATAGGACCACTCTGACTAAATCATCCCAGCCAGGGTTTTATCTAACATCTCCAAAGATGAAGATTCCACCACCTCCCTAGGTAACCAATTCCAGTGATTCACAACCCTCCTAGTAGGAAAGTTTTTCCTAATATCCAAACTCGAGCTCCCCAGCTGCAACTTGAAAACATTGTTCCTTGTTCTTTCCTCTGCCTAGCTCCTTCAGTCTCTCTTCATAAGTCTTGTGTTCTAGCCCTTTGATCATTTGTGTTGCCCTCTGCTGCACTCTAATTTGTCCATGTTATTTTTGTAGTAGGGAGCCCAAAACTGGACACAGTATTCCAGATGCAGCCTCACCAGTGCTAAATAGAGGGGAATAATCATATGCCTCGATCTGCTGGCAACACTTCTTTTGATGCAGCTGAGTATGCCATTGGCCTTCTTGGCAACAAGTGTACGCTGTTGACTCATATCCAGCTTCCCATCCACCATGACCCCCCCACGTCCTTTTCTACAGTGCTGCTACTTAGCTGATCGCTCCTCAGCCTGTAGCAGTGCATGGGGTTTTTCCGTGCCAAGTAGAGGACTTTGCACTTGTCCTTGTTGAACCTCATGAGATTTCTATTGGCCCACTGCTGCAGTTTGTCTAAGTTTCCCTGAATCCTCTCCCTGCCCTCCAGCATGTCTACCGTTCCCCCCAGCTTGGTGTCATCCACAAACTGAATGTGCAATCTATCCCATCATCCAGATACTTAATGAAAATCTTGAACAGAACAGGCCCAAGGACCAACCCCTAGGGCACACCACTCATTACTTGTTGCCAACTAGACATTGAGCCATTGATTCCTACTTGCTGAAACTGTTGATCTAGCCAGTTTCTATCCACCTTACAGTCCACGCATCCAACCCATACTTCCTTAACATGCCGACAAGAATGCTGTGGGAAACCATATCAAAAGCCTTGCTAAAATCAAAGTATATCATGTCAACAACTCTTCCTGAATCCACAAATCCAGTCATCTTGTCATAGAAGGCAATGAGGTTGGTCAGGCATGAGTTACCCTTGATGAATCCCTGCTGACTGTTCCTGATCACTGTATTGTCCTCCAGGGCTATGTCTACACTGCAGAGCTTTTTCAAAAAATATTTTTTTGGGAGGGAAAAAAATCAGAATAAATTCAAAATAAGTATTTGGAAAAAACCTTTTTTTAAAAAAATGTTATTTTGAGAGAGGAGTCTGGGAGGTTTCTCTGTCTTGAAATAAAGCAGTGGTTTCATTCTTTCAAGAAAGAGCATCCACACTGAACTCTCTTTTATTTTATTTTTTTTTAAAAGGAAGCCAACTTAAAAGATAGGGAGGCTTTTTCAAAAGAAGCCATTTCCGTGTCCTGTGATGGCTTTAAAAAAAAACAAAACTATTTTGAAAAAGGCTTTTTTTTTCAGCAGGCAACCAGGTTTAGTGCTTTTGAAAAAGTGTTCTGGTTTATCGAAATATCAGGGAGCTTTTTTTGAAAAAGGCTTTTTCAAATAAAGTGTTTTTTTTTTAAATAAGACTGCTTTAGCTTTTTCGAAAAAGCGCTCTCTCTGGTGTTTCAATATACCAGAACACTTTTTTTTTTTGAAAAAGCAAAACAGGCTCCCCAGACACAAAAAGGTTTCTCAGGATAAGGCTCTTTATCCTGAAAAACCTTTGCAGTTGTTAAGAGAAAAGCTCGTTCTCTGCTCTGGTCAATGATGGAGCCGGACAACAGGAGGAAGAATCACCAGTTTATTGACACTCAGAGCTACTGAGTGCGGCCGGCCCCGAAGGACCGGTGCTAAAAGGGTTTTATACCCAGGTACAACAACTTAATTCAAGGAAATCTAAAAATGGTTAATATATTCAATGTAAACAAAATTAATACATTTATTAGTACCATATAGGGATAGTTTTCATACATATTCATATAAGATAGGAGACTAAGTAAAGAAGGTCAGGCTGGCTCCTTGGAGCCTGGGAATGTAACAAACAAGATAAATTGTTGATTAATAGGTGACCTCGAGACTGGTGCAGTTTCCCCAATCTCCTGCTTATAGACTGTTCAAGGATGTGAGGGGCTCTATACTTTTGTTAGTTAGGCTAGAGGTTGAAATAATATTAAGGGAACAGTGCTAAGATGGAGTCACTTATACTCACAAGTTTGTGGTCTCATACAAATCTCATAACAGCAGTGTAGATGTGACCCAAGTGTTTAAGGATGGAGTCTTTGAGAACCTGCTCCATGATTTTTCCAGGGATTGAGGTGAGGTTGACAGGTCTGTAATTCCCCAGATCCTCCTTTTTTTCTTTCTTGAAGATAGGCACTATATTTTCTTTTTTCCAGTCCTCTGGCACCTCCCCCATTCGCTACGAGTTTTCAGAGATAATGGCCAGCGGTTCTGCTATCTCAGTGGTTCCCAACCTTTTCTCTGCTGTGGCACACCTTGATATCTTCAAATTTTTCGAGGCACACCACCATTAAAAACTCATGACTATTCAAATTAGCTCAAAATAACATGAATATTTAAAAACCATGACACAGTGGTTCAGAAATGCTGCTATGTGGGGTACTAGGGGTATCAGAGCAGGGATGACAAGACAGGGGAGGCCAGGAGTTATTTGCAGTGGCAGGAGTGAGTGTGGGGAGTAGAGAAGGGCAGGGGCAGGGCCAGCACAACTCAGTAAGCCTGGTAAGGATTACAGGGGGGTGCTGGCACCTGCTGTGCTTGCTGGGGGCACCAGCAATGGTAGCACCGTTCCTGGGCAGGGGTGAGCAAAGAGGACAAGGGCATCCATGTGGGGAACAGCACAAGCGTGGCAAAAGAGGAGAGAAGAAGGGAGAACAGGAATGGCTTTGTGGGGGGGGGGCAGGGGGAACCTGGGGAGTGGGAAGGTAGGGCAGGGGAGCACAGCGCAGCACCCACTTCCCCCTTCTCCACAGTAGCTCCCTGCCACCCAGGGCAAATCCTCACCCCACTGCTGCTCCCCTCCCAACCCCATAGGTCCTGTTCCCTTCTCCCCCAGCCCCCTGCTGTGTGTGATGGACCTTCCCATCACTGTAGGAGCCAGAACTATCCCTCCAGCCCCCAGCTGAACCCCCCAGCTACACAGACCCCCAACCAAACAGCCACCCCACAACCTCAGCTTCACACCCTCTGCTGCACATCCACTCCCACCCTCCTCTGCTACACACATACCCCCTGCCCCCCACAATGACCAGTAGCCCCCCTCAAAGCCCTTACCTTGGCTGTTTGCAGGCTGGCTGTTAGGCTGGGAGCTGCCTCCCTGCCACAAACTACTTTGTGGGCCCCCCCTAAAGGGCTCACTGTTGGCCCTCACTGCTGCCTTCCTCGTGGCCCCTAACCATGCCACATGACCCCCCAGGACTCCTTTTTTGTTTTGTTGAACTGAACCAACATGACTATCCCTCTGGAACTCGTAAATTATTCTTGGTATATTTTTAAAGATCTTCCCATCATGAAGCTTCTAAGATGATCATCTTTTACTTAACATAAATGAGCTAATTCTGAACTACAAAGTTACAAGGAACATTTTAAATTTTTTTTAAAAGTATGAGCATTAATTAATAAATAAGAAGTGGTAACATTAATGATGGCTCAAAAATTACAGGTATCACATTTAAAATTTTGGCAATCAAATCTTACAAATGTTTCTTATAGGCATGGGTTTATGTGCACTAGACATTTAATACAAATAATTATAATAAATAAAAATAAGTAAAAAAGGGTTCCTAGTGTGTAGCTATAAACGAAAAACACCAAATTTCAGTGAAATTCTCCGAAGTACTCAAGTTTATAAGACTCTTTCCCCTCAAAAATATCAAATAGTAAGTACAGAAGAAGCTAAAAAATTACTTCAAAAAAGAGAGATACAGCACAGACATCACACACAGCTGTAATGATTGTCTAAGGGACAGCACTATAGTTATATGTAGCAGCCTATGTGGACCTACCTGGTAAACTGATCTAGCCAAAGCCAAACTAAAAATTGTCACAAAGTCAAAGGAAAAGGCAAAAGAACAGGTAAAAAAGAAAAGGAAAAGGCAATATTTCACAAAATTAAAAAATGGCAGAATAAATGGCCACACTGAGGAATTAAAAGCTGAGCCCCAGGGGAAAGTTCCTACTATTATGCTGTCTGTTGCTTGCTCCTGCTTTTTTAGCATGTCAATGCAAAGGTGATGGGCAGATAATGGTGAAATCTGCAATTCAGATGAAGCAGAGGTCCTAATGATAGTTTGCCTTGATGAGCCAAGAGTGAAAAGTGCTTAGGCTTCCAGCCCTACTAGCTCAGCTAGATGGGAACAATTTCCATTTAGAATAGAATCATAAGGTTAGAAGGGACCTCATAAGAGCATCTAGTCTAATCCCCTGGGACTTGAACCCAGGACCATCTGCATGTTAAGCAGGGGTGCTAGCTACTACACTATTTAGAATGCTCTGTCCACCATCTTGAGGACGCAACCCCTTATTGCTTGGGGCCCTGGGCGGCTGCCTGTTTCACCTACCTGAAAAGCCGCTCCTGCTTTTCACCAACCCTGCACATCCCACATGGCTCGGCTGAGCAGGGAGGAAGCTCTAACTCTAGTTCTCCCAGAGTCTCATGGCACGCTTTGGGTGTTGCCGTGCTACACTGGTTGGGAACCTCTGTGCTATCTCATCGGCCAACTCTCTCAGAGCCCTCAGAAGTAGTTCATCTGGCCCCATAGACTTGTGCACATCTAACTTCTTTAAGTAGTCCTTAACCTGACCTTCCATAACCAAGGGCCTTTCTTCTTCTCTCCAATCTGCCCTACCCAGTGTAGTGGACTGGGAGGTGACCCTCCCTGTGCAGAAGAAGTAAAAAAAGCATTGAACACTTCATCCTTTTCCACATCCTCAATCACAAGGATACCTGCCCCCACTCAGTGAGGGACCTATACCATCCCTGATCCTCTTCTTGTTATTGACATACTTGTAGAACCCCTTTCTGTTATCCTTCACATCCCTTGATAGCTGCAACTCCATTTGTCCTTTGGCCTTTCTGATTTTATCCCTAGTCATCTGTCCAAGCTTTCAGTTCTTGTAAGCTGCCTTTTTATGTTTCAGCTCACCGCAGAATTCTCTGTTAAGCCATGCTGGGCACCTTCCACATTTGCTGTTCTTTCTGCTTATCAGAATGGTATCTTCCTGTGCCCTTAGCAAGGTTTTTTTTTTTTTAAATACTTCCAGCTCTCTTGGATGTCTTTCCCCTTCAGATCATTATCCCAAGGGATCCTCCCCATCAGATCCTTAAGGGAGCCAAAATCTGCTTTTCTGAAGTCCAGGGTCTGCGTTTTGCTTTTTCTTTATTCTGTTAATCAGCATCCTACCATGTCATGGTCACTACTGCTCAGTTTCCCATCCACTTCTACCTTCCTGATCAATTCTTCTCTGTTTGTGAGCAACAGGTTGAGAGGTGCAAGGCCCCTAGTTGGTTCCTCCTGCCTTTGTACCAGGAAGTTGTCCTCCACAATCTCCAGAAACTTCCTGAATTGCCTGTGCACTGCTGTACTGCCCGCCCAGCAGATGTCAGGATATTTGAAGTCCCCCATAAGAACCAGGGCCTGTGATCTGGAAACTTCTGTTAATTATCCACAGAATGCCTCATCCACCTCCTCCTTCTGGTCTGGTGATCTATAGCAGACACTCACCACAAAATCCCCTTTGTTTCCCTCTCCTCTAAACTTAACCCACAGGCTTTCAACTGGCCTGTTTCCAGTTTCATAGTGGAGCTCTGAGCCATCATACTGCTCTTCTACATACAGCGCTACTCCTCCCCCTCTTCTTCCCTGCCTGTCCTTCCTGAACACTTTACACCCATCTGTGGCAGAGCTTCAATCATGCAAGCTATCCCACCATGTATCTGTTATTCCAGTTATACCATAGTTTCTTGTCTGTGCCAGTACTACCAATTCTTCTTGCTTGTTTCCCAGGTTCCTCACATTTGTGTACAGGCACCTAAAATACCGGACTGATTGTCCAGCTTTTCCCTGTCAGTTTTCAGTTCTGTTGCATCTACCTTCTTGTATGTTCTCCCAGAGTCATTCTTCCTCACTTGCCTCTGGTATTAGAGCTTCATTAGGACACCTAAAGACAATTATTTGATTCCTCCCCCACCCCCACAGTTCCAACTTCCCTCTTTTTTATCCCTGATATTACAGTCATGGCACCCCCCAAATACCATTCCTTTGCCCAGATCTCCCACATTGTGACTTACCTGTGGTCTTTGATCTCCTTTCCCCTTCAAACCTAGTTTAAAGCCCTCCTCGCTAGGTTAGCCAGTCTGTGTTTAAATATGCTCTTCCCCTTCCTTGATAGGTGGAGTCCATCTCTGCCCAGCAGTCCTTCTTTCTGGAACAGCACCCCATGGTAAAGGAAGCCAAAGCCCTCCTGATTACACTGTCTTTGCAGCCAGGCATTCACCTCCAGGATGTATCTGTCTCTGCTCAGGCCCCTACCCTTGACTGGAAGCATTGAGTAGAACACTACCTGTTCACCGAAGTCCTTTTCCCATGCTCCCAGAGCCCTGTAGTCACTTTTGATCTGCCGAGGGTCACCCCTCACAGTATCACTCATTCCCACATGGATTAGTAGCATGGGGTACTAGTCAGAGGAGTGGATGATTCTTGACAAAGCCTGTGTAATGTCTTGGATATGTGCCCCTGGCAGGCAGCATAGCTCCCGAGAAGCCTTGTCAGGGCAACAGATGGGTGCTTTCGTCCCTCTCAGAAGCAAGTCCCCAGCCACCACAACCTGATTTTTCCTCATGGGTGTGATGGTTGTGATCCTCCCAGCATTGGGGGTGGCATCTCCTCTTCCACCTCATCCACCATCTCTAGCGCTGCATAATGGTTCTTCACCAGAATAGATGGTGGGATGGGAGCAGGGGTGGAACACTGCCTGCTGCCAGAGGTAACTAGCTGCCAGTGTGCTCCCTGTGCCAGAGGCATCCCATCCTCCTCCAATGGTGTGGCAGCAGTCTTTGGCACCTGGATAATATCCTCATCATTGCATGTCTCCTCATGGACACTGTAGGGTTTTAAGGGAACTTATAATCCAATAAGGAGGAAAGCATATTCGGAGCTGTATAAGACGTCTGTATTGAAAGAGAACTGAGAGACAGAGAGAGGAGAGAGACAGGTTTTCCTAGCACCTAAACAACTCTCCCATTTATCACTATGACAAGCCCAATGACCCTAGGTAGTCCAAAACACCACAGATACCATCAAGGAACTTCTCCAGGGCATGGATACTTCTGAGCCTAGACACTTCATCCTGTAACTCTCCCGCCTGCCTCCTGAGAGATTCCACCAGCAGGCACTTGTCACATTGATTCATCTCCCCAGCCTGGTTGTCTCTGAGTGGGAAATGCAGGCCACAGTCCCTGCAAGTCCACACCAGTATCTGGGTAGCGATATCCATGGTCAGGATGTCAATCTGGATACAGGCGCTGGTGTAGGCGACAGAAGGGGTGCTGGCAGAATCAGTGTGGCTCCTCTTCACCATCATGGCCTCATCAACTCTTTCCCAAACTCCCTCTCAGACTCCTCTGTTTGCAGTCTCTTGGTTGCTCAGCCATTGGCTTTTAAGGCCTTCTCTGCCTAGATCAGTCCTTGACCCTTGTTAAGCACACAGGGGAAGGGTCATCACAAGGCTGGTGAGCAGGGAACAGTGGTACAAACAGCCCTCAGACAATCACAGAAACACAGTCCCAATTCACAGAGTAAATAACAAATAACAGAGAACACCTGTAAGGAAAGACACAAACACACAGCAGTTCACTCACCCAAGCTTCACTCTCTCCCTTGCTTCTTCAGCTGGGGCCCCCAGCCATCCCCACCCCCTGCCCTGAGCCGGCTGCTAGACTTGCAGCTGGTCTCTTTCTGAACCGCGCCTCGTAAATATCTGTACACGCTTGTGCTACATACCATCCACTTCCTCGCCCTTGTGTCCCTCCCGGATACAAAGTGGCGGGACCTTATCCCATCTACAGAGGGCGAGGACCCCCGGTGGGCCAGCCTGTATGCCCCCCTCACTCCAAGGCCCTCCGGGGACATCAGTTGGCGGCTCCTACATGGAGCCGTGAGCACGGGCGTGTACTTGGCGTGGTTCATCCCTGGTCCCGACACCTGCCCCTTTTGCGGTGCGAGGGAGACCTGGCGCATGTCTATCTAGACTGTGCCAGGCTGCAGCCCCTCTTCCAGCTCCTCCAGAACCTCCTCTTGAGGTTCTGGCTGCACTTCTCCCCACACCTGTATCTTTATGCACTCCCCATCTGTGGCCCCACAAAGTCGCGGGACCTCCTCGCCAGCCTCCTCTTGGCTTATGCAAAAGTGGCCACCTATAAAACTCAGGAGAGGAGGCTGGCTGAGGGAGGGGCCTGAGACTGTGGGGCCTATTTCCGGTCCCTCATCCGTGCACGTCTCCAGGCAGAGTTCCTCTGGGCAGCGTCCGCTGGCTCCCTCGCCACCTTCCGGGAGCAATGGGCGCTGTCTGGGGTTCTCTGCTCAGTATCCCCTTCCGAAACTCTAGTTTTGAAGCTGTAACCCTCACATCCATCCCTGTTTTCTTTTTCATTGTCCCATGAAATTGGTTGAGGGCCCATTTTGTGTCACTTCCCCTAGGCTGGGGGAAGGGTTTTAGAAGTGGCTGGGCTTACACCCACCCACCCCTCAGATTTCTTCAATAGGTTCTTCAGTAAGGAGATTGCCTTCACCTCCTTCTTCTTCTCAGGGATTCATTTACTCCTTCCCTCTCAAACTCCCCTGTTTGCAGTCCTCTATTTTCAAGCCAGGCACAGCGACTGTATCCTTAATCATTTTTTCATGGAGTAATGCTCCTGATTAGATGTGCATAATTTTGAGCCTTCCTCTTAATTTTAGCTGTCTTAGGATGCATCCAATTTACTGAAATACTGAGCATTTGCAAACTGAGCCATAGTTTCTTTTCTAGTTGGTAGTGTGATATGTTCTGTTTGTATAGCTCTGTTGAGGTCTCTGAGATCTAACATATGTGTAGCTGGTCAGTGCTTTTTCCCACTATGATTAGGGAGCTCACCTGTTCTGTTGGTTCCTCTACTTTTTGCATTACAAGCAGTGCTTCAATCCTTTGAAGCTCAGCCTCAAGTTTATCACAGAGTATAAATGGCACCTGTCTACATGGATGAGTAACTGGAGGGACCTGTTTGTTTATGTAGATTGTATGGTCACCTTGCAAGCAACCCAATCACTCAACCAGGTTCTGATATTTCTGAAAGAGTACCTCAGAGCCAGGTGCAATATAATCTTGTAATGAGAGCACCCTTTTTACCAGATTGAGTTTCTCACATGCAACCAGGTCCACAACTGGTGTCAGCTCCCATGGCACTGCAAGGAAAGAGAGCCTGTACATGGTGTTCTTATGGTTAACGCTAGCAAAGCAATGTCCCTACAGTGGAATATTTGTTCCAGAATACTCAGTTACTTTTATGTTTGTGGGTCCCAGCTTAGGTCTTATTCTCACTGTCTCATAATCTCGTGTAAACAGAATATTAACCTAAGCTACTGTGTTTAGTTTCAGTGGAATGACTATTCCATTCACTGTCAGAGGTAGTATCCAGTCTATCTCATTAGGCTTGCTTGATCCCAGTACATCTACAAAGCACTCCTCAGTATCATTGTCAGTGACTAAATGTATTTGATTTTTCTGCCTTTGGAATCTGCAGCAGTTTGCAAAATGATTGTTTCCCACAGTTATGACAGAATTTCCCATAGGCAAGACCCTGGGACCATGTGCCACATGACAGTCTGGACTGTCTTCCTGATGGCAGGGGTTGGTTCCACATTGTAATTTGAGCCACTCTGGCTGCATGCTCTTTGTTTGAGTGCATGGACTATCCTTAGAGCCCTGCACGGATACAAAAATATGAACCGCATCCGATCTGCATCCACTCAGTGATAACATTAACTCGTTCTGAAATCCGCATGCCAGGATTTAGCTGCATCTGTAACCACAGCTGCAACCGAGCTTGGGCTCACATACAACTATTCAAACTTCAGTTGGTTCATTCCCTATATGGGTCCCACCCACTTTTTCCTTTCTTGTTTGTGGTTCGCATGCTGTGCTATCAATCAGATTTCTTTGCCCACCTATGAAATCTCTGATTGACAGCAATGTCTTGCCAACTGCAAGCAAGAAAAGGAAGAAGCAGGCAGGGGAATGAGCCAATCAAAGGCTAGCAGTGAGTCTCCAAGTCCCACCTTGAGACTCTGATTGGCTGGCAGATCACAATCTAGAATTGGCCAGAGCGCTTCCTGGTTCCCCTGTGCAGTGGCTTCAGCAATGGATCACACTGTGATAAGGTAACAATAGAAGCTGCATCCATGAGTTGATCCACAGCAATGGGTCTGTGGTTATCTGCACCCGCACCCATGGATGTGGATACCCACAGATGTGCAGCGGATACGCAGGGCTCTAACTATCCCTTCTAGTGAATTCAGTTCCGTTACTTATGTTTTTACCATTTCATAGAATCATAGGGTTAGAAGGGACCTCATGAAGTCAACTAGTCCAACCCCCTGCCAAAAAAAGCAGGACCATTCTCACTAAATCATCCCAACCAGGGTTTTGTCTAATCAAGTCTTAAATATCTCCAAAGATGAAGATTCTATCACCTCCCTAGGTAGCCCATTCCAATGCTTTACCACCGTCCTAGTAAGAAAGTTTGTCTTAATATCCACCCTCAACCTCCCCAGCTGAAATTTGAAACCATTGTTCCTTGTTTTGTCCTCTGTTGCTACTGAGAACAGCTTAGCTCCATCCTCCTTGGAGCACCCCTTCAAGTAGTTGAAGGTTGCTATCAAATCCCCCCCTCAGCCTTCTCTTCTGCAGGCTAAATAAGCCTAGTTCCTTCAGTCTCTCTTCGTAAGTCTTGTGCTCTCTCCCCTTGATCATTTTTGTTGCCCTCCACTGGCCTCTTTCGAATTTGTCCATGTTCTTTTTGTAGTGGGGAGCCCAAAACTGGACACAGTATTCCAGATGCGGCCTCACCAATGCTGAATAGAGGGGAACAATCACATCCCTCGAACTGCTGGCAGCCCTACATATTTGGAGAGCTTCATTCAAAGGTATCTTCCCCACTCTGAGAGGTCTTCTTCTTAACACATCATCTGTAATGGCACAAATGATTCTGTCTTTGATCAGACTCTGCCAAGCCACCAAAGTTACAGCTTTTACTGAGTTGCCTTAATTCTGTGACATTCCACTCTGTGGTGTCATCTGGTTTTTTCATGCACATAAAAAAAATCTATGCCTCTCAAAAGTCACATTCATTTTCACCATGCAATATTCCTTAAATTTAATCATCATTATATTTAAATTCATGTTTTTATCATCTTGAAATTAATTATTAATCTTTAAAAGTGCCACCAGACTCCTTGGTTTTTTTGCAGGTCTAGACTAACTTGGCTACCTCTTTGGAACTCGAAATTCAAAGTTATTATAAACATCCAGTGCCTCCTCTCCAACAATATATAAAATATGGACGATTTTTGATTTTCATCTCTGTTTTTCACTCCATTGGCAAACAAATACAACAGAAATCACTGCTTAAACTTTATCTAGTTCTCTCCAACATTATCAGACATTTGGAGATGGGAAGGAGCCTATAGAACATCCATTTCCAGAGCTTGTACTTACTTGCTGAAGGCTTCATTTGTTTTAAGAGATCCCTGGTGTTTGTCTGTTTTCAGTTGCAAAAACAGGAGTTTTCCTCCAAGTTCTTTTAGTTTCCAAACCAATTCACCATCTTTTGACAAAATGTAATGATCTTGAGGGTTCATTAAAGACCACACTGTTGAATGAGTGAGGAATAGACCTCTAATAACACAGATGGTATGAATCCCAGGTGTGCAGTTGGAAGCAGCCATGTTAGATCATGTAGAGCACATCTTTCAATTCACACAACACTGGCCCATGCTAGGGAATGTCTCTAAATCACAACCTTCTACAAGCATATCTCTACAGCTACCTTAGATTGGCTATGAATACAGAGCAGTAGAACAGATGGCTGGTTAATTCTAGTATGACAGAGAAACAGGGTCCTTATTTCTGTTAATTTAGTTTCTTGTCCTTCATCACTTTGAAAGTGGAGACTAGGAGCTGGGTTCTATGGTAGACCCTGTTGGGGTGGAAAAGGAAGAAGCAAGAAGTCTGACTAGACCAACCTTAACCCTTTGCCATATGGGTTCCTTGGCTAGAACCAAAGGTAGAGGGTGCGATACTGTGCTCCCCTGTAGCTTCATTTGGAAGACCTCAGCCAGAAGGGGCTAGAAGGACCATTAAGCCTGGATCAGGATTGTCAACCTGATGTGAGAACCTCGGACTATGAGATGAAAACCCTGGTTTATAATGAGAGGAGAGAGACCACATGTGAACTGGTTAAAAGTTAGAAGGCAAACTGGGCCACGAAGAGACTTGGGTGAGAGGAATAGATAATTAAACCGTACAATACCACTCATAGGGTGTATTCACACAGCACTTTTGTTTCGAAACAATGAGGTTCTTTCGAAACAACAAAAAAAACCATGTTCATACGACGCACAGTTGTTTTGAAACAAGGGGAAGCCCTTGTTTTGAAACAACTGTGTTGTTTCGAAACAACTTAAACCTGGTTTCTGGGTGAAACAATGTTGTTTCGCAACCGTTGTTTCGAAACAACACAGTGCAAACATGGTGTTTCGGAACAAAGTGTTCCGAAACAACATTGGACCTTCAGCACCCTGGCCAGGGAACCCTTAGGACCCTGGTCAGGATGCTGAGGGCTGTCCCTCAGCCCCCGGTGGGGGAGGGGTGAGCCATTGCGGGGCGGCTCAGCCCCCCGCCAGAGCTACACCCGGACACTGCTTGGAGTTGAGGGGGGCCGCCTGGGGGGGGGGGCTGAGCCACCCCACAGAGGCTCACTCCCCGCCGGTGCCTGCAGCCCCTTTCTGGGGCTGCAGGGTGAGCCAGCAGCGGCTCACCCCCAGGGGGCTGCAGCCCCCTGCAGCACGTAACAAAATAGCATGTTCACATTGTGAACATGCTATTTCATTTTCCGCTTTTTTCCCTATTTCGAAATGACTTTTTGCTAATTCGAATTGTCATTTCGAAATAAGGCGTTATTTCGAAACAAGTTGTTTCAAAATAACCATCTGTGTGTGAATACAGCCATAGTCACAAGGCAGTGCATCAGCCACACTGCTGACCACCTGAATAGCAGCATTACATGTTCATATGAATTGTTCCTTCGCAGATCTCAGTTGCTCAGCACAGTGACTCTATTTGGATGTCGACCTGCTGAAACGGATCAGAATTTAGATTGCTATTGCTAAATCTGCTTGTAAGGCAGGTATAGAAGCTGTGCCTAACAGCTTCTGGGGGGGGGGGGCAACTAGTCTGCATGGGTTCTGTATTGGCATGAGCACAAAGAGTACAATTAGGTATTAACATAGTGGGTGCAGGGCATGATGGTTAATGGTATTTGAGTTTATTTGATCACAAATCTGCCAATATCTGTAATCAGGAATGGCGCTAGCATTTCTGGTGCCCCCCTGCAGCGCAGCAGATGCTGGCATAGACGAGTGACGTCATAACTCAGTGCAACGACGAGGTCCCCATTTTGGTGCCCCTCAAATGTCCATGCCCCCCTGCAATGCTTACTGGGCTTACCACGTTGCGACAGCCCTGTCTGTAATTGTACTGAAAAGAAACATAAAATACTGCTTTTTGTAATATGCTACTCTTCTGATTTTGTAAACTCTATTAGGTTAGCTAAAGAGTGAACATCACCATTAGTAAAAGGGAACTTGAAAGAGGCATCAACCCTCTGTGTTCAGCCTGAAAAGAGTAAGAAATGTGTGTGTGGGGGGGGTTAGCTCTGTTAAGAGGTATGCCTGAACCACTACCTTACTCCCTGCCCAAGTGTGAAAGGATAGATCAGTGACTAGGCTTCTCGTTAGGCCTTTCTTTTGTTATTTTAATTGAAGGAGCTGCTTGCAGCTGTTCCGAGTTGAGGAGGTGAAGTTGCTGAGAGAGGAGACCTTCTCTCTGAGCTGAAATCACTGAAGAGCAGCTAGTGGATTGCTGGGCAGCAGGAGTGACCAGTGGGCAGAACCAGTGGATGTCATAAGTGGCCAGTGTGAGTGCTGGTGGACAGTGGGTGGAGCCAGAGGACAGTGAGAGCAGCCAGGGGAGGGCCAAAAGGCAGGAGTGACCTGTGGGCGGAGCTGGCAGACAGCAGGTGGAGCCAGTGGATGGTGCGAGAGGCCACTGGAGGGCTGCAGACCATGAGTGACCAGCAGGTGGCACCAGCAGACAGCTGGCACAACTGTTTACTCATTTGTCTATTTCTAATGTTCCAGTTGCTCTCACTGTTTCCTAAATGACAAACTGTTTCCATTTTTGGGTACAGCTAATCTCCATAAACTGGCTGCAGTTATCATATTTATGGCAGATATGATAGCTGTCCATAGTACATGTGATTGCGAACTACAAGGAACTACCTGGTGGGTGGTAAATAGGGACAAATGCTTTGAAGTTCTTTTGGAGCATACAATATAATGTTTTGAAAAGCTAAAGGCATAATATGTACACTGTAGTCAATGGCAAAATTCCCATTGACATACATAGAATTAGGGTTCAGTAGGGTTAGGTAAATAAAGTAAGAAGGTTATGTCATATTTTAGCTTGTTTGTAAGATGTGCTGCATGAAAAGTAATGAAGTACAAGGACAATAGCAGAGAGATTTCCCTCAGTATATGTGTACTTACATACACATGAGCCAACAGAATACAGTTGATACTTTCTTTCAAGATCTGACAATTCATCTTAACTAAATTGATAGAAGAAAATTTGTTTAGGCCCCCAAAAATTTACACTCTGATTGTAAACAGTGCTGTTGAGTTAAGTTAGCCACAGTTATATATCCTCCAACTTGGCCCTTAATTTGTTAACCTTCCTGAGTTATGACTCATGTATGACACTCCAAATTCATTGTCAGAAAGATCATTTCTTGTCAGAGTCTAGCAGAAGATCTTAGTCACAAAACAATGCTGAAGAGTGTGGGATTTTCTAAAACTCTTAGGTGAGTTAAAAACACAAATCTCATTGACATTCAATAGAGTTTTTGTTTCTAACTCACCTAAGAACTGGGTCCAAAGAAGGACTTACAAATGTAATTGTTACTTTAGGTGCTTAGTTCAACATGCAGGCACCTCAGCGATCCTTAAAACCCCCACATACATGTCAGTCAGTGGTTAAAGTATAGTTTGACAGGCCTCAGAACTCTCCTAATCTCTGGGCCCCCTTCATGCATGTGCAGGCTCCAGCCCAGGTAGATATTTTTGAGCCCCACCAATTTCCTTACAATTGAAGCACAGCCTCAAAGCCACAACATCACCCCGATCTTGTCCACTAGTGCCCATGTCAAACCCCTCTTTCCCCATGTCCTCCTCAGTCTCCATCCCCATTCCCGAAGCTCCCTGCCCCCAAGTCCACACTCCAGCCTTCTTAACTCCCACCCTTCAGCTTCCGTGTCTTTACTCCACCCCTTCAGCCCCCAACCCCCCTCCACACCTCCCCAACCCCCTTCAGTTCCCTTGTCCCCATTCCCCCACTCCACCCCATTCAACCACCCAAGTCCCCTCCATGCCTCCCCAGCCTCCTTCGTGCCTCGTCCCCACTCCAGCCTCTCAACCTCCTCCATCTCTCTCCAGCCCCCCCAACCAGTCCCCATTCCAGCCCTTCATAGTCCTTGCCACCACTACCCAGCCCCTACCCAGTCTCCTTGTTCCTATTCCCCCCTCCACCCCTCCCCAGCCCCCCAGCCTGACCCCTTGGTCCAGTGACATGTGCTACTCTGGACTCCTCCATTGCCACCCGTGGTCGCTGGCTCACCACATCCACCACCACCTCCCCCTGGCACAGTGCCATGTGCTTCCCCTTCAGGCTCTCCAAGTGGCAGGGAAGCAGCAGCAGCGTGGTCAGGAGCAGGGACTGCAAGGTGGCAGCGGCAGGCAGAGAATGCATGGTGTGGGAGTAGGGCTTCCAGGATGGCTGGGAGCAGAGTGAGTGGCATAGTAAGGGGGAATGCACCTGAATGCTACAGGGCTGCATTCCATCCCATTATTTTATTTTTAGGGGTCCTGGAATGCTGGCCCCTAAAAATTGTGGGCCTTCGAATGGTGTGCCAATGTGTTCCCCTTACTTTAACCCCTACTGTCAGCTAACCCTGGGGACACCTAAGTTTCCACCAGTTGTAACACATGAAAGAGCTTCAAAGAGCTGTTCATCACGTCTGCTCATGCCTGAATTCTGACAGGATTCTCAGAGTGGGAGTTCCCTTCCTTTGAGAACACCTACTGGACTGAGTCCCATACAAGACAACCAGAAGCCACCTGAAAGTCTGGCTGGCTGAATGGGTATCCCATTGCACCCACTAGCCTGGTGGTTAATGAATTCATCTGGGAAACTCAGATTTTAATCCCCACATCACCTGATTTGGAGCAGGAATTTGCACACAGGTTAACCACCTTCCAAGATGATGTCCTAACTCAAGCTATTGGCTATATTACACAGGACTCTCAATCTCTCCTCTTGAAGCCATTTCCTTTAGTGTAACCATTTCTAGGTGAACTTAACTTTCCCTCATGCTAGGTGAGTGCCCAGTCCAGGTGGCCAGGAGGCTACATAATAAGTTTCTTGTCTCTACCTCCTCACTCCTTACCCTCTGGCCCAATGAATATGTAATTATACAAAACAGAATAGCTTCAGTGGGAAAGAACGAGGATAGCCTCACCCCAGAATAATCTGGTTGTTAGGGTATTCATGTGTGATGTGTGTGCAACATGGATTCAACTCCTTCCTCTTTATCAGGCAGAGAGGGATCTGAAAATAGATTGGTACTCTAGCCACTGTGCCATTGACTATAGTTGGGTTGTGGTTCTCACTTCTTTTGTTAGAAAGGGCTGACCTGGCTTAGGCGTCTAAGGGTATGTCTGTACTGATGGTGGCAAAATCACTGCTGTCAGTGTGATCTTCCGGGCATGATTCAGCAGTGACTGTGAACCCACCGAATCACTCTGGAAGTCACAATAGCAACTCCAGCCCCGGAGCTGGAGTTGCTGAAAGCCGACTGCAAGGCATTTGCAGTTGGCTTACCCTAAAGTTTGTAGGGGCTAGTTAGAGCAGTGGTTCCCAACCTTTTCTCTGCTGTGGCGCATCTTGATACCTTCAAATTTTTTGAGGCACACCACCATTAAAAAACTCATGAATATTCAAATTAACAAATTATGAATATTCATGAACCATGGCACAGTATTTCGGAAATGCTGCTATGTGGAGTAGTAGGGGTAGCAGAGCAGGGCTGGCAAAACAGGGGAGGTCAGGAGTTGTGTGCAGTGGCAGGAGTGAGTGTGGGGAGCAGAGCAGGGCAGGGGTGAAAAAAGAGGACAAGGGCAGCCATTTGCGGAACAGCACAAGGGCAGCAAGAGAGGAGAGAGGAAGGGAGAACAAGAGTGGCTTTGTGAGGGGACAGGGGGGAGCCTAGGGAGTGGGAAGGTAGGGCAAATCTTCACAGTGGCTCCCTGCCACCCAGGGCAAATCCTCACCCACTGCTGCTCCCTCCCACCCCAGTGGGTCCCGTCCTCCCCTCCCCCAGCCCCTGCTGCCTGTGATGGACCCTCCCATCACTGTAGGGGCCAGCACTAGACCTTCAGCCCCCAGCTACACCCCATAAACACACAGCCACCCCAACCCCCAGCTACACCCCCCTTACCAAACAGCCACCCCACAACCCCTGCTACATACCCTCTGCTACACATCCACTTCCACCCATCTCTGCTACACAGAAACACCTGCCCCACACAACCCCCAGAAGTTCTCCCCTCTCAAAGCCTTTACTTGGGCTGTTTGAAGACTGGCTGACACAAGCTGCTCTGCCCTGCAGGGGGAGATTCCCACACTCCTGGCATCCTGCAGCTCTCTGCTGGCTGGGCTTAAGGTGGAGTGGGGTTTAAGGTGGAGCCACCGAAATGCTGCTTTCTGGCTACTTGTGCTATTTTCAGGGGGACCCCTAGAACTTCATATTCCGGTGCCTTCCTGTTTTTAGGGGGGCTAGAAAACTGCCTGTGATGAAGTAAGAAAACCTCTTGGGTTATTGTGGTTCTTCTTTTTCCTGTTCTTGGGTGATGGTATTCTGGTGATGGGACACAGGGGTGTGATAACAATAGGTACCACAAGGGAGAAGAGGCTTTAGTGCGACCTTACCTGGACCCCCTGGGGGTGACAGGTTGTGGCCAGTTTAGACCAGGGGCAGGGCAGCTGGATAGAGAGGAGGAGAAAGGGGAGAGAGGGGAGGAAGGAAGATGGAGGTCAGAGGGGCAGGACCTCCGGGGCTCGTCCTGGGGGTTTACTATCTGCCCTCCTAGGTGATCTGAGAGCCAACTGTCCTAGCTGCTGTGCAAAGTGGATTGCTAATAAACCCTCTGACTGCTACACTGGCTGAGTGTCACTGCTGATTGGGATGCCTGGGACCCTCGTGAAGGGAGGAACCCCCCCCCCAAGGGAGACCAGACAGAGCAAGGATCGGACTCTCTGGGCCTGGATTTGGGAAGCTGGCTACAGGTAGCGTGGAGACCCTGGTGAATGGGAGAAAGCTCCACCGTAGCAGAGTCACTGGTGGGCTGTGAACAGAGGGGATCCAAGAGGCTTTTCTGGGTTCTCCGTGACACTGCCTACCTAAAAATAGGGGGTCCCTGAACTGTGTTCTGGTGCCTTTCCCTTACTTTAACCCCTGCATTGTCCCAGCCCTGCACAGCCTACGTGGCTGGGCTGAGCAGGGCAGGAACTTTGGTTGGCACACTGGTTGGGAACCCCTGAGTTAGAGAGTCATCGGGAGATATGCAAGGTATTTTATGTACCTCGTATATTTCCTGTTGACTGCTGCTGAGAAACTCAGCAAGTATAGACTAGGGCTAACTCTCACCATATCAAGATCCTGAGCACCTTAGTCAGGACTGTGAATTCCCCTGGCACTTAGGAGTTAGACGTTGTGCTGCTTAAATCCCCTTTCTGGATCTAACCCTTTGTTGTTTTTGCACATTTCACCCTGGATTGATCATGGTATCTTAGGCCACAGTCATAAAGTGATCAATATATTTACACAGTTTGATGCTTTTATTATAAAGTACTCCCATTTCGACTTTGTCAAGATAAAATACAGCTAAGAAACCTATGAATGACAGATAGGGTATGTCTACATGGTAACTGTTATTTTGAAATAACTCATTTTGAAATAAAATCCTTATTTTGAAAAAAGTTAATTCAAAATAATAGTTTGTTAATTCAAATAAAGGGAAGCCCTTCAAATCAAAATAGCATGTCCTGTGTGTCGACATGGTATTTTGATTTTAGGAGAGGGGCAGCATGGGAGGTGTGGCAACATGGCCAGCTCACTGGGCCATGTTAGTGGCCATGTTGCTAGCCAGGTTGCCAGCCAATCACCTAAAAGCACGAACTGGCCACCCCTCCCTGTCCATTGTGACTCCTAAGAGGTTGCAAGAGAGATGGCTAGGGATGCTCCCCAGCTCCCATGCCATCCTCGAGCACTTGGTCGACCCACTGCTAGCCTGCAGGGTGCTGCCCTGTGGTGGGACACACTTTCCCTGAGACCAATGAACCCAAACCTGCGCCTCAGACCATAATCTCTGCAGCCCTCGTGCCACAGCACATCTGGGCACCAGCACAGACTGGTGGGAGTGGGTTCTCCAGCAAACCTGGAGCAACAAGTCCTGGAGGAGGAACCTCTAGGTTAGCAGGGAGACCTTCACTCATCGCTGAGCTCACCACAGTCCTGCACGAAAGGGACACAGTGGTGAGGGCAGGCATCCCTGTGGACAAGAGCATGGCCATCGGTCTCTGGAAAATGGCCACTCCCGAGCCCCACAGGTCCATTGCCAATGTCTTCAGTGTCGGGACATCCACCGTCGGGGAAGTGCCGCTGCAGGTCGCCCATGCCATCAGCACAGTCCTGCTGCCACGCCTCGTCACCCTGGGAGCACTGCAGAACATCATTGCCAGTCTCACTGCCCTGGGCTTTCCAAAGTGTGGGGGGTACTCAATGGCACCCACATTGCCATGTGAACCCCACCACACCCCCTGCTCCTCTATTCTGCCCCAGCCAGCCCCCACCCAACCTACCCATACCCTGACCCCAACCCAATTAAACACACAACAAACTCTGAACATGGGTGAACTGTTTTTATTTAAACAACCAAGGGGGTATGGGAAGGTGGAACTGGGGAGACAGGAAGGGTTGAATGGGGGCACAACTGGGGGTACACGCATGTGGGGTGGGGGCACTGACCTGGGACAGGGGATGTAGGGTGGGGGCACCAAACTGGGACAGGGGATGTGGAGTGGGGGTTTGGGGACAATTGGGGGGGCACTTTAAGGGGAAGGCACCCCTGGGGCATGGCCTGCAGCACCACGGTCTTTGCCAAGGCCACCCTGGGTCTGGGGGTGCTGGTGGCGAGGGGCAGCTAGGTCCCTGGGCTCAGCAGGGGCAGTGCCAGTCTGGGGGGCAAGGTGCGAGCTATGTGCTGGACTTCAGCGTGGATGTTCTCCAGCGCCGTCACCTGGCACTCCATTGCCATTGCCTGGTGCTCTATCGCAGCTGCCTGGTGCTCTAGGGCTGCCATGATGTGGTTGTCGGCGTTGACGGCACGCTGGAGCTGCCAGACTGCAGCATCCTGGCACCTGGCCTGCTCCAGACGCCACGCCTGGGTTGACTCCTCAGCCTGCTGGCCGAGCTCGAGTGTGGCTGCCAGGATGTCATCGCGCATGGGCTCTCCTCCTCTGCCTGGTGGCCAGTGGTGGGCTCCCGGGAGAAAGCCAGTGGGTGGATGGACGAGCTGCAGGGGGAAACCGTTAGGTGTCACCCTGCTAGCCTCGGTGTGTGCAGCCTGTAAGCTGCAAACACCCCTGCCCTGACAGCTAGCAGGATTCCAAGGCTGGGTGGGCTCTGTACACTGCAATCTGGGGACACGGGGCCTCGTGGCCCATGGTAGGTAGTGAGCTGTTCTCGACAGCATGTGGCCCAGGAAGTGTCCTGAGCCATGTGACAGCCATGCTGGCTGCAGGCTCTCTGCCCTGCATGCTGCCAAGTCTGCCTATTGCCACCCTGTGTTGAGGGAACCCCATCCTGCTTGGGCATGGGATCCTGTCTCCACATGCCTCCCGGTGACATGCCTTCACAGGAGACCCTGTGCCCGCCCCCGGGCCCAAGCCCTACCATCCCAGGGCTGTGCCCCCCTCAGGACTTATGCTCTGCACTCCTGGGCCTCCCTGCCTTGCGGGGGGGGGGACACTCATCAACTGGGATACCTGATTTCCAGCACACTGTCCCGTCCGAGGCAGCTGTGTCCCGCTTCCCTGGGTGCTCCTCAGGGCTGCTGGTCCGGGGCTCCCCTTCCGGGATCTGCTCCGGGCTTGCGGGTGGAGCTGTGCTCAGGCGGCTGCTCTTGCCCACATCTAAGGGCTCTTCTGGTTCGGAGGGGGCCCCCTCCACCTCTGTGGTGCTACTGCGTACCTCCGCCGAGTCCCTCAAGCACCTACGGTGCAGTGGGCCACCGGGCTCATCACTGAGGAACTGGTCTAGCTCCTCGTAAAAGGGGCAGCAGGTGGCAGCTGCTGCTCCATGGAGCTGCCTGGCATCCTGTGCCTGGGCATACTCCTGCCAGAGTCCCTTCACCTTCGAGTGCACCTTCTCCGTGGTGTGCTCAAACCCCTCTTCTGCCAGTGCCTGGGTGATGTTGGAGTAGACGTCGACATTCCTGTGGCTGGCCCTGAAGTGTTGCAGGATGTTGTCTCTTGCCCAGATGCAGGGGAGGGCAAGGGTCTCTCCCTGGGACCAGACAGATCCCCTACGCTGCCCCTGTGAGCGAGCCGCTTGTACCTCAGCCATGGCCCTGCTGGGCAGCCTGACATCATGAGGCACGAGCCCAGAGGGCAATTCCTCGCCCAGGGCACCCTGGGAGGAAGAAGGTCACCTCAAGCTGCTTTCAAAATAGCATTATTTCAAAAGAACGGGTTTTTGGACCCGTTGTTTCTAAACAGCCATTCGGACGTGTTGTTTCTAAACAGCCATTTCAAAACAACGTGTCTGAACGCCGTTGTTTCGAAACAGACATTTCGAAACAACAGCTATTTTGATAGCGGATGAGGTTTACTACTTTCGAAATAACGGTAGTTATTCTGAAACGATGGAGTCCCGTTGTTTTGAAATAACAAAATGCCGTGTGGACATGGCAACTTTTCTTTTGAAACAACAGCTGTTGTTTCAAAAGAAAAGTGTCATATGGACACAGCCATATTCTCGCCCTCTCCAAAAGCATGAGACTTCAACTTTAGCTCCCTGGGCTAAGCTATAGGCAATTTTAAGCAACAGATACTTTCATGTGTCTCTGCCTGCCACTCTGTACACTGGACAGTTAACGGATATATGAAAAATGATTCAAAGTGGCAGCTGAATTAGTCTAGTAAAGCAAAAAAAGCAAGGAGTCTTGTGGCACTTAGACTACGTTCACACACAGGGGGTTATTTCGATACAAGTTTTTTCAAAACGACTTGTATTGAAATAACGCCTTATTTTGAAATAAGTTAATTAGAATTAAGAAAATGTTAATTCGAATTAAGGAAAAAAACTCAAAGCAAAATAGCAAGTTCGGACAATAGGTATTTTGAAACGAGTCACCATTGTTTCGAAACAACATGTTCTGACGGGATTGTTTTGAAACAATTGTTTTGAAATAACGTTGTTTCATCACCAAATGGGGTTTAAGTTGTTTCGAAACAATGCCGTTATTTCGAAACAATGTAACCCCTTGTTTCAAAACAACGGTACGTTGTGTGAACGTGGTGTTTCATATTTAGAAACAACCTCTGTTGTTTCGAAATAAGACTGCTGTGTGAACACACCCTTAAAGACTAACAGATTTATTTATCGCATGAGCTTTTGTGGGAGAAAATCTCACTTCATCAGATGTTTTGAAGAGGGGGAATTTACAGAATGGGATGAAAATAAATGCAGGGGAGTGTAAGACATGCGAGCAGGTCATACTGCCACAGCAAACGAGAGCATTTGTAAGGATTCAAACTCTAGGAAACAGCATATAGAGGGAGGGTGAAGTCAAATTACCTATTATAATGTGAAAACAATCCATAGTCACAACTCAGTCCTGCTTTCACACAATCTAATTTGCATATTAGTTGGATTTTGGCTGTTTCTCTTTGAGATCTTGATGCCCCATTGATTCTCTTGAGGACTGTCATTAACAAATCATTAATGGAGTGATTACGAAGATGGAAGTGCTCGACAACTGTTTTGTGTGTGTGTGTGTGTGTGTGTGTGTGTGTGTGTGTGTTGTGATTTCTGATGTCAGTTTTGTGCCCATTTATTCTTCTGTGTAGGGATTGTCCTGTTTGTCCAATGGATAAGGACTGGGGGCACTTCCAGCACGTGATGGCATAAATCACATTAGTGCATGAGCAGGTGAATGACCCTTTGATGGAGTAGTTGGCTTGATTAGGCCCTATGATGGTGTCTTTTGTGCAGCTACATGGTCAAAGTTGGCAGCATGGTTTGTTGCAGGGATGTGTGCCTGCTTTAATGTTTCTGTTGTTTGGTCTATAGTTGCTGGTGAGTATCTGTTTAAGGTTCGGGGGTTGTGTGTAGGCAAGGAGAGGTCTGTCTCCCAAGGCTTCAGAGAGTGAGGGGTCATCTTTTAAAACAGGCTGGAGGTCCTTAATGATCTGTTGCAGAGGTCTGACTTGAGGGTTGTATGTGGTGACAAATGGCATTCTATTGTTTTCTTTTTTGGGTCCTTCCTGTAACAGTTGACTGTGGGGTACACGTTTGACTCTGTCAATCTGTTTCTTTACTTCTCCAGGTGGGTACCATAGTTTTAAGAAAGCTTGATAGAGATCCTGAAGATGTCTGTCCCTATCTGAGGGATCAGAGCAAATGTGGTTATATCGCAGGCCTTGGCTGTAGACAATGGATTATGTTGTGTTTTTAGAATGGAAGCTTGAGGGATGTAGATAACTATACTTATCAGCAGGTTTTCAGAATAGAGTGGTGTTGATGTGTCCATCCCTAATTTGATTTGTACTGTAGTGTCCAGGAAGGGGATCTCCTGGGTGGAGTGTTCCAGGCTCAATTTGATTGTGGAGTGAAAATTGTTGAAATTTCTGTGGAAATCTTCAAGCGCATCCCTGCCATGTGTCCAGATGATGAAAATGTCATCAATGTAGCATAAGTAGAAAAGGGGTGCTTTGGGATGAGACTTGAGGAAACGTTGTTCTAAGTCACCCATAAAAATGTTGGCATATTGGGGGGCCAAGTGGGTGCCCATGGCAGTGCCACTGACGGAGGTATAAATTATCTTCAAATGTGAAATGGTTGTGGATGAGCAGAAAGTTCAGTCACAAGCTGCACTATGGCATCATCTGGGATGGTTCTTCTAATAGCTTGTAATCCATCCTTGTGTGGGATGTTGGTGTAAAGAGCTTCTAGATCCATAGTGGACAAGATGGTGTTTCAGGAAGCTCACTGATGGACTGGATTTTCCTCAGGAAATCTGTGGTATCTCAAAGATAGCTAGAGATGTTGATAGCATAGGGTCTGAGAAGGGAGTCCACATAGCCAGATAAGCCTGCTGTAAGAGTGCCAAAGTCTGAGATGAGGGGGTGCCTGGGGTTTCCTTTCTAATGGATTTTAGGTAGTAGATAGAATATTCCTGGTTGGGGTTCTGTCTTTATTTGTTCCTGTGCTGCCTTAGGTTGTTTCTTGAGTAAGTGTTGTAATTCCTTATGGTATTCTGCAGTGGGGTCAGAGAAAAAAGGTTTGTAGAATGTTGTTTTGGAAAGTTGTTTATAAGCCTTCTTGTTGTAATACAGTTTATCCACAATGATGACTGCACCTCCTTTGTCAGCCTCCTTAATAATACTATCAGAATTGCTTCTGCAGCTGTGGGTGGCATTGCGTTCTGCATGGCTGAGATTATGGTATAAGGGATGTTGTTTGTCCACGATTTCAGCCTTCGCATGATGGCAGAAACAATCAATGTAGAAGTCAGGTCTATTGTTCCAGCCTTCTGGAGGAGTCCACGAAGAATATTTCTTCTTCTTCAAGCGCTGCTCGGATGCATTCAGTAATAGGTGTCTCCATGCTGGAGCGCTGGATTGGTCGGAAAAACTTTTGCTCTAGCCTGTCAGGAGAGGGCAGGTGGCCACCCCCCCATGCCTCCTGACCCCTCCCCAGTTTCATTTTTTCTGCCTTGTGTGTCGGATCTGGAACGTCCGAAAGCAAGCAGCCTGTCCACGATTGTATGAGCTTCATGCCTGACTGCGAGCACCTTTTCATGGACATAGTTCCACCAAAAAGGACTCCAGCTTTCAGGCTGGAACATCAAGATCCACCTCTCGCCATGCTGGGGTTTAAACCCTGCACTGAGTGTGGCAAGGCCTTCCCCCAGGATGAACCCCACAGGAAGTGCCTCCAGTGCCTAGGCAAAGACCACTTGGTCATCACCTGCTCTATATGCCTGTCCTTCAAACCCAGGACAATCAAGGATAGGGAGCAAAGGTGCCAGGCCCTAGCCTCTGAAGAGGCTCGGCACTCCTCACCTGAGGCTTCGGGAGCCCATCTTGCACTGTGAGCCGGCTCGGCACTAGGACCCATCCGGCACCATGATGAGAGAGGCCGCAGGAGAATGAGCTCGGTACCGACTTTGGTACCTCGGTGCTGACACAGTCCATCGGCACCAGTCTTGCCCCGGCGCCACTTGAGGTCACTGCTGGCACTGCAGGCTCACCACAGCCCTGTACCGACAGTACAGGGCTCACCCAGGTGCTGCTCTGAGTCACTTCTAGTGCTGCAGGCTTGCCACAGCCCCGTACCGATGGTTCTGGGCCTGCCTCAGCACCAGCCACCCTCAGCACCACAGGGTCAAATTTCATCCTCTTCCCCAGTGCTACTTCACAAGGGCAGCCTCGTCTCTCCTGGTAGGGGCTCACCACGGGTTCGTTTGGGGTTGTTCCCAATCCCAACAACTCCAAAAGTGGTGGAGGCCACATGGGCACTCCATTTGCTGCCCACACCTCCCCCCCAGTACCAGTTAGGAGGGGCAAGCCAGCCTTCATATCAAAGGCCTGGGTACATCATGAGCTGCATCAGTCTCCCTCCCCCCGTCTGACCCCGGGCACTCAAGCCCCACCATCCATTACTCCTTTGGGCCCAGGTACCGTAGAGCTATCCCCATGGCAACATATAACTTTGCCATCTCTGGTACCACCTCAGGGATCACATGATGCTTCCCCTTGCTCAAGTCCCGAGGAAGGTTCATCAAGGGGCTCCAAGCGGACTCGGCGCCACATTTCGGCACCATCACCATTCCGCTTCCACCCTCATGAATGGTCCCCACATGAGACATTGTTGCCATCAGCCCCGTCGCGGGCACCGGGTACCACTCTGTCCCTGGTACTGGGCTCATATACAGGTGATCTATCGGCGCACTTTGACCGCTTGCGCCGCACTTCAGTCATCTGGGATGGAGGTGCAAACCTCTGAGCCCCCCCGGATACCCTATTTGGGTCAGTGTTTTCCTCAGTGGAGCCGGTTATGGTTCCCCTTCATCCCACTGTTTGGGACCTCGCCTCCCCTCGATGGCAGAACCTGGGTTCCATCTCCCTGGTGTCAGACTCAGAGTTAGAACTTCTAGGGTGTAAGGTCTACTCCTCCTCGGCCTTCCAATTATGGCTTGCAAACAACCAGGCCCCAACCAGTAGATACATGCTGGATGTGTGGGAATCCTTTGCAAAGTTCAGACATCTGCTCCCACCAGAGGCTAAGGAAGAATATGATGCATTCCTGGAGGAGGGAAGAATAATCTCCCAAGACCTCCTTCTGTCAGCCCGGGACACGCTAGATACGGCAGCCTGCACCATGGCTTCAGCCATAACCATCCATCAAGCAGGCTGGCTCAGGGAAGCCAGGGCGCCCCCTGCTTCGCAACAGGTGGCACGCAACCTCCCTTTGGCCGTGACACCTTGTTTCTGCCCGAGACCCTGGCGGTAGTGGGTATCGTGCGTGACCCTAGGGGAGAGGTAAAATACATCGGCCTCCTCCCAGCAGGGCCCCTCCCATGCCCCCTGGACACATAAGGTCTACGGGCTCAAGACCCCCCCCCCGTCCACGCCCTGCCCTGAAGAGCCTTGGGTAGGGACTTAGTCCCTCCCCATCACCCTTTCAGTTAGCATTTTGAGGCCTGCTCAGAAGGCCCTTCCTCCCTTCCTTTCGCTGCAGGGAAGGGGATCCTTTTCTCATTAATCTGTGACTGCCTTACCATGGGCTCCCAACAGACTGGGATATTCCCACAGCTCCAGCCCACCTCCAGAGAAGGTAGGAAACACTTCTTCTCCTTCCTTCCTCTAACTAGAGAAAGGGTGGAATTTCTTAGGGCCATCGTACCCCCCCCACTTCTATAGCATGGACAGGGGGAGCCAGTCTTTAACCTTGCTCCTCTGATTTTTAAGGAGGGCACTATCCCTGTAACCCAAGCCTGCCTCAATTACTAATGGCTCAACCCGAGGCTGCGGCTTCATTCCCACAGACAATCCTTAATTCATTGCTGCCTTTGGGGCTGTCATCGGAGAAAGGAAATGGGTAAAGAATACAAGAAGGGCAAGAACATCCCCCCACCCGCCTCCCAGGTATTGCTTAGACCGGCGATCGCTCCTGTTGAACCCCGGGTTCGCGATGTGACTGGGATGGACCGGTGACACCCACCAATGAGACAGACACCAGTTCAAGTAAACAAAAAAAACCCCAAAAACTACTTTTACAGTGACACCTTAAACACCTTTAACCACTTAACAGTGTAAAACAAGGAGATCTATACAAAAACACTTGTAATCAACTAATAATATGAAGCAAAAATCTATATAGGACACTTATAACCAACTAATAGCATAAAGCAAAATCTAAATGAACACTTATAACTAAATGACAATATAAAGCTAAAAACCTATGCAGAGCACTTATAACCAAGTAACAGTGTGGAGCAAGAGTCTATATAAAGCACCTGTAAAACACCTCCAACCAAACAACAGGATAAAGTATGAAAGTCTATGCAGAACACTTACAACCTACAAAAGTACTTATAGTTAAATAACAGTATGGATTAATGACCTACAAGAGGGTGGCCATAATAAGTCAAGGACTTTTCTGGCCTTTTACTGCCTCAACATCGGTATAGGCACTGACCAGCTCACCCGACGCGTATTTACCAATGGCTGGAAGCCATTCCTCCTTGCTAGCCAAGAAGGGTGGGCAGCAGAATGCAAAAAGGTCAGATGAGAGAAAAATAAACCCCCACACTCCCCCCATGTACACTGGGGAAGTTTGGGGCCAGCAGTTTAGAGCAGAAGCAGAGTAATGAACAATTATACAGTAAGAAGGATGCAAAATACAAATGACTAACAAAATACCTGGCAAATTAACAACACAAAACTATGCTAGACCTTAAACAACTATAGTTTGAGAGGGAAGGAGAGGGAGTTTGAGAGGGAAGGAGTTTGTGAAGCCCCGAGAAGGAGGTGAAGGCGATCCCCTAGCTGAAAGCAGCAAGGGACAGAGTGTGCTTGGGTGAGGGTTTGCTAACTGTGTGTGTTTGTCTGTTTGACTTTTCCCTTACAGCTGACTTCTGTTAGTTGTTTCTTACTGTGGGTGGGGGCTGCTTGCACCATTGTTCCCTGATCACCTTTGTGCACCAGCCTCAATCAGCCTTGTGATCAGCCTTCCCCTGTGTGTTTAACAAGGGGCCAGGCCTGACCTAGGCAGAGAAGGCTTTAAAAGCCAGTGGCTGAGCGACCAGAGGGAGCTTGCGAACAGGGGACAGCAAACAGGGGAGTTTGGGGAGGAGTTTGTGAAACCACGATGGTGAAGAGGAGCCGCACTGTTGCCAGCACCCCTCCTGTCTCTTCTACCTGTGCCTGTAGCCAGACAGACATCCTGACCATAGATATCTCTACCCAGACCCTGGTGTGGACTTGCAGGGACTGCAGCCTGCAGTTCCCTGTCTCCAACGATCAGGCTGGGGAGATGAATCGATGTGACAGGTGCCTGCTGGTGGAATCTCTCAGGAGGCAGGTGGGAGAGTTACAGGAGGAGGTGTCTCGGCTTAGGAGTATCCACACCCTGGAGAAGTTCCTCGACAGCATCCACGAGGAGAAGTGCAGAATGGAGGGCACTGACCAGGTACCAGAGACTACTGCCACAACACTGGAGCTGGATGGGGAGCCTGTGGCAGGGGGAGGACACTGGCAGCTGGTTACCTCTGGCGGTAGGCAGTGCTCCATCCCTGCCCACAACCCACCCTCTGTTGTGGTGAAGAATCGTTATGCGGTGCTAGAGACGGTGAAGGAGGTGGAAGAGGAGAGGCCATGCACCCCCGAGGCTGGGAGGATCACAGCCACCACAGCTAGGAGGAAACGTAGAGTTGTGGTGGTTGGGGACTCACTTCTGAGGGGGACGGAGGCACCCATCTGTCGCCCTGACAAGGTCTCTCGAGAGGTATGCTGCCTGCCAGGTGCCCGCATCCGAGACGTTACGGAGGGATTGTCGAGAATCATCCGCCCCTCTGACTACTACCCTATGCTTCTCATCCATGTAGGAACCAATGATACTGCGAGAGGTGATCCTCGGCAGATCAAAGGTGACTTCAGGGCTCTGGGAGCGCGGGTGAAGGAGTTTGGAGCACAGGTGGTGTTCTCCTCGATTCTTCCGGTCAAGGGTAGAGGCCTGAGCAGAGACAGATGCATCCTGGAGATGAACGTTTGGCTGCGAAGATGGTGTCGTCAGGAGGGCTTTGGCTTCCTCGACCATGGGTTGCTGTTTCAGGAAGAAGGACTGCTAGGCAGAGATGGACTCCATCTTTCGAGGAAGGGGAAGAGCGTATTTGGACGCAGACTGACTGACCTAGTGAGGAGGGCTTTAAACTAGGTCTGAAGGGGGAAGGAGACCAAAGCCCACAGGTAAGTGACTATGTGGGAGACCAGGGGGATGGGATGGAACTTGAGGGGTGCCGGGACTGTAACTACAGGGATAGAAGAGAGGATAATTGGAACATGCGGGGGGAATCAAATAACTTTCTTAGATGCTCTAATGAAGCCCTAATGCCTGAGGCAGGTGGGGGAGGTCAACACCAAAAGAAAATCCAGGGAGGTAGATACAATAGAATTGAATGTCAGAATGGGAAAGTAGGGCAATCAGCTGGGTATCTTAGGTGCCTATACACAAATGCAAGGAGCCTGGGAAACAAGCAGGAGGAATTGGTAGCACTAGCACAGACAAAGAACTATGACATGATTGGGATAACAGAGACGTGGTGGAATAGTTTGCATGACTGGAGCTCTGCAATAGATGGGTATAAACTGTTCAGGAAGGACAGGCAGGGAAGGAAAGGGGGAGGAGTAGCACTATATGTAAAGGAGCTCTATGACTGCTCAGAGCTTCATTATGAAAGTGGAAACAAGCCAGTTGAAAGTCTGTGGGTTAAGTTTAGAGGAGAGAGCAACAAGGGGGATGTTGTGGTAGGTGTCTGCTACAGACCACCAGATCAGAAGGAGGAAGTGGATGAGGCATTCTGTGTACAACTAACAGAAGTTTCTAGAGCACAGGCCCTGGTTCTCATGGGGGACTTCAATTACCCTGACATCTGCTGGAAGGCCAATACAGCAGTGCACAGGCAATCCAGGAAGTTTCTGGAGAGTGTTGAGGACAACTTCCTGGTACAAATGCTGGAGCAACCGACGAGGGGCCTTGCGCCTCTCGATCTGCTGCTCACAAATAGAGAAGAATTTATCAGGGAAGTAGAAGTCAATGGCAGCCTGGGTAGCAGTGACCATGAAATGATTGAGTTCAAGTTGATGATTAAAGGAAAGAAGGAAAGAAGCAAAACACAGACCCTGGACTTCAGAAAAGCAGATTTTGTCTCCCTCAGGGAACTGATGGGCAGGATCCCTTGGGAGGCTGATCTGAAGGGGAAAGGTGTCCAAGAGAGTTGGGTGCATTTTAAAGAAACCCTGCTAAGGGCACAGGAAGATACAATTCCGATAAGGAGAAAGCACAGCAAATGTGGAAGGTGCCCACTATGGCTTAACAGAGAGCTCTGCACTGAGCTGAAGCATAAAAAGGACGCTTACAGGAAGTGGAAGCTAGGACAGATGACTAAGGAGGCATATAAAGACATTGCTCGGGACTGCAGGGATAAAATCAGAAAGGCCAAAGGACAAATGGAGTTGCGACTAGCAAGGGATGTGAAGGATAACAGGAAGGGGTTCTACAAGTATATCAATAACAAGAAGAGGATCAGGGATGGTGTAGGTCCCTTACTGAATGGGGCAGGCATCCTCGTGACAGAGGATGAGGAAAAAGCTGAAGTGCTCAATGCTTTTTTTACTTCTGTTTTCACAAGCAGGGTCAGCTCCCAGCCCACTACACTAGGTACGGGGGACTGGGGAGAAGAAGAGAGGCCCTTGGTGACAGAAGGTCAGGTTAGGGACTGCTTAAAGAAACTAGATGTGCACAAGTCCATGGGGCCGGATGAACTGCATCCGAGGGTGCTGAGGGAGCTGGCTGATGAGATAGCAGTACCGTTGGCCATTATCTTTGAAAACTCGTGGCGAACGGGGGAGGTGCCAGAGGACTGGAAAAAAGCAAATATAGTACCTATCTTCAAGAAAGGCAAAAAGGAGGATCCAGGGAATTACAGACCTGTCAGCCTCACCTCAATCCCTGGAAAAATCATGGAGCAGCTTCTCAAAGAATCCATCCTGAAACACTTGGAGGAACGTAGAGTAATCAGGAACAGTCAGCATGGATTTACCAAGGGTAAATCATGCCTGACCAACCTCATCGCCTTCTATGATGAGATGACTGGATTTGTGGATGTGGGAAGAGCTGTTGATGTGATATACCTTGACTTTAGCAAGGCTTTTGATACGGTTTCCCACAGCATTCTCATTGGCAAATTAAGGAAGTATGGGTTAGATGCGTGGACTGTAAGGTGGATAGAAAACTGGCTAGAACAACGGTTTCAGCGCGTAGGAATCAATGGCTCCATGTCAAGTTGGCAGGCAGTAACAAGTGGTGTGCCCCAGGGGTCGGTCCTGGGGCCAGTTCTGTTCAATGTTTTCATTAATGATCTGGATGATGGGATAGATTGCACACTTAGTAAGTTTGCAGATGATACCAAACTGGGGGGAACGGTAGACACCCTAGAGGGCAGAGACAGGATTCAGGGAGACCTAGACAAACTGGAGCAGTGGGCCAAGAGGAATCTCATGAGGTTCAACAAGGATAAGTGTAAAATCCTGCACTTGGGACGAAAAAACCCCATGTACTGCTACAGGCTGGGGAATGATCAGCTAAATAGCAGCACTGGAGAAAAGGACCTGGGAGTCATGGTGGATGGGAAGCTGGATATGAGTCAGCAGTGTGCTCTTGCTGCCAAAAAGGCCAATGGCATACTGGGCTGCATCAGAAGAAGTGTTACCAGCAGATCAAGGGATGTGATCATTCCCCTCTATTCTGCACTAGTGAGGCCACATCTGGAATACTGTGTCCAGTTTTGGGCTCCCCACTACAAAAAGGACATGGACAAATTAGAGAGAGTCCAGAGGAGGGCAACCAAAATGATCAAAGGGCTGGAGCACAAGCCCTATGAAGAAAGACTGAAGGAACTAGGCTTATTTAGCCTGCAGAAGAGAAGACTGAGGGGGGATTTGATAGCAACCTTCAACTACTTGAAGGGTTGCTCCAAGGAGGAGGGAGCTCGACTGTTCTCGGTAGTAACAGAGGGCAGAACGAGAAGCAATGGTTTCAAGTTACAGCTGGGGCGGTCCAGGCTGGATATTAGGAGACACTTCCTTACTAGGCGAGTGGTGAAGCATTGGAATAAGCTGCCTAGGGAGGTGGTGGAATCTCCATCTCTGGAGGTGTTCAAGGCCCAGCTGGACAAAACCCTGAGTGGGATGATCTAATGGGAGTGGTCCTGCTTTTTTTGGCAGGGGGTTGGACTAGATGACCTCGTGGGGTCCCTTCCAACCCTATGATTCTATGATTCTATGATTCTATATCATAAAAAGATTATGCAGGATACAGAGAAAATAATAACAACTACACAAAATATGCAAAACTCAGGTGAAGAAGTTACAATCACAGACTATATATAAATGGTACCAAGTAGAATGATTAAGAGAAGGTAGGAAGCCTATATCGATTTATAATACCTGTCCCAGGACCTCAGTAGAACCCAAAGCAAGGAGGCAGACCAGCTGCAGCATCTCAGCACTTAATCGTTCGGCCGGCAATCCGTGTACACCCCCCCCCCCAAAAAAGAGGGTCTCGGGGGTGGGTACTCCCTGTCTCATTCGGGGGATCAGTCCGACCGGGTCACGACATGCCCTTTAGCATCCGAGGGTGGGAGAACCACAAGCTGGCTGAGACAGGGGGTTTTAATAGAATTTTGCCCAGCCAGAGTAAAAATAGCCAATTAGGAGAGGGATCCTGGTCAGGACCAATGATAAAACTAGGACCCCAGACAATGACCCCTCCTTCGTGGTGACGGGGGTGCCGAGAAACTGTTCAGGGGGGATAGGAACTCACTCCCCTCCTTGCTGACACAAAGCTAGGGAAGAAGAAACTCACACAGGAGATTGAGGCCCATCAGGGAAGATCAATCCTTAACACTCTTCCCCTTGAGCTGGATAGCCCAGAGATGAGACCCATCAGGGGAGATAGATACTTAACACTCCTCCCTGTGAGCTCCATAGTCTAGAGGGCTATGTTGGGGGGCGGGGTGGCCATTATGTCTGCCACCTCCGTTGACAGCTCCCGTTCTTAAAGGTGTTAGTGAGATCTTCACTAAGCCGGAGGGCGAATCACCCAGTAGCTCTAGTCAAAGCTACAGACACCTCCAGTATGTGGGACCATGTGTACCCAACCGGATGACTGGGAAACCCTTCACCATCCCACCGCCTGCCCTGCAATGGGTGGGACCTGCTTCTGCACCCTGAACTTGAGAGAGACCCTCCAGGCACCTTCCCATCTCTACAAAATCAGTAGGTTTTGTAGTAACCTTTGGGGAGGAAGAGGTTAACACTCTGGTCAGTGAGTCCCAGGACAGCCAATAGGAACGAAGCACAGGTTTTTGAATTGTAACAGCAGCCTGGCCTGGGCCTGTATGGATGCAGCAGAGCTCCTAGAAGGATCAGGAGGAGGCCAGAGGGGCCTGAGGAAGAATCCAGCAACATCCTTACCAGAGATAAGTTAAGTTTGGTACTGACCAGGCGTGAGTAGAACAAGGAATGTTTATTTAGACGCGGTCAGGGTATTTTCTTTGTTTTTGGCTTGTTTTTTGGATTTCTCTGTGCTGAGCACATGTAACCCCCCCCCCACTACCCTGTAACTACCTAAGTTAATTCCCAGAGAAGCAACTCTCTGTGTTTATTATCTGTTCTTTTTGATTAAAGATTTTACCTTTGAAGTAAGTTCTGGTTCTGTTCCTGGAAAGACAAGAGGTTTGTGTGCATGTGCCTTGGACTGCACAGGCAGCTACTAGAGGGAACCCTGTTCCAGTTCCAGCTCATATTGCAGCTGGGGTCCAGTCACTTTCCTGAAGGAGGAATAAACAGGATTGCAAGTACCTCACAGGGATGAATTCCAAAGTGCCCCTCCCTGGGTCTCAAGAGGTTTTTTTTGCATTTGGGTGGTGGCAGCGATACTACTCCAAGGCCAGGAATTGGAGGCCTTGGAGACTTCTAAGAGCAGGCTTTAAGGCCAGTGGCTTTTCTGGCCTGTTGCAGGCCCCCGCCTTCTGCACTCAGAGTGCCAGAGTGGGGAAAAAGCCTTGACATGGTGTGTGCACCTAAGTCAGTCCCAGTAGGTCCTTAGCAACGTCTCCAGGGCTATAAATCTTATTTAATTAGCCCCGCCTGTTAGACTGGAGTATGATGCTTGGTAACATTTACCGCCCACTGTTCTATGCCCTGGTGGGGGGATACTAAGGCAGAGTCGTGTTCATGAATCTCTATCTTGCTCCTTGATTTTTCCCCCTTCCCTCCCTACGGAGAGGACAAGAATGGAGAGTTCTAGTGGACAAGAATTCATCCTGCTTCTCCGGGACTGGTTGGGTGTGTTCACACAGCACTCTTATTTTGAAACAACAGAGGTTGTTTCGAAATAAGAATTAACCTGTTCACACGACACACCGTTGTTTCAAAACAACATGTTCCGTGGTTTCGAAACAACAGCGTTGTTTCGAAACAACTTAAACCCCATGTGGGGATGAAACAACATTGTTTCGAAACAATTGTTTTGAAACAATGCTGTCTGAACATGTTGTTTCAAAATAACTGTTGTCTGAACCTGCTATTTCACTTTGAGCTTTTTTCCTTAATCATCTTAGTCATCTATTACTGAATGCATTCGAGCAGCACTTGAAGAAGAATGGTGGCTTACTTACCAGTAACTGTTCTTCTTCAAGATGGGCTATGCGGATCCATTCAGGTCCCTCCCTGCCGTCCCCGCGTCTGGAGTTGGTGACTCCTAGGAACTTGGGAGCAGTCAGGAGGCGGCCATATATATAGCCACTGGGTGGTGGTGGGGGGGGCGGTGGCCACCTGCCCTCTCCTGACAGCCTAGGACAAAAGTTTTTCCAACCAATCCGGCACTCTGGCACAGAGACACCTATTACTGAATGGATCCGAGCAGCTCATCTCGAAGAAGGATGGTTACTGGTAAGTAACCCACCATTCTTGTGGTGTTTGGAGGAAGGTACCTGTACGTCATTGCATTGATCAGTGGTGTTATGGAAAAACTCTCTGAGTCTTAGACAATGAAAGTAGTCCTCCAGGTCACTGCTCAATTTTATCTTTAGTGTGGTGGTTGTAGGGCATAAGGAAAGTCCCTGAGATAGAACAGATTTCTCAGCTGGAGTAAGTGTCAGAGTGGTGTAGCTCAAAAGATTAACAATGTTGTTGGCTGGATTGAAGGTGTCACTCTTGTCCTTAGTGGTGTATAGTAGTTTAGATAGTTTGATGTCTTTTTTCTTCTGTAGGAAAGTAAAGTGTGTATTGTAGATGGTTTTCTCTTTTTTGTGAAGTTCAGCCATGCAGAAGAGTGTGCTGTAGCTTGGATTTGTATGCGAGAATCCAGGGTTGAGATTTCATTTTTAATTTTCTTCTGTTTGCTGTACAGGATACTGATCAGATGGTTTCTAAATTTCTGTCAGAGTGTGTAGCATAATCTCTCAGTGTAATATGTGGATTGTAAAGGATTTTTTATCCTTGTTCCATTAGGTATGATTGTGACGGGGTGCATATATGTGCACCCTGGATTATGATGTACATGATTTTCCTGTTCATTTGTACACTGGAATTTGCTCCCAATTGCACCATGCAATGTTTCTGTGTGGATGCTAATAACCTATTCTGCATGATTTCTTTAATGATCTGTTTCATACAACTTCATACATGTGAACAAACATGTAACATGCTTTCTATGGCTCAGGAATAAGGGAACAGACAGAGGTCTCTCCCAGCAACAGTGAACCTGGAAGAGACAAAGGTATGCTAATAGTGGTGTCTGTGAAGAGACAAAAGAATCATCTCAGCCCTGAAAGGGAGGGGCTGAGGGATTTGGAAACAAAGACTGAGACCTGGAAGTTTTAAGGGGCTTTTGAGCTGGGACTCTCCGTCTTATAACAACTTCAAGCAAGATCTGGGCCCTGCCTGGACTCAGACAGAGACTGGGTGTTCAAACATCTAACAGCCAAACACCTTGAGCATAAACATTGGACTATGAGGTTAGTTTAAGTAGAAGTATTAGGTTAGCATGCATATTTTGGCTTTTATTTTCTTGTGGTCTCTCCCAACTTGCTTATACTGTGATTCTGCCATGTTTGGCCATGTTCTCACTTAGAACTATGATCTGATCAATAAACTAGTAGTTGTTTTACCTAAAGCTGTTTGATCTTTAGAGGGTGTGGGGCAGGAGGCTGGGCACAATCCATTTCTTTGTTAAATGGATGGATTTGAGAGTGTGATGGTTGGGAATGGTTCCCAATCTCTGTAGACACTGGCTCCTGGAGTAGTAACTGGGGCCGGGGGTGCTTGCTGGGGGACCTTCTCTCGAGTAGCCAGGGGGCATACACCCACTGCCTGGGACCAATTGCACACAAGAGGCTGGAGTGGACTGACTCAGGAACGAGTGGTCACTTGGCAAAGCAAGGTGAATTGAGGTTCAGGAGATAGACCTCTGTCTGTTCCCTTATCCCTCAGCCATAGAAAGCATGTTACATGTTTGTTCACACATATGAAGTTGTAGGAAACATATAATTAAAGAAATCATGCAGAATAGTTTATTAGCATCCATACAGAAGCATTGCATGGTGCAACTGGCAGCTAATTCTGGTGTACAAATGAACAGGAAAATCATGTACGTCATAATCCAGGGTGCACAGATGTGCACCCTGTCACAATGATGTCCAGTTGTTTGCATTTGGAAAGGAAGATGATGTCTGTCTGAATCTGTGCAAGTTACCTACATCCCTCAATCTTCCATCCAAAATGCACTACACAATCCATTGTCTACAGCCAAGCCTTAAGATATAACTCAATTTGCTCAGATCCCTCAGACAGGGACAGACAACTTCAGGATCTCTATCAAGCTTTCTTAAAACTATGGTACTTACCTGGAGAAGTAAAAAAAAAAAAAAAAAAAAAGATTGGCAGAGCCAGACGGGTACCCTGCAGTCAACTACCACAGGAAAGGCTCCAAAAAGAAAACAATAGAACACCATTGGTCACCACATATAACCCAAAAGTCAAAGCTCTACAACAGATCATTAAGGACCTCCAGACTATTTTAAAAGAGGACCCCTCACTCTCTGAAGCCTTGGGAGACAGACCTCTCCTTGCCTACACACAACCCCCGAACCTTAAACAGATACTCACCAGCAACTATAGACCAAACAGCAGAAACATTAAAGCAGGCACACATCCCTGCAACAAACCATGCTGCCAACTTTGTCCACATATCTGCACAAAAGACACCATCACAGGAGCTAATCAAGCCAGGTACTCCATCAAAGGATCATTAACCTGCTCATCCACTAATGTGATTTATGCCATCAGAGCTGGAAATACCCCCACACCTTATACATTGGACAAACAAGACAGTCCCTAAGCAGAAGAATAAATGGGCACAAAACTGACATCAGAAATCACAATACAAACACACACACAAAAACAGTTGCTGAGCACTTCTATCTTTGTAATCACCCCTTTAATGATTTGTTAACGATGGTCCTCAAGAAAATCAATGGGACATCAAGATCTCAAAGCGAAACTGCCGAAATCCAATTAATATGCAAATTAGATTGTGTGAAAGCAGGACTGAATCATAACTGTGAATTGTTTTCACATTATAACAGGTAATTTGACTTCACTCTCCCCTATGTGCTGTTTCCTTGAGTTTGAATCCTTACAAATGCTCTGATTTGCTGTTGCAGTATGAACTGATCCCATGTCTTACACTCCCCTGCATTTATTTACCTCCCATTCTGTAAGTTCCTCGCCTTCATGTGTGTGATGAAAAATGACGCTTGTGTCAGCAGCTTGATAGCAGTTCACTTTCTATTTTAGTGAAGGGCTATCCTGAAGTTATACAAGATGTGAATTTTGTCCTAGAACAAGGAGTAGAAAACAATTTTGTGATTGTAACAATGCTCGAGGAATGGTAATTGTTTGGAAGAATCTCTTATTTATTTCAATTTGAACTGCCATACTGAATGCACCTAATGCAATTTAACTAGTATCAAAAGAATCACAAAATAACTTTCTGATGGCAGTAGTGAAAAACAACAAGGTGTAACTGAGGGCAACATGCAAAGTTTGAAATGCTTGGTTATCCTTCACGCTCAGCTTTTCTTCCAAATATGTCTGAACACAACAAGTGTAAGGGAAAACAAGCAAATATTTTCACAGAGGAAAAATTCTATGGTTCAATATGAATCCATTTGATAAATGACATCTGACTAATATCATTAGCATTGGTACAGCATCCTTCCTACAAAAGTATCTCAAAACTTCATAGCCAATGCTTCCCACTCAGTAATTATGTTTATAATGAAAGTAATGGATATAATGGATCAGCTTCTGAGCTCTTCCAGAATTCTGTTCTGTGGTTACAAGTCATCTTTGAGAAAACTGAATCCCAGGAGAGGCAAGAGACTAGACTGGTCTTCGCATAATTTAGAGATTTCTCAGTTCTGCCACACCCTCTTGTATGCCTGATGTTTCCTCTATTGTGAGGACAGGCAGGGCGAGAAAGGTGGTGGTGGGAAATTTCCTTTTCCCCCACTGAGACAGATTTCTGGACAAGTTGTATCTGTAGGAAGGGATCAGAAGAGAAAACAGGTCTGCTGCTTGGGAGAGGAAAGGTAGGTGAAAGAGTAAAAAAATTGCTTTCCCTGATTCTCTGTAGGTTTTATCCTGAGCCAATTCCAGCTCCTCCTATGTTAGGACAGATTTCCCAGAAATCCCCAGAATGTGGTGATCTTTCCCAGGTACCTTTAAGAAACAAGATTAAGCCAGGTCAGGGGCTTCTAGCTGCGTTTGCTTTCTGCATATCTCCAAAGGCTTTGAGGACCTCTGTACAGACATGCTGTGACAACTTTAAAAAAAAAAATCTGCTTGGAAGTTCTGAGGGGCATGGTCTGGTCTCCTGTCCTATTGCAAGTCACCACAACCTCAGTTGTAAAAATCATGATACCAAAACAGGGTACTTCTTATTTGCTTTCTGATATTTTGTTACAGTTCATGTTACTAAGCTTTCCTCTGCAATCATAAGAGCTAGAAAGTTACTTTTGTTTTAATGGAAGCTGAGGGGCTCAGGTAATCACATGGCTGTAGGACCTTGGGCTTTAAGAGAAACACCATATATCAGAAGACTAACACTAAATACAAGAAGAGACAACATGTTCAGTTTTCTCTCTTTATCCCCAAATGAGCAGAGACTGGGACTGTCCACATTTGCAATGTAAGTTAAGTGTATCAGCAATTCTACAGCATCATGGTGTTGTCAGCAAGAGGTGTTCAGTTCAACATCACTGACAGCTGCTAGGTCATCCTAGGAGTGGTGCATTGCGGGTACCTGGCCCACAGTGCACCACAGCAGTGCTGCCCCTCTCTTCTGGCCACTCGTGTACTACTGGAAGTGAGTGACCACAACACCCTCCATACTGTGTGTGGCAACAGGAAGGCCAGGGACCCTGATGTAGCCCAGCGATGTCCCAGCGCAGCACTCCACACCTTCTCTGTGTTGCCCTGACTCCTCTGGCTCTGGGACAGGTGCTGCAGGCAACTACCAGTGCAGGGGCAGGGCGCAGCAGTAGTTAAACACCTGGAAACAGCACATAGAGGAAGGTGAAGTCAAATCAGCTGTCATAATGGGGGAAAAAAATCCATAGTCAGGATTTAATCCTGCTTTCACACAATCTAATCTAAAAGAAATAGCAGCTTTCTTTCTTTCTTTCTTTCCACATACTATTTCCCAGTGTTTGAATCTTAACAACTGATTTGATTTGCTGTTAGACTGTGACCTGATCCTATGTCTTACTCTCCTCTGCATTTATTTCCTACCATTCTGTAAATTCCCCCATCTTCAAACTGTCTGATGAAGTGGGATTTTTCTCCCATGAAAGCTCATCCAATAAATAAATTTATTAGTCTTAAACAGTGCCTCTGGACTCCTTGTTTGTTTTACAACAATATCACGGGGGTCCTTTGAGAAGGGGAGACACACAGGGTTGGTCAGAGAGGAGGAGAAACAGGCAGGGTCAGTCTGAAAAGGCCAAGCGGGAGACAGGGGTTTGGGCAGAGAAGGGGGAGACACCGAGGACTGGGCTGAGAAGAGCAACGGGAGACACACAGGTTCAGGTAGAGAAGGGGGAGACACCCAGGGTCGGGCAGAGAAGGAGTGAGACAGGCAGGGTCGGGCTAAGAACGGGGGAGACATGCGGGTTGGGCTAAGAACGGGGGAGACATGCAGAGGAGGCAAAGAACAGGGGAGACCTGTGGGGTCAGGCTAAGAATGGGAGAGACATGAGGGGTTGGGCAAAGAGCAGGGCAGACATGTGGGGTCGGGCTAAGAACAGGGGAGATATGGGTGGCTAGCTGAGAATGGGGGAGACATGTAGAAGAGGCAAAAGAACAGGGGAGACTTGCAGAGCATGCTGACAATGGGGGAAATGCTGGGTTGGGCTGTGATGCCCAGTCCGGCTCAGAATAGGGGAGATCAGTCAGGGAACATGGGGAGTTTGACCGTGGTTTACACAGCTGGGAATGCTCCCAGCTGTGTTGTGCCTCCTAGCCAGCCTCCATCCCCATGTTTTCTGTGGTTCGGAGGCCAATTAAGTTGACTTAAGGCAACTTCCCCTCCACATTGCCTTAAGTCAACTTAATAAAGTCGACTTAACTGTAAAGTCGACTTTATAAGCAGAAGTAATAAAGCTGACTTTACCCGATGCTAACGTCAACTTTATTGCCCTGCAATGTAGACAGGGCTTTGTTTAAGTCGACTTAAGGGCCCTTAAGTCGACTTAAACACACAGTGTAGACATACCGTCTTTTACTGCAACACTGGTACACCCAAGATCTAAGGGTCAGCCCCCTAAAGTAGCTTATCCATGGCGTTCGCTGTAGAGATCACTGAGCAGAAACTACTGGCTGTGTCCACACGGCACTTTTCTTTCCAAAGAACAGCTGTTGTTTCAAAAGAAAAGTTGCCATGTCCACATGACATTTTCTTATTTCGAAATGACGGACTCTGTCATTTTGAAATAAGAGGTGTTCTTTCGGAACACCTTAAACCTAGTTTCTAATCAAAATTGCCATTATTTCGAAACATTTGACCTTCCTAAGCACCCTGGGAGGAAGGGCCACCCCCTCAGCATTAGCCAGCAGTGGGGTGAGCTGCCCGGGCAGCCGCCACCCTGCGGGGGTTGCAGCCTTCCCCCCCCCCCGGGCAGCAGTGCTGGGGGTGCAGCAGCTCCCCAAGCCATTTGCCCAGATGGCAAGCAGCTTGGGGCACCCCAAAGCTCCTGACAAGCCCTCCCCCCCCCGGCTGGTGGCAACATGGCCCCTTGCAGGCCATGTTGCCACACCTCTCAGGGTGCTGCTGTCCTGAAGCGAAATAGCAGGTCCAGACATAGGACCTGCTATTTCACTTTCAGGTTTTACCTTATTTCAAACTAAATTTTTTTTAGTTTGAAATAGGTCCTTTCGAAATAAGGCTTTTATTTTGAAATCAGTCATTTCAAAATGACTCATTTCAAAATAAGCCTTTGTGTTTGGACATAGCCACTGAGTCTGACCAACTGTCTCTAAACACTGGAGGGGGAGAGTCAAATAGTAGTTAGGACTCTTTAAAGACAGTACACACTGCCTCTGGATTTGGCATCACTATTCCCTGTTTAGTGAATGAGGTAAATTGAGGGTGACCCCCTCAGTTAGGGCATATCCAGTAGAAGCCTTCTTCCTTTTACTCAGTTAGTAAGGATACCAACATTTCATTACCCCTGTCTCCAAGATGAAAATGAATTTTAACCCAAAAGAGCTTAAATGGATCTGTCTGCTGATTGCCTAGACAAAGTTGGTGTCTCTGCCACTGAATCTTTCCCCTTAGTTCATCAATAGGTGGCAGGAGAGAGCTCCTTCAGATCCTTCTTACGCAACACCCCATTCTTTTTTAAAAACACAACCCCATATGCAGTCTAATGCATAAGTAGATTACTTTTCTTTAAAGTTGCTCTTTTTGTAAGAAGAAAGCTTTAAGTGGAAAATACTTTGTTTTCTAATTCTCAGCTCAGATGTTTTCTGAGTTTGTTTTCGTTCATAGGGTGATATGTTGCCTCTAGATTGGGAGTACACTGTCACATCCTCCACCAGCTTTTAGGCATGATCATGATTTAACCATCCAAAGGAAACAGCCTTTGAAAGAAGAAAAGATTTCCTGAAATAAAATTAAAATATTGCAGGAGAAATGATTTTCTTTTTGGAGGCTGAGAGGTGCTGATAGACACATGCCCTGAAAACACTGATGCTTCAAACTACTACAGTGATTTCTTCTGTCCTCTGTCAGTGGCTTATGATGGATTTATTGTCTTGGAGTATATTTGCTCAAGAAACACTAGCTCCTGTCAGAGCCTGGATGCCTCACTGGCAATAAAAGTAGTGTAGTAAACAAAGATGTCTTAGAAAACATCAGTCTGCTGAAATATCAGCCTCTCTCTAGCTGGTATTTTCCATGCTCAATCCAAATGTAAAACAGAACATTCATTTTTGCTAGAAATATGATAGGTTTATTTTCTGGCCTGTCATTTATTTCTGTCTCTTGTGTTGAGCTACTCTATTCTGGGAGCCGATTCCTGTCATTTTAAGGGTTTTGGACATTGTACAAACTGATAGAATGCTGGCTTTTTGCACTAGGGCTATGGGAAAGTTGGATGTATCTTTTGTTAAATCAACTCCTACACTTCTCTGCCTTTAATTTACCCTTCAATTATCCCTGTTACTAAAGCTTATTGCTCTCTATGTATAAATGTAACTTTTTATGGTTGTGTTGCAGGAGTATGTCACTTTCAAGTACAAGATATCATATGCTAATTTTTTTTCCTTAATTTATTTTTGCCTTTCCTCTTGTAGATTGCTTGTTAGCCTATTATATTACCAGGACATGAGAGGAGTTTTGCTGGTAAGTATGGGGGGAGGATAGTGCAGCTGACCCTAGTCTCACAGGAGAGATGAGAGGCAGAGAAAGTCCAGAAGCTCTGCTTCCTCCACTGAAAAATGGATCAGTCTGCTTTCTGCTCATCCCCGACACCGCCTCCATTCTTGTAACAGCAGATCTGGGAAGGGTGAAGGACCACTGGAGCTCCAGAACTAGAGGTGGGAGGTGGGAAAGCTGAGCTGATGGGGGTTGGGGAGAAGCTGGAAGCTTGGCACCATCAGGCAGTCAGCAAGAGGTGCTGCACCAGGGCCAAAACCACTTAATAAATGTAGACTGGCTGATCTCAATAATTGTCTCTCCCACACACCAGGCTAATATAAACAGAACAAATGCACAGATGTATTTATTGGTGGTCTGACCTATGGTTTCAAACTTTTTGGGGCTGACAGTATTGTATTTCATACCTGATAGTCGTACCTGGGCTCCCATCCAGAAAGAAAAACAAAGAAGCATTAACTTCCAAAGACAGATCTGATTTATTGGGGCAGAATGGAAAATGAGATATAGTCTCCAGATCTACTCAGGTCATGGAAGGTTACATGGAAGTATACTTTCTAAAGTGACTGGAGTATCAAACTGACCTAAAATTAGAATATAGCAGTGAAAATAAGATGTCTTACATAAGGGCTATGTCCACACCTGAATGCTTATTTTGATATAAGCTAATTTTGAAATAAGCAAATTTGAAATAAAACCCTTAATTAGATTTAATTTAAATCGAATTAAGGAAAAATAACAAATCAAAATAGGAAGTCCAGACAGGATGCTATTTTGATTGCAGAGAAGGGCACCCTGGGAGGTGTGGCAACAAGGCCCCCTGGAGAGCCAGGCAGGGGAGCAAGCAACCAGGGCGGGAGGGAGGGAGCAGGTCACCAACCGTCTGGCCAGCAAGGGGTCTTGCCAGGAGCCTGGGGGTGCCGTGGCTCCCCAAACCGCTTGCCACACCGCAAAAGCCAGCTGGGAGCCATGGTCCCCCCTGACTGCCCTGCCACAGTTCCGAAATAACCGGTTATTTCGATATATAACTAGGTTTTATTATATCAAAATGACTTTCCTTATTTCAAAATAAGGAAGCTCCTTATTTTGAGATAAGAAAACATTGTCTGGACCTGGCAAGTTTTATATTGAAACAATGGGTGTTGTTTCAAAATAAAACTCTCGTGTGGACACACCCAAGATGTTCTAAGCACTGGTAGTTGGATGTTTTTGGTTTCCTTGGAAATGGTCTAGGAAATGGTTTATTCTTTATTATTATTTATTTGCAATAATGATAAAATTCCAAGATTTGAAATTCTGGGACAATACTTTCAGTTAGAAGAACATTTTTTTTGAATAATATATATTTTACCTCTATATTAGGAGCCAAAAGCACAGAGATCTTGTTATTACACAAACAACCAGAGGACTGGCTTTACAAAAATCAGCCACATGTGATAATGCTGACTACAATTTCTGCTTGCTGAACAGCGAATTCCAAACTGATGTAGAAATCTCCTTTTCCCTTTCGTGGATTCCAAAGCCAGAGCAGATTGTTATGATAAATGACTCTTACCTCCCACAAACAATTCCTGTGTGAACCAGAGGATCTCTTTTCAAAAACCATCCAGTCTAGATTTTAAAAAGTGGAAAAAGTGGCCACAAGCTGCTCCACCCTGCAGGGGGGAGATTCACAAACTCCAAGCCTGCCTCACGTCTCTGTTGGCTGGGCTTAAGGTGGAGTGGGGTTTAAGGTGTAGCCAGAAGAATGCTGGGTTCTGGCTGCTTGTACTATTTTTAGTGGGCCCCTGAAAGCAGTGTTCCAGTGCCTTCCTCTATTTTAGGCTGGAACTGCCAGCCTGAAAATAGGAGGCCCTGGAACTGTGTTCTGGTGCATTTCCCCTTACTTTAACCTCTGCTTGTAACAGTAGAGCTCAGAATTTGGCCAAAGCCCTATGGCATATGCCATAGGGGGATGTGCTGTGAATTCCAGTTTGGCTCCCATCTCTGATGCTAGGTTCCTGTCCCGGCCTGACTCAGGTTCCCAGTTCATTGTGCTGATATCTGGTTTGTCTTCTGCTTCTTATCTCCTGGTCTCTGATGCTTCACTCCTGTCTTGTGACTGAGATCTCTGGCTCCAATGACTCTTAGGTTTGACTGGCTGTCACTTAATGTGACTGCACATCTGGTCAAAGAAATTGAACTTGTACTGGGAGGAGAAGCTGGTGAGGTATGTAGCGGTCCACAGTGGTCGCTAGTTCCAGGGGGAGTTCATTCTACAGTGGGGGATTGTCATCTGAGAAAGTTCTTGCTACTAAAGAGACAATTTTTAGCCTTATTATAGAGTGTTGGACTGAGTGGCTATGTCCACACAATGCTTTTATTTCGAAACAACGGTCGTTGTTTCGAAATAAAAGTGTCATGGCCGAATGATGTTTCTTTATTTCGAAATGACGGGACCCTGTCATTTCAAAATAACGTCTGTTATTTCGAAACAATAAAACCTCACCTGCAATTGAAATAGACATTGTTTTGAAATGGTTGTTTCAAAACAACGCCGTTTGGACACATTGTTTTGAAACAATGGATATTTTGATTCCAGCGTGACTTGACTTTCTTCCTCCTAGGGTCCTCAGGGACCAGGAAGTGCCCTGCCATTCTGGTGTCTTGTGCCTGCAGGCAGCAAGCAGCATGGCCCAGGCTCAAGGAGCTGGGGCACAGGGACAATGCTGGGCACCTGTGTGGTCCCAGGAGGAGACCCTGTGCCTCCTGCAGATCTGGGGCAAGGAGGACATCTGTGCCAGGTTCTGGGCACATCACAGAAATGTAGACATGTACCGGGACATTGCTGAGGCCCTGCCTGCCGAGGGCTACAAGTGCAGCATGGAGCAGGTGCGCTCCAAAGTCAAGAGCATCTGGCAGGATTATGCCTGAGCCAGGGAGGCCAGGCAGCTCCAGGGGCCAGCTGCTACCACCAGCTGCCCCTTCTTGGAGGAGCTGCATGCTTTTTTGGGCCAGGAGCCCAGCAGCCTCCCTTCCCAGCCAGTGGACTCCGGCGAGCCCCGCACCCTGGCCATGTTGCATGAGGGAGCCCCTCAGAGCCTGAGGCTGCCCTTGACGTGGGAGACACCAGCTAGCCCGGCACCACACCACCTGCCAGCTTGGAGCTGATCCCTGCCAAGGAGGAGAAGGCCAGCAGCCCTGAAGAGGAGCTGGCGGGGGAGATGGAGGAGGCAGCCACCCTGGAAGGGACATTGAACTGGACATCAAGAGTGCCAGTCAGTGAGTGCTCCCCCTCCTCCAGGTAGGCAGGTCCAGAAGTGCAAGGCATGGGTCCCAAGGGGGGGCATGGCCCTGGGACGTTAGGGCTCAAGCCCAGGAGGTGCGCACAAGCTCTCCTGTGGATGCAGGTGGCAGGGAGGCATGTGGAAACAGGGTCCCGGGTCCAAGCAGGGTGGGGGTCCCTCAACACAGGGGTGGCAATAGGCAGATGTGGGAGCATGCAGGGCAGAGAGCCTGCAGCCAGCACTGCTGTCACATGGACTCGGGAGACTTCCTGGACCACATGCTGCTGGGTACAACTCACTACTGGAGGCCACGTGCCCCGAGTGTAGTGTACACAGCACACAGATTGGGAATCCTGCTGGCTGTCAGGGCAGAGGTGTTCGAAGCTCACAGGCTGCATATACCCAGGACCAGTAGGCTGACAGTAACTGTTCTCGCTTCTGCCCTGCAGCTCGTGCGTCCACCCACCAGCTTCCTTCTGTGAACGTTTCCACCACCACCAGGCCAAGAGGAGAGCCCACCGGACCCAGGATGAGATCCTCGCCAGCCTGCTCCAGTTCGGCCAGCAAGCAGAAAACTCCTCCCGGGCCTGGCAAGTGGACCTGGAGAGGCACCAGGACAGTGGTCTCTCCCCAGTGGCCAACACCTCTGGCTGCTGAAACCAGGCACCGACTAGCTCTGCCTCAGTCTCCCACATGGTGATTACTGGCTACCCCCAGAGCTTGCAGAGGTTATGCAATGCCACACAAAAACTGATGACCTCCACGATTCTGTCCTTGGCGAGGTGCAGGCATGTGAGGAGGCGTCTCCAGTGGGCCTTCAGTCTGCCAAAAGCCTGCTTAGCCACCTGGGGGCAGCGGCTGATGCGGCAGTTAAAAAGCTGCTGTCCGGTATTGAGCGGTCCCGCGTTGGGGCAGAAGAGCCAGGGGCAGAGGGGGTAGGCCGTATCTGCAACAACGAGGATGGGCACCTCGACCTCCCCAATGGTGATATTATTGGGGGGGAGAAGGTGCCCTCCTCCATGCCCCACTACAGGGAGGATTTGCACAGAACCCTGGCATTGTGTGCCCTCCCCGGCCATCCAACATAGCAGTTCTGAAAGATGCCCTGGTGGTCCGTCCACAAGGGGCCTGCAGGATGACCGACTGGTATCCCTTCCTGTTCCTGTACTTGGCTGTCCGGTGCGGTGGGGCTTGGAAAAGGAATGTGGGTGGCATCAAGTATCCCCCCCACAGTTTGGAAAGCCCAGGGTGTCATGGCCAGTGGTGGTGTCCTTCAGCGCTCTCTGGGTGGTGACGAGGCATGGCAGCAGGACCATGCTGATGGCGTGGGTGACCTGCAGCAGCACTTCCCCGACGTTGGACCTCCCAACACTGAGGAGATGGGCAACAGACCTGTGGGGCTCAGGAATGGCTATCTTCCAGAGAGAGATGGCCAGTCTCTTGTCCATGAGGATGCCTGCCCTCATCACCATGTTCCTTCAGTGCAGGACCTGGGTGAGCTCAGCGATGAGGTGAGTGAAGGTCTCCCTGCTAACCCAGAGGTTCCTCCTCCACTGCTCGTTGCTCCAGGTTCACAGGACAACCCAGTCCCACCAGTCTGTCCTGGTGTCCAGTGCCCAGATGTGCTGTGGCACAGAAGGGGGACGGGGAGCTATTGCTGCTGTGAGGGCCACTGAGATGATGGTCTGGGGCTCAGCTCCAGGCTCATTGGGCTCAGGAAAGAGTGCGTCCCACAGAAGGGCAGCACCTTTCAGGCTAGCAGCGGGTCTACCAAGAGCTCGAGGATGGTATGGGAGCCGGGGAGCATCCATAGCCATCTCTCTCGCAAGCTCTTGAAAGTCACAATGGACAGGGAGGGGAAGTCAGTTCCTGCTTTTATGCGACTGCCTGGCAACATGGTAGCCAACATGGCCCAGTGAGCCATGCTGCCCCTCTCCTGAAGCAAAATAGCATGTCTGGACACAGGACATGCTATTTTGCTTTGAGGGTTTCCCTTATTCCGATCTAATATTTGCTTATTTCGATTTAAGTTATTTCGAAATAAGAATTTTATTTCAAAATAACACATTTTGAAATAACATATCTAAATAACAGTTTATGTGTGAACATAGCCAGTGGATTATTGACTTTGGGTCCAGGCTTGAACTTAAGGATTGAGACCTCAAACTTAATTTGAAGTTCTATGGGAAGCTAGCATAAAGTGTGGAGGATTTCTGCAATGTCTTATTGGCAAGTCCCTTCAGTATCCTATACTAGTTGGAGTTTCAGAAATGTTTGTGGCTGCATGATCAGTTATATCACATTGTTGTAGTCAAAGCCAGATGTGATGAAGGCAGGAATAACTGAGTCCCTGTTATTTTCCACCTCAAGAGGTGTGATGGAATACACTTCTGTTGTTCACACCCTCCACACTGTTGTTGTAATCTTTGTACAAAGTATGGATTGTAAAGTATCATCTGAAAACTCCTAATTGGTAGGTCAGTATTGTCATGACAAAGTATGTGTGGCAACACTGACATGTAAACAAGTTCCAAAGGGGTAGTCGTGTTAGCCTCAGTCAGCAAAATAAGAAAGGTGTCCTTGTGCACTTTTAAAGACTAACACATTGATTTGTCGTATGTGCTTTCATGGGAGAAAACAAAGTGGGCAATGAAGAAATGCAGAAAATGAAGTCCTTGCTTGTTTTATTGAATGTAAAGTTATAAGATTTCCATGTATGATGTTACTATGTTCCAAACCCCACAGCCCTGCTTAGACAGAAGTCAGATCTGTCCTAAAAAAGGAAAGAATTTTTTAAAAAGGAAGGAATATATGCATGCCTTAATTTCCTTTTAAGCAGTAAACAGATTATCAAGGAGGGAGAGATGCAAAGGAAGCTCAAATAAGTGAAATAAAAATGGCAGGGACTATCCTTTCTCATGAACTCTTTGAGTCCTGGGTTTCAATGTAAAACAGCTGAGGGAGCTGAGGGAGTTGACTGATGTTATCACAGAGCCATTGGCCATTATCTCTGAAAAATCGCGGTATTTAGGGGAGATCTCAGCTGATTGGAGAAAGGGAAATCTAGTGCGCATCTTTAAAAAAGGGAAGGAAGAGGATTTGGGGAACAACAGACTGGTCAGCCTCACCTCATTCTCAAGAAAAATCACAGAGCAAGTCCTCAGGGAATCAATTTTGAGGCACTTGGAAGAAAGGAAAGTGATCAGGAGCAGTCAGTGTGGAGTCACTAAGGGCAAGTCATGTGTGACAAACCTGATTGCCTTCTATGATGAGATGACTGGCTCTAGGATGTGGGGAAAGTGATGGATGTGATATATCTTGACTTTAACCAAGCTTTTGATACAGTCCCCCACAGTATTCTTACCATTAAGTTAAAGACACATGTGTTGGATGGAGAGACTATAATAGGGGTGGCCAAACTAATGGAACTCAAGAGCCACACAATTTAATTATTAAATCTTTGAGAGCCACCTGAGGCCTATAGCCATATACTTTTACCTACTCCAAAGTTACCAAGTTTAAAATTCATTGCACACTTTAATTTGATCATAAAAAGAGGACAAATATTGATCATCCTAATGTCAGATTCTACTAATTACGTAAGGTTACCATGAAAATTAGGCCTATACAGTAAAAACGTAGCTGCTGCTCGATGTAGAAGACTGCAGGTTAGTGGTGAGTTTTTTTAAAAATCCTGACCATGCCGCGCTTCTTCCCACCATCCCGACCACCTCCTGAACTGCTAGGTTGGGGCTGCTTTCCTAAATTGATTTGCTGATGTTCTTCTGGGAGCCAAAATTTTTCATTCAAGAGCCACATGTGGCTCCCAAGCCACAGTGTGGCCATGCCTGGACTATAAGGTGACTAGAAAGCTGGCTAGATCATCAGGCTCAGTGGATTGTGATCAATGGACCAATGTCTAGTTGGCAGCCAGTAACAAGTGAAATGTTCCAGGGATCTATCCTGGAACCAGTTTTGTTCACCTTGTTTATTAATGATTTGGAGAATGAAGTGGATTGTCCCCGCAGCAAGTTTGCAGCCACTAAGCTGCAAGAGTGGTAGCTATGTTGAAGAGTAGAGAATTGGATACTGAGTGACCTAGACAAACTGGAAGATTGGGCCATAAGAAATCTGATGAAGTTCAAGGAGGATATGTGCAGAGATCTGGCCTTTGGACAGAAGAATCCCATACATTGCTACACACTGGGGACTAATTGGCTAAGCAGTAGTCAACAGTGTGCCCTTATTGCCAAGAAGACTAATGGCATATTGGGCTTCATTAGTAGGAACATTGCCCACAGACTGAGGGAACTGATTATTCTCCTCTATTTGGCACAAGTGAGGCCACCTTTGGAGCACTGTGTCCAGTTCTGGGCCCCTCACTACAGGAAGGACGTGAACACATTGGAGAGGGTTCAGTGGAGGGCAGCAAAAATGGTTAGGGAGCTGGATTACATGACTTATTAGGAGAGGCTGAGAGAACTTGTTTAATCTGCAGGAAAAAAGAGTGAGGCAGGATTTGATAGCAACCTTCAATTACCTGAAAGAGACTTCTTTGAGGATGGAGGTAGGCTTTTCCCAGTGGCAGTAAATGACAGAACAAGGAGCAAGGGTCTCAAGTTGCAGTGGCGGAGATCTAGATTGTGTGTTAGGAAAAACCTTTTTACTGGGGTGGTGGTGAATCACTGGAATGGATTACTTAGGGAACTGGCAGAAGCTCTGTCCTCAGAGATTTTTAAGGCCCAATTTTCAGATTGACAAAGCCATGCCTGGGAAGATTTAGTTGTGTTTGGTCCTGCTTTGAGTTGGGGACTAGCTTAGATGACTTCCTGAGGTGCCTTCCAACCCTAATCTTCTATGATTCAATGGGAATATTTTTCAAGAGAGGGTGTGAAATTACAAAAAGGAGGGACAAACACCCTAAGTCCCTTGCTCTCTTTTCTTGTCCATCACATTCTCTGCACCCAAGAAGAGAAATGGAAACGCCTGTTGGACTTTGGTGGAAGGGATCATGACCTGAAGAGTTTGATCACTATCCTTGATGGAGACGTGATAAGAAAGTTTGTTTCACAGCCAATTTAATTTCTTCAGCAAATAACAAGAATTATCTTTTTCTTTATTTTTCTTATAACCATTTCTGAATTTTTTTTGCCTTGTTACTTGTACTCACTTAAAATCAATCTCTCTGAACTTAAGAAACTTGTTTTATTGTTTTACTTTCTCCAGTATGTTTAAGTATCTGGGTAACTAAGGTAATAAACTGGCATATTATTCCCTTAATGGAGTAATGGTCCTCATATATATGTACGGTCTAGGACACGGCTGGGAATTACAGAAAGTACATTGCTTGCAAAGGTCCAGGACTGGGGCTAGGTTGGTGTCACCATGCCCTATAACCAAGACTAATGAGAAGGTATAGCTGGCTGGCTACAGTGACATACAGACACTCTGGATGTGGCTCACATGCTGGAAGACAGTCTGTGAGCAGCCCAGGTGAGAGCTACATCAGCAAGACTTTGTAAGGCATCCAAGGTCACAAGGCAGGGGTGACACACCCCTCTCCCCACTAGTCTGGAATTATGGCTTTTTGTCCATCTGATAAATTCTTCTTTAATAAATTCTAGGTTTCATTCAGATTTTTTTCAGTCTAAATTTCTTCATTAATCAATTTCAGTCATACTTTTAAATTAGCCCTCTTAAAGCACAAGAGTATATATTACTAGTTGAGACTATCCTTGGTTTGCCCACTTTGGGTATAATTAGTTCATCATCACTAGACCCCACGAAACCACCTTCCTCTTGTCCACTGCTTAATTCATCTTCAACCACCATAATGAGGACCAAAAGAGTTACCTCATATTGGCTGCAATACCTGCTGTGTTAGAAAATTATCTCTTATTTTTAATAACAAATACTTTATTACTAGTTACATGAGACTTCCACAATTCGTCTCCAACACTGAACTCCCCCATAAGAGCAACATTTCTATCAACACATTACATACAGGGGCTTAAGGAGTAACTTAAATCTGTTCTCTGGTTTGATTTGATGGTATGTACCAGACCCTCACTGGATCTTATTCTGCATTTTGTTAATTAACACTTTGACCTATATGCATTCAAAATCCTGAGGTTGTGAGTTATTAATAACTGTAAATAGGCAGTGTTGTCTTTGAAGTAGTGTTATCTGCCTCCCTGCACACTTCTTTTACACATTTTATTTTTCTTAAATGGGTTATAGCCAGTCATGTGTATTGGCTCACCAGATTTCAGTAGTTCCAGTTATATGTGTTTTTCTGTCATCATTGAGACTTCCTAATTCTTCTTACCTTTTATGCAGAATTCTAGCATTGATATAAATGCCATTGAAATATCTTCCATTTGCATTCTTTGCCATTATGACCAGGTGGCTGGGATGGACCACACTGAGAATGTGGCAGAGCAGATTGCAAGAACTAGGGCAGACAATCCTCAAAGTTGATGGTTTATTCTAAAATTACATTAATCTACCCCTTAACAAAAGAGCTTCTGCAGTAACACACTGGTTATCCAGAAGCTAAATATAGTCCCCTTTTGGCATTCCAGCCTTTGGCAACCATTGAGACAACCAAATATAATATAGTGAGAGGTTATTGAAAATCCATTTAGCCATATGTGAGTTTCTTACTAATTCCAAAGGATCAGACACTTATCCCCAAGTAATAATGAATCTCAGATCTTACCCAAATATTATGTTGTCATGTTAAAAGAAAAGAAAAGAGTTATCAATGGTTAATGGATCATATATATACACTTAATTGCAACGTCCTTATATCATGATTATAGCAATGGTAGAATGGATTGCTGGCTTGCAAAACTTTCTGGTAACTCCCCAAAAACTGGAAGGTCTTCCGTCCATAGTGCCAGGTGCTTCTTAGTTGTAATCCATACTCAAGTGAATTACAGCAGGACAGAGGCAAAATGTAGATGTCTCCAGTATGTTTTATATCCCTTGCTAGGTGCATGGCAATCTAGTCTCAAACAAAGCATACAGCCCAAATGCATGGAAAGTTAGTGGTTATAGATGGAGTCCATGCTCACAAGTCCTTATGACATGTTCTTACAGGCCGTGTTGACCCACAGGCCAGTCATTGACTATATTCTTCCTGAGGTGTCCACAGGAAAGTCTTACTGTCCGGAGAGAATTTTTTCAATAGCCCATTGTGAGTTGAGTGTCCTTAATAGGCCATCAACACATAACTGTCTAGCCCTGATGTAAGTTTATCTAAGGAATACAGCACATGTTAAGATATAAGTCCATAGCAATATTTATAACTTCAGATAAAAATCATAAATGCATATGAACATGTATACATAAGATTGTAACTTTTCCATTGATATCTTACACGCAATTGTAGAACATTTGGTGAAAGAATGGCAATATTAATGATATAAATGGTCATCTTTAATTATATAGTATCAGTCACATGGATTCAATTTGTTGTGACAGCTTGAGTTTTATACCATATTTCCTCCTTAGTTGGCAGTTTAATGCCTTCCTGGCTTCTCCAGCTAATCTCCACTCAAGAGGGTTAGCTGTCTACCCGTGAGATGAAGGCTGTCCTGTTTGTACAGAACCCTCTCCTACTGGAATGTGGTCAAATGTTCAACAACTGCAAAATTTTCAGTCTCACATAAGATATTTATCCAACAGTTTCCTTCATTATTTTCTGCCTTCTGCCTTCTTTTGATCACTAGACTATTAGGATCACAGTGAAGATCACTTGGATTTTCCTTTTCTTCCATGGCTTTCCAAAAGTCTTATGATCTTCTATAATATATATAATTGTGATGCTGTAGCATGATTAGTGGAGACCTGGCAGACAATTTCATAATCCTTTCCACTTCTACAGTTATATATTATATTCACACTCCAGAGAGACAGTACCTTATTCTATTATCCTTACATTCCTTGAGGAATTCTCCATCTGCATCTCTTACTATGGAACTGCCAGAGATGACTGCTTACATTCTTAAGATGCAAAAGTATAACCGGTTTAAAAAGGAATTAGATAAGTTCACTGAGGATAGGTCTATCAAGGGCAATTAGCCAAGGTGGTCAGAGATGCAAAGTTTTGGTGACTCTTACTGTCAGAAGCTGAAACTGGACAACAGGTGATGGATCACTTGATCCATTACCTGTTCCATTCATTCTCTCAAGTATCTGGCACCAGTCACTGGCTATGTCTACATTACAGGGGTCAGTTAAGCCAGCTTAATAAAGTCTGCTTAAAGTAGACTTTTTAAAGCCGGTTTAGCACATCCACACTCAAAATGTCGGGAGACTGTCCACGTCCACACTGGCAGTTGCTAGGTCGTGCTAGGAGTGGTGCATTTTGGGTACTGCTAGGAGTGGTGCATTTTGGGTACCTGGGCCACAGTGCACCACAGCAGAGGTGCCCCGCTCTTCTGATCACTTCCTTTCTACAGGAAGTGAGTGACCACACCACCCTCCATACTGTGTGTGGCAACAGGGAGGTCAGGGAGCTTGACACGGACCAGCAATGTGCCAGCACAGCACTCCATACCCTCCCTGTGTTGCCCAGACTACGGTGCTGGAACAGGTGCTGCAGGGCAACTGCCAGCACAGAGGCAGGGTGCAGCCTTTGCTAAGACTCAAACACTGGGAAACAGCACATAGAGGAAGGTGAAGTCAAATCAGCTGTTAAAATGGGGAAAAAAAATCCCTAGTCAGGATTTAATCCTGATTTCACATAATCTAATCTAAAGGAAATAACTTTCTTTCTTTCTTTCTTTCTTTCTTTCTTTCTTTCTTTCTTTCTTTCTTTCTTTCTTTC
>ML682060.1:35963526-35992727 GCA_007922195.1 Podocnemis expansa
TTCTTTCTTTCTTTCTTTCTTTCTTTCTTTCTTTCTTTCTTTCTTTCCATGTGCTGTTTCCCAGTGTTTGAATCTTAACAACTGCTTTAATTTGCTGTTAAACTGTAACCTGATCCTATGTCTTACTATCCTCTGCATTTATTTCCTACCATTCTGTAAATTCCCCCATCTTCAAACTGTCTGATGAAGTGGGGTTTTTCTCCCATGAAAGCTCATCCAATAAATAAATTTGTTAGTTTTAAACAGTGCCTCTGGACTCCTTGTTTGTTTTACAACAATATCATGGGGGTCCTTTGAGAAGCGGAGACACACAGGGTTGGTCAGAGAGGGGGAGAGACGGGCAGAGTCAGGTTGAAAAGGCCAAGCAGGAGACAGGGGTTTGGGCAGAGAAGGGGGAGACACATAGGTTCGGGCAGAGATGGGGAAGACATGGAAGACTGGGCTGAGAAGGGCAAGAGAGGAGACACATGGGTTTGAGCAGAGGAGCAAGACAGGCAGGGTTGGGCTGAGAATGGGGGAGACATGCTGGGTGGGCTAAGAGCAGGGGAGACTTGTGGGGCGGGCTAAGGAGGGGGAGACATGCGGAGTCAGGCTAAGAATGGGGGAGACATGAGGGTGGGCTAAGGAGGGGGGAGACAAGCAGGGTCAGGCTAAGAACGGGGGAGATGTTGGGGTTGGTCTGAGGTGCTGGGTTGTGCTAAGCTGTGGGGAGAGATGCCGTGTCATGCTCAGATGATGGGTCAGGCTGCAATGCTGGGGTCGGGCTGAGATGCTGGGGTTCAGCTGCAATGCAGGGAGATGCTGGAGTCCAGCTGAGATTCTGGGGTCGGGCTAAGAACCAGGGAAATGCCTGATCAGGTTGTGATGCCTGGTCAGGCTCAGAATGGGGGAGATGCCTGATCAATTGGGAAACATGGGGAGTTTGGCTGGGTTGCACACAGCTGGGAATGCTCCCAGGTGTGTTGTGCAGTCTAGCCAGCCCCCATCTCCATGTTTTCTGTGGTTGGGAGGCCAGTAAAGGCGACTTCAGGCAACTCCCTCTCCACATTGCCTTAAATCGACTTTATAAAGTCAACTTAACTGTAAAGTTGACTTTATAAGTGGGAGTTATATAGTCAACTTTAACTAATGCTAAAGTCAACTTTATTGCCCTGTAATGTAGATAGGGCTTTGTTTAAGTTGACTTAAGGGCTCTTAAGTTGACTTAAACCTACAGTGTAGACATACACACTGTCAGAACACAGGATAGTGGGTTAGATGAGCCTTTGGTCTGACCCACTATATCATTCTTATGTTCTCATGAGCCTCTCTTGGATGGTAGTTATTTTATTATGGAAGGACAGCCAACCAATTTGTGTCTCATAAAACTTTCTGTCATGAGCTTCCTCTAGAAACAGGTTGTTTTGTACTTAACTTAGGCTATATATCCACTAGCCAAAGCTGTTTTGAACTTGTTCATTTGATCTGAGAAGTTTGAGATTAGTTTGAACTAACCTTGCATTTATAAGTTCGAATTAACAACGTGTTCTAGCTTGAACTAATGCTTAGTTCGAACTATGAATATGTTTTTAGTTTGAACTAACCACCTGAGTTTGACCGTATTATTGTTAGTCATTAAGTGCTACAGAACTATTTATTTCTTTAAGATTCCCAGTGGTTACTTGGGGAACAGAGGAGCTGTAAAGGGGGCTATGTATGGTTTGTTATATTTCTCGATAACCAGTGTGGGAATCAAAAACATGGTTTGTTTCTGTTTCAGAGTCTGGCTTAAGCACCATACATCAGGATTCAGAGAGTTTGGCTCTCAGCTTTGTAGTTTGCCCTCTTTTTTGCATATTCAGGAGATTATCCCAGGAGGTCCGGGTCACATCAGGGTTCAAGATCCATGGTCATTGACAATGTGTCATACTGGGTGACCTCAGCCTTATTTTAACATGTACAGTCAGTCAGATACCACTTTTTAAAATTTAAACTCCATATTCCAAATGGAGGTGAGATGAGGGGTGTGGCCATTTTGGTAGTCAAATATGCAGGAATGATGCTTCCAGTCAGGGAGTATCATGTCTCAGCTCCTTCAGAACAATCAGATGGTTGCTGGTTTGTGTTACTTAGGGTGGCCCAAAACTTGGCTTATCATGTAAACACCATCAAAACCCAGCTACTTTATTAATTAATTAACATGTAAGTTATTATCCATTTAAATTTTATCACATTCAGTCATACTAAGTATCTACTATTAACTATTAAAATTTCTAAAAAAAATAATCTTACACTGAGGTATTCTTAAGTAGTTCCAGCCTTTGAGTAAGGAGCTAGAAGCCATGAATAAGGAGTTAATACCACAAGTAGGGAATGGGGAATAAGAAACCAATTTCAACCTTGTCCTTATCAGGTTTCTACTGTTGTGTAGTGAAGCACAGTGGAAAGAAGACATCTTCCCCGTCTCAAAGCACTCTACTTGTGCTGTTACTACTAAGCACTCCTTTGAAGGGCTAGGGGGGAAACTGTGCATGTTAACTTAGCCCAAAACAGGAGACTATGAAGTTATGTTCACGGCATACAAACAAAGAAGTTAGATTAAAACATAATATACTCTTTCTGGAAGATTGCAATATAAACACTATTTTATTTCTCTAATTTAGAATCAGAACACATGAGAACTCCAGAACTGAGAGGCTATGTCTCCACTTAGGTTGTTAAAGTGATTTAACTTAAATGGATCTAACTGAATTGACATAAAAATCATTAAGTCGAGTTAAGTTAAATTGATTTAACATGTCCCCACTAGAAACCCAATTCAAACTAGCATGTCCACGGACAGGGCTTGCTAGTTCGACTTAGGAGAGGGGCACCATTGGAGGTATGGCAAGATGGCTCCCAAGAAGGGCCATGCCCCCACCCAATATATAGACAGAGGAAGGCACCTTGAAAGGGAGAAGGGCAAAAAGTGTTAAATCAAAACAACAGTTAAGTTGAAATAAAGTGGCTAAGCTGCATTATTTTGAAATAATAATTTCTATTTAACCATCATTTTGATATAAAGCAGGGCTTTATTATTTCAAAATGACTGTTCCTTATTTTGAAATGAGGAAGCTCCTCATTTTGAAATAAGGAAAGCTAATGTAGACATGCATCACTTTAAATTGAAATAATCATCATTATTTCTATTTAAAATGTAAGTGTAGAAATACCCATAGAAACAAATCAGGTGAATCCCTAAGCAACTCACCCCTCTTTACTAGGATCTCAGTCTGCTGACCAGTTCAGATGATCCAAATCACATGGCTTGCCTCAGAGCACCATAGCTTGCAAAGAGGACTAGGAAATCCTTCACAGTTAAAGTGATGACTCCAATTTTTAACAGTTTCCAGTATGACCCCCATGAGAAAGGATCGGTATGTAGTCCTTATAAAAAAGAAATTAACCCAAGCAACATAAATTTCAATTGGTTTTGGGCCAGGCCAAAACTGAAAAAAAGGGAGAAATATTTTTTCTTTAGTTTCCTTCACCTGAAGTGATTTTAGTTGTAAGTAAAAAATTTTACTTCAGGTAGAAAGATTTGTTTTAAAATGGATGGGGGTCCCATTGTTTGAGTTTCACAGGGCAAGGTAGAGACAAGGGGTAGAAATTATGCCCTTGCCATATGGGCATCCTTAGAATATTCTAAACTCTACTTTGATGGACCATATTTAAAACACAATTTGAAAAAGAAATCATAATAATAATTTATTTACACATCACATTTATTTAAGAGATAGCATGTGTGTGTTTTTGAATATTGATCTAACTTCCTATGGTTGTATGTTTCCATCCTTTTAAATGTGTAGGTTTATTTTGCTCTGAAGTGTCTTAGTACACTTTGGCTATGTCTACACTGGCAAATTAGCCCAGGTCTACACTAGGCTTTGCCTAGTTTGAACTCAGACATTTCTTAGCTTGAACTAAGCAAAGCTTAGTCTGAGGCTAACTTCAAACTAAAAAAGTTCCAACTAAGCCATTAGTTCAAATGAACTGCATGTCCTAGGTCAAACTAATTTGATGGATGTGTGATTAGTTTGAATTAAAATGTTCCTGGTTAGTTCAGACTAATGAAGTCTGAATTAAGCTTGGTAATGTAGACATAGCAATAAATTTAAACTTTGAAGGTAACAAAGATTTTTTTCAAAGACTATTATATTAATGTCACATGTATCTTTTCTGGTCTTGCTGGTGATTGATTCCTGACACCACTGACGCTCTAAAAGGTACAAGATTTGAAACTGTACCAGATATCTGTGTTAAGGTCCTTGTCTTTCAGTTTGTTTCATATCTGACACAATGAGGCCATGATCTTGATTGAGGTCTCTGATTTCTATTGCAAAAGAAAGAGATAACTTGTGACATCTAAAGAAAGGATTCCCTTAGATTCTCTGCACAGGTCTTATCTAGCTACTTATTGCTATATAACAGGGGTGGTGAAACTTATGGAACTCAAGAGCCACACAAGTTGATTATTAAACTTTCGAGAATGGCACTGAGGCAGATAGCCATATTTTACCTACTCCAAAATTGCTAAGTTTAAAATTCATTGCACACTTTAATTTTATCATAAAAAGAGGGCAAATATTGATCCTACTAATGTCAGATTCTAATAATTTACTTAAGGTTACCATGAAAACTAGGCATAACTCTACAGTAAAAACTTAGCTTCTCTCTGTCATCCCTACCACACCACCACTTCTCCCCACCCTCTCTGACCATGCCGCACTTCTCCGCACCATCCCGAGTCCTCAACCGTGCTGCCGCTTCCCCACTGTCTCTGACCATGCCATACTTCTTTGCACCATCCCCAAATCCCTGACCATGTCGCCGCTTCCCCACTGTCTCTCATCATGCCACCACTTTCCCATTGTCTCTGGCCATGCTGTGCTTCTCTGCACCATCCCCGACCATGCGGTGCTTCTCCCTGCCGTGGTCGTCTGTGAGCTGCACTTTTTCTTTGAAGAGCCACATGTGGCTTGCGAGCCACAGTTTGGCCACACCTGCTATATAAGCACATTCCGTTAAATATTCAGTTTTGATGTATGATTTCTATGGCTTTCATTATTAACCCTACAGTATTTCTTGAGCAGAAAACAAGTCATTTTGTTACAATATACTGAAAATAGCACAGAATAGAATGAAGAATGTGATCTAAAATATTGGATGGCGGGGAACTCATAGTCAGGATATCTCTAATTTTCCTTCAATCGCTTTCCTTTGAATTTTCTGTTTATTTTAAGTTGTTCCCAGTACATTTCTTCTAGACATTTCTTTTATTTGTCTGCGTTCAATAAGCTTTGGGACCTTAAAATATCACCAAGCCTATTTTCATATTTTCGAATTCTGGTACTTGCCTTTTGAGCAGAATATCTTATCCAAATGGATCACTCATTATTTAATGTAAGTTTTCTGAATGAATGCATGCCTGAATTTAGAAATAATTTCACTGTTTCTTTCACTACTTATCTTTGCTCCATTTCACTGAAATTCTTGAATAATTTTATCCTTTAATGTATTAAAGAATTGAATTAGTCTTTTCTTTTTGCTTCTTAAATAAAAGGTTATCTAGGAGGAGTCATATGAATGGGTGGTAATGAAGGGCCTTATCCCATAAATCTTTATTCATGTGCATATTACTTACTCAAATGAATAGTTCCCTTGAATTAGAAGGAATGCTTATGAAAAATGAGTTTAAACACAGGAAAAATGCAGGATGAGTCCTTTGAAGCTGTCTTCCTTTTAGGTTCTGACTTAATTGTTTTATTAAAAATTTTATACATAAGGAATAAAGCTTACACTTGTGCCCTGTAAGGACATAATAAAAAGAAGATTGCTAGTATAAACTGCACATAGAAGGAAAACACAAATCTGGAATGTTTTGAATTTACTTAATATATTTCATTATCAACAACATAACATTTCACAGAAAATATTAATTAAAAAATAAAAAAATACCACAAAATGACTAGAAAAGTAGGCCAATGCAAAAATTTAAATCCATATTCTAACTCTGATTTTTGCATAAAAATCCTATTAGCTTCTTTGGGAATTTTGATATGGTGGGAGAGTAGCCTATACTAGTGTAGTGGCTAGTACAGCTGCTTTATATGCAGAAGAGTATCAGTTCAAACCCCAGGGGGTTGGACTAGATGATCTCATGAGGTCCCTTCCAACCCCATGACTCTATTCTATAATCATTAACAAATAAACTGAGAACTCATTATGCATTCTATATGTGTGTGTATATATATACACACACACACATATGCTTGTATTTAACGGGAGACATTGTTCTCTCCATAGTTAAGACTGTGTCCAATTTCTCATACTAAGCCAAATTTTGAACCTTCATCTGTAATTTCTCAAATTCTTTGACAATTAAAAATTTCTCTTTTAAGTAAAAATGTGCATTGAATTGGAAAAGCTCTGTGTAGAAAGTGGCACTAAAAGAGATGTATTTATTAATATTTTAAATTCTAACTTTATTACCGCCAAAGGCTATGTCTACACTTTCCAAACTTAGCTCAAATTTGTTAATTCGAACTAATAAGTTTGAATGTAGTTTACTACATTTAAACTTATTAGTTCAAACTAACAACATGAACAAAGTCGAATTACAGTTAATTCAACTTAACTCATGTTATAATACAAACTAACTGCCCTTAGTTTGAACTAACAAAGTGGACTTAAAAGTCCACACTATGCCAGGTTCCAACTAAGGATTGAACTAAGGGCTTAGTTTGACCTAAAGGGCAGGTCTTACAAGTTCAAACTAAACTTTCATTAAGCTAAGGAAAGACTAGTATAGACAGGGACTAAGTTAGTTCGAATGAAGCCTCCTTAATTCACACTAACTTGTAAGTGTAAACATAGTCAAAGTCTCCTCTCTGCCACTCTTCCTCTCCCTTTCACTGTCACCCTGCAATTCCTCCTATCTTCTCCCTCAGGCTCTGTGTGCCTAACAATCCCTCCTCATCACATGCCAGGACATTGGGGTCTCCCACACCAAACATTGTTCTACATTTTTTATCCCAGGCACTCTGTGGATTTGTCTGCACAGCAAAGAAAAACCCATGGTTGGCCACTATCACCTGACTCAGACTTACTGGGCTCAGGCTCTGGGGCTTTTTCATTGTTGTGTGGACTTCTGGGGTTGAGCTGGAGTCTGTAATTCTCCCACCTCTCAGGGTCCTAGGCTATGTCCACACTGTCAGTTTAGTTCAAATTAAGGAGGCTAAATTCACACTAAATTGGTCCCAGTATACATTAGCCTTCCCTTAGTTCGAACTAAGAACTTCCTTAGTTTGAACTAAGGGATGCTTAGTATGACCTAGTAAGTACCTGCACTTAGTTCAAGCTAAGTGCTTAGTTTAAGCATTATTTCGAACTAAGCATGATGTAGACTCAAACTAACCTTTAATTTGAACTTTAGACATTTGAACTAGGGGAGTTAATTGGACCTAACAAAGTGGACTAGTTCAAACTAGTCCACATTGTTAGTTCAAACTAACTTTTGCTAGTAGGGAGATAGTTCTAAAGTTCATGCTCCAGCCCCAATCAAGAATCTATATTGCAATTACACAATCCTTCACCCCCAGCCCTGAGAGTCCAAATCAGCTGTCATGGGCCAGCTGTAGGTTTTATGTGCAACATAGACATACCGCGTGTGCTTCCATGCCAGGGGCTTTTTGTCTTCCCCACATTCCTCCCTTTTGCCAATATAAAGGTTTCCCTATAATCCCTTCTACAACAGAGGATCTTTGTACAGTCCTTCCCCCCCCCCACATTGTTATTCCTCTTCTTTTTGTCTGGGAGATAAGTCATGCAGAGTGTCAACATGTTCAACTCATGGGCATAGTTTGCGGAGGAACCGGGGCATTGCTCCCCCCAACAGAGGCAAGGTGTGAGGGGGCACATAAGATCATATGCCATGGCCCCTCCCCCATTTCTGCAAGTGCCAAACTGCCTAGGGTTTGTTTTTCTTGGTCTGCCAGCGGGAGGAGGTGGGCTGTATCATTCCCACACTGCACCTTCCCAGGCACATTTCCAGCTTACTCAATCAGCCCTTCTTGCTGCAAGCTGGACCCAGGTTAGAGTGGACAAGAAGGAGCCACTTTTCCTGCAGAGGTGCTAGCTGCTTCTGTGGTTGGATGCCATGCTGGGTTCTAGTTCCAGCTGTCTTTCAATTCTATTTGTGCTGGGTTCTCTGTATGGCCACCATTATGTTTTCTGTACAACAGTGAGCAGTGAGTGTCTGCAGGAGGTAGGTGGTAGTGCAAGGGGGCATATGGCAAAAGGGAGGTGAGGTGTGGGGAAGGAAAGGGATGGGATAGAGCAGAGAGAAGAGAAAGGGATAGGGGAATGATGCAAAGAACAGGGATGGGAGTGAGATGAAGGGGAAATAGGATGAGACAGGGAGAGTGGGGGTAAGAAAGGAATGGGATAGAGAAGAGAAGGAGATAGGGGAATAGGGGTGGAGAAGAGGAAGCCCAGCATATGGTGTCCCCTCAGCAGCAGTGGTGGTTGAGTCTGCCCTGTTTAGTCAGCTATTTCCCCCTTACATTGCTAATACATAGTTACAGGTTAGTTCCTGCCTTCACCAAGCATAGTATGGATTACCGCTAGTAATCTACATCTCAGATTCTGTGTATCAGATACCTTGTAGCTTCTGGATAAGAAGCACAGTGAAATATAATGAAACAGTACTAACTGTCAATATATTCTAAGATACGTTCACAAATCACCATGTTACATTATTGGTATCTGGCTACACCACAGCACCATGACATGTGACATAGCTTGCCGTATCTATCAGAAAGTATTGTTCAGCATATATACCATTGTCAAAAGCTAAAATCAACGTTCTGTCCTCTCAAAAGCCAATCAGTGTAGACGAGAATTAGGTGTATTATTTTTATCAATGCAGCAGAATATGGGGAAGCTCCCTGTTGCTGCATCAAATCAGTACAATCTCATTATCTTGTCTTCCTGCAAGGCAACGTAATGCACCTACACTGAGCACTCCAATGGTCTCCATCACTATGAAATTTCTTAAAAAGCTGCTGTCAGGTGGTGTTTCATTCTCACTGTTTTGAATGTTGGCAGTAAAGTATCTCTGGCATTTCAAAGTCATGCACTTCAGAATTGCCTCCTGTATTTTAAAGAAAACTAAAATTAACATGTTTCTTTGGCTTAACAAAGTATAAAATTTAGTGTAATTGGCAAAACATAGCTGTACATTAGAAACATTGATTTGGCGTCAGCACAATTTTGGACTGGTGCTTGATTTACTTATCTGCCACTGGTAGCTCGCCAGCATTGTATTGTTAATCTCTGTACCAGCCTAATGACTGTTTAGTAAAACTTGGTGATATAGAGAAAGAAAAATACTTTCTTGTCAATTTATAAAAAATTTAAACCCCTTAAATGTTTATTCATTTTACTGTTTTGAAATATAATTTAATTTAAATGATGTATACTGCAGTTTTAATTTTCAAAGACTCACAGAAATGTAGCAATAGGAGAGACTACACAAAATCCTTAAATCCAACCCCCAGGGTTGAGGCAGGTTCTAGTAAAGTTAGTCCATCCTTAACAAGTGTTTGTCCAATCTATTCTTAAAAAAATCTAGTGATGGGAATTCCAGCTGCCTTGGAAGCCTGTTCCAGAGATTAATTACCCTTATACTTTGAAAGTTTTTCTTAATACCTCATCCAAATCTCTCTCAGTGCAGACTAAGCCCATTGCTTCTTGTTCTACCTCCAGGGGACAAGAGAACAATTGATCACATATCTGAAACCCTTTCAGTATCTTTTCCTCAGCTGTGTCTACACTGCAGGTTTAAGTCAACTTAAATTCCCTTAAGTTGACTTGAACAAAGCTCTGTCCACACTGGGAAGGCATTAAATTGACTTAAGCATTTGCTTAAGTCGACTTTATAACTCTCACTTGAAAAGTTGACTCAGCAATTAAGTTGACTTTATTAAGTCAATTTAAGCCAATGTAGCCTGGGAGCTGCCTTAAGTCGACTTAAGTGGCCTCCGAGCTATTTGAAACATGGGGCTGGGGGCTGGCTAGAAGGCACAACACAATTGGGAGAGTTCCCAGCTGTGTGCAACACGTTGAAACTCCCCAAGTCTTGTAGCTCCAGCCCCTCAGCCCTGCATCCTGGGACTGTAGCCCTGGTCACTTTCCCCCGACCTGATCCAGAGTCTTTCCTCCTTCTCAGCCCAACACTTTGTGTGTCTCTCCCTTTCTCCAGCCCGACCCTGCGCTTCTCTCCCCTTCTCCAGCCCAACCCTGAATGTTTCTCTCCCCTTGCCCTTCTCCTGTGTGTCTCTCTTCCCTTCTCAGCCTGACCCTGAGTGTTTCTTCTCTTCTCCAGCCTGACCCCCCTCTGTCTCTACCCAGGCCTTATGAAGCTCGACCCTGCATCTCCCTCCCCCCAGCCTGACCTGTACGCCTCCCGTTCTCAGTCCGACCCTGCATATCTCTCCCCTTCTCTGCCCAAACCTGTGTGTCTCCTCTTTGCCCTTTTCAGCCTGACCCTGCCTGGTTATCCCCTTGCCCTTCTCAGCCCAATCTTGTGTGTCTCCTCCTTCTCAGCTGGACCCCACTGATATTGTTGTAAAACAAAGAAGGAGTCCTGAGGCACTGTTTAAGGCTAACACATTTATTTATTGCATGAGCTTTCATGGGAGAAAATCCCACTTAATCAGATGGTTTGAAGATGGGGGAACTTACAGAATGGGAGTAAGTAAATGTAGGTGAGTGTAAGAAACAGGATCAGGTCATAGTGTAACTGCAAACCAAAGCAGTTAAGATTCAAACATTGGGAAACAGCACATAGAAGGAAAGAAAGTTGCTGTTTCTTTTAGATTAGATTGTGTGGAAAGCAGGGTTAAATCATGACTGTGGATTTTTTTTTCTCATTACAACATATGATTTGACTTCACCTTCCTCTACCTGCTATTTCCCAGTGTTTGAATCTTAACAACTGCTGCACACTGCCTCTGCACTGGCACCTGCAGCACCTGGTCCAGAGCCGGAGGAGTCTGGGCAATGCAGGGAGGGTATGGAGTGCTGTGCTGGCACATCGCTGGGCTACACTGTATGGAGGCTGGTGTGATCATTCACTTCCTGTAGTAAAGAAGTGGCAGGGAGAGAGAGGCACTTCTGCTGTGGTGCACTGTGGGCCAGATACCACTCCTAGGGCAACCTAGCAGCTGCCAGTGTGGACGTGGACAGTCTCCTGACATTTTGAGGGTGGATGCTCTAAGCCAACTTAATAAGGTCCACTTGAAACTGGTTTAAAGTAGACTTTATTAAGCTGGCTTAACTGAGGCCTGTAGTGTAGACATAGCTCTCAAGACTAAAGATACCCCCTTTTTAACCTTTCTTCATACATCAGATTATCTAAACCTTTTATCGCTTCCACTGCTTATCTTTGGCCTCTCTGCAGTTTCTTCAATCTTTACTAAAGTGTAGCACCTAAAATTCACCTGCTCATCCACCAATGTGCTTTATACCACCATGTGCCAGAACTGCCCCCCATCTTATTTATTGGACAAACAGGATGGTCTCTGTGCAAAAGAGTAAGTGGGCACAAATGTAACATCAGAAATCACAACATTTGAAAACCAGTAGGTGAGCACTTCAGTCTTCCTGATCACTCCATTGATAATTTGTTAATATCTGTGCTCAGACAAATGAATAACAGCTCAAAGCTTCAAAGAGAAACTACAGAACTGGAATTCATGTGCAAATTTGGCACCACTGCTTCAAGGCCAAATAAGGACTTTGGATCTTTTTTTCTGTTTAGAAAGGGTGATTTGGCCTTATCTTCCTCTATATACTGTTCCCCAGTGTTTGAATCTTAACAATAGCTTTGTTAAGTGCCACATCAATCCTTGTTTGTTTTGCTGAAATAGAATAACATGGCTACCCCTTCGGAACACCTAAAATTGGACACTCTGCATGCCAATTACAGTGAGACAATTGTTTGATATGACTTGTATACGACAATCCTGTTAATATTCCCCAGAATACTGCAACTGCACCATACCTAGCTAATGAGACTCGATGTATAGTTTTATTCTGAGACCTACTAGTTAATCAATTTTTAGTCCACTTTAATGTGGGCCATGTTGGTTTTTCATCATTCTAATTGAGTGATCAAGATGTATGTTATCAAGTCAAATGCCTTACAGATATCCAAATGTATTACATCAGTGCTATGACCTTTATCAGCTTGGCTTGTAATGTCATCTGAAAATGGTATCAGCTTAGTTATGTTACCTTCCTTTAAATTTTATTAATGTAGTCCTGTCTCAGTTGCTTATTATCTTGCTTAGGATTGTTAAAATATTGGCACATTAGTTTTCTTCTGGTTTTTTGGCATTTCCCCAGTGTTCCAGCATTTAATGAAATTGAGAGTTAAGGATCCAGTCAGCCCCCCAATCCGCTCTTTTAAGACTTTTGAATACAAAGTATATGAAGGCATTGATCAGAACGGCTATGTGTACATTGCTTTCCTTTTTCAAAAAAAAAAAAAAAGCTCTATCAAAATAGCAAATTGACGGCTATTTCAAAATAGAACATCCTCATGGGATACTTATTTTGAAGTAAGGAGGACCTCAGGAAATTGAAATAGTGAGTCCACATTGGGCTGGCTGTGCTGAAAAGAAAGGGGGCAGGGGTGAGCGAGGAGGGGTGCATTTTGGGAAGCATGGCATCCTGGTACAGCTGCTGGTCTTCGCTCCCCTGGGCAGTGCTATAAAAGAGGAAGAGTTCTGGCCTCTGCCCTGTGTGGCTGGCAAGATGGAGGGAGAGCAGCTCATGGGATAGACCGCACTGTAGTGTTCCTGACTTACCTGCTTGACACCTGGCAGGCTCGAGGAAGGTGGTTTGGAGTGTGGGGCAGATGTCCCTGGCACACAGACCCTGTGGCACTACAGGGGGCCCTGCACCCCTTCCAACAAACCACAGAGGCTGCGGTGCTCACAGCAGTGCACTCCATGCTCTGATGCATTTGGGCACATGAAGCCAGCACTGACTGGTGGGAGAGAGTCGTGCTCACCACATGGGATGACAGGTTCCAGCTCCAGAACTTCTGGGTGAGGATGGGGACCTTCCTCATGCTGGTCCACAAGCTCACACCCATTCTGCAGTGAATGAACACCCAGCTGTGACCTGCTCTGCCTGTGGAGAAGTGTGTGTCCATGGCACTATGGAAGCTGGCAACCTTGAATTCATACTGGTTGGTCATACAGCAGTTCGGGATCAGGAGTCCATGGTGGGAGCAACTGTCATTGAGATCTGCAGGGCAATTATGCTGGTCCTGATGCACCTCATCACCCCAGGAAACCTTGAAGAGACCCTTGATGGCCTCCAAACACTTGGGTTCCCTAACTGTGTGGGGATCCCAGACTCCATACATATTGACAACAGGGCCCCAGACCACTGTGCCCAGGACTACCTGAACAGGAAGGGCTACCATGCCATTGTCCTGCAGGGCCTGGTTGACAACCGTGGCATCTTCAGGGAGGGCACATGATGCCCACATTCTCTGACACTCCTCCCTCTACCAGCAGATGCAGGCTGGCACCCTGTTCCAGGAGCATAACATCTCCCTTGGGGATGTGCAAGTGCCCCTGCTAATTCTGGGGGACTCAGCCTACCTCTTGATGCCATGGTTGGTGTGGCCCAACAAGGGCCAGAGGCATGCCACAAAGGGCCTTTTTAATCTGTGGCTTTACCACCGCCACTCAGTGGTGAAGTGTGCCTTTGGGCATCTGAAGGCCAGGTAGAGGGCTCTCCTAACCCGTCTGCAGCTTGGTGAGCAAAACCTGGCACTGGTTATCAGTGCTTGCTGCACCCTTCATAACCTTTGTGACCCATGGGGGGAAAAGCTTCCCTGAATCTAGGAAAAGGAGGCACAACAGCTCGCACAGGACTTTGAGCAGCCAGAGGAGGCCCTGCCCTGCACACAGAGGGCCCACCACCAAGCCCAGATTATTCGTGACATGCATGGGGCAGATACAGGGCCAGCGCTACTGGCATGGAGCTGGGGGGTCCTGGGCCTGCAGGCGGCCAACCCAAGTCCTGGGCCGGCAACAATTTGGGGTGTGCTGGAGCAGGGCGCAGGGTGTGGGGAGTGCTGCTGCTACTCCAGGCGCTGGAGCATCTGGTTTTGTTCCTGAAGGAGCTCCACAATGGTCTCCAGCAGCCTGTTCTGCGCTGCCCACAACCTCTACTTGACCCTGCACTGCTTAACCTCCTGCTCCAGCCACAGGTCCATCCGGTGGTTGGTGCGGTCTCCAAGATGGACAAGGCCCTCAAATTGCTTGGACCTTGAACGTAGTGCCCTCCTCCTCTGGGGTTCAGCTGGTGTTGCCTTGGAAGGGCCATCGGGCACAGGTGGTGCAGCTGCTGTAGAGAGGGCAAGAAAACAACTCTATGATTAGTTCTAGGCCTGTACAGCCCAGGGGAACTAGCTGTCCCCTTGCCAACCCCGAGGCTTTTATTTGGGATGGAGTCCCTTTCATAGAATCATAGAATCATAGGGTTGGAAGGGACCTCATAGGTCATCTAGTCCAACCCCCTGCCAGAGGCAGGACCACTCCCACTAAACCATCCCAGTCATGGTTTTGTCCAGATGGGCCTTAAACTCCTCCAAAGATAGAGATTCTACCACCTCCCTAGGCACCCCATTCCAATGCTTCACCACTCACCTAGTAAAAAAATAATTTTCTAATATCCAGCCTCGACCTCCCTAACTGCAACTTGAGACCATTGATCCTTGTCGTGTCCTCTGTTACTACCGAGAACAGTCAAGCTGCATCTTCTTTGGAGCATCCCTTCAAGTAGTTGAAGGTTGCTATCAAATCCCCCCTCAATCTTCTCTTCTGCAGACTAAATAAGCCTAATGCTTTCAGTCTTTCCTCGTAGGGCTTGTGCTTCAGCCCTTCAATCATTTTGGTTGCCCTCCTCTGAACTCTCTCTAGCACAGGGGTACTCAAAAGGTGGCCCACGGTCCACAATGTGGACCGCAAAGCCCTTTCCCATGGACCGCGACAGCAGGGGAGTCACTGGGGCGGGGAGAGACCCGGGGCACGGGCTCCGCCCCCGCCCCCAGAGGGCAGGCCCCACCCCCCAGCCAGAAGGGCATGCCCCCTGGCTTGGGATACAGCCGGGGGAGGCCGCGCCACTGCCGGCAGCTAGGCCGCGGCGCGGCGCGGCACAGCCTGGACTGGCCCAGCCCGGCCCACCATGCCGTACAGCTTCAAGCCCGGAGACCTGGTCTTCACCAAGATGAAAGGGTACCCGCACTGGCTGGCCCGGGTGAGCCCCAGCCCAGCCTGCCTGGGGGCTGCCCTGCCCCTGCCCCTGCCCCTGCCCCGCACTGGGGGCGGGGTCTGAGTGTTGAGGAGCTGGGATGCTCCGGGTCATGGGGTGCTGGGGTGGGGTGGTTGGTGGGGAAATGGGGTGCAAGGGTGGCTGTTGGCAGAGGTGGGGTGCAGGGGGTAATGGGTCATGAGGTGCTGGGGTGGGAGCTAGAGTGTGATGGGGTGTCAGGAGATGGTCCCGTATCGTGGGGTGCAGAGATGGGTGTTGGAAGAGATGGAGTGAAGAGGGAGAAGATGATGGATTGTGGGGAACAGGGTTGTGGAGAGATGAGGTGAGGAAAGGGATATGGATTGGGGCAAGAGGACATCAGGGATGACAGTTGGCAGCTGGGGTAGTCGGGTGTGTGTGTGTTTTTTTTTTTTTTTGACAAAGTTCAAATGTCTTGGTCAAAGTAGGCGAAGGTCCAAATTCAAGAGAAAGCAATCCAAAAAAAGTAAAGAAATAAAAAGAGGTTGGGGTCTATTCAAAAGCACCTGGTGGTCTCAATTTGGCCAGCAGTCTGCATATTGATGGTCTCAGGGAAGGGTGAGAGGGGAGGTTCAAGGTACAGGATCCAGGGTGGGGAAGCAGGATGAATATCAGCATGGGAGTTGTCCTATGTTGTTGAGAGTTCAAATCAAATCAAATCAAATCATAGGCCTGGAAGGGACCTCATGAGATCATCACAAACAGGGAAGAATTGATCAGGGAGGTAGAGGTAAATGGCAAGCTAGGCCCTGGGGGGTGTCTATGCTGGGGGAGGGTTCTATGAAGAGGCACAGTGTGCTGCTACTAGGTCACCGAGGGTATGTCTACACTGCTGGGTCTGCACATATCAGTGTAGTGGGATGGATTGAGTAGACCTGCTCAATAAATCCCAGAAGTGTTCTGTGGTTAATACCATAATATCACCCCTGGAAAACAGTAAAGCTGGGTTGGCTGGAGGGTATCCCCCATCTATGCAGCACAGTGGAGACACCACAGTACGTGACAGAAGTACATTGAAGGGAGATGTGCAAGTTATGGTATATAGCTTGCATATCCTATTGACCCCCAGGGTCAATGTAGGCCAGGCCTGAGCTTGCTTGTAGGTTAATTTACATCTTTATTAATGGAGAGCATATAGCACTATTTGTCTGTTGCCTAGTTAGGAACATTTCATGCTATCATAATGACATAATTATGGAACATAAACATAGAAAACAGCGCACAGTGATGATTGCTCTGTCTGGATACATGTTGGTTACGGGTGGGGAGAGAATGAGGTGCAATAGCAGAGAGTAACCTGTTTAGCTAAAACTGGTCAGAGGACTTTTACTTTCTGCATACCCTGAGGAGGTCTTCCCTGACCTTTCCTCACAAAAACATTATTTTGAAAATGTGTCTGAATACTGAGCTCAGCACAATCATTATTTTTTTCCTCTGCTAGATGACAGTTTACCTTAGCAATCTGCATTCTCAGCTGCACTCAGAATGGAGGATACACTGCAACACTTTTCCTTTGTCCCCTGTAGGTATTTGTTTTGATGGCACTGTTTTTTTTTTTCTTTTTCAACATGTGTTCTAGGAACTTGTGAACATTGATGTGCTTCAGGCTACACTGAGGGTAAAATCACCTACCCTTAACTAAAAGGAAAGAGGTAATATATTTTGTTCCACTTGTATAATGTGATTTGCTTAGCCTGCTCTTCAGAGCTAAGATGGTAGCTGACTAAGAAATAGCCTGGAGCACTTTGATTATAGGAACCTTCCAGTGATTCATGAATCTGGCAGAAGGACAGTGTCAATTCTGTCCATGATATACAGATCAAGTCTTCCTTATATAACTGGAGCAAGCAGAAATTAGATAAAATAATAGAAAAAAGTTCAATTCATGGCCTGAAAAAGATCTGTGGGTTTTGTTGTTGTTGTTGTTGTTTTTAAAAAGCATGCTTTAGCATTATAGCAGTATGCTCGGGAATGCTAAATATCTCAAATTAACAGTGCCTACGATCAAGTGTTTAATTCTTATTTTCTCTTGAGGCTTACTCTAGCCACCAATATTCATGCAAATTGCCAGCTGTAGGACCTACTGTAAACAATGAATAGTCATGTGAGCAAAAAGTAGTGGGTCAGCCAGTATATGCTGATTGACAACACTCTCACTGATTGAAGTGAGTGCAAAATTAAGTTCTCAAATTGGCAGGAAAGAAAATGTGCAGTAGGTTGTTGAGAGATAGCTCATTTGTCTTTTACATGATTTTGTAAAGTGATCTGTAAATTGATGGACTACATTTTTTTATATTAACATTACTGAAGGCATGGTAAATTCTTCACTCAATATTTAATGAAACCCATTGGGATTTGACTTGAAGAATAGAACAGGATTGGCTCCCCATGACCACTGACTAATGACAGTTTTTTGATGGATGAATTTTTTGACCTCAGAATACTTTTAAAATTTACTTTTTCCATAGATTCTGCTTATTACTTATTCAGAATCAGGTTAATATTTAAAGAACTGCACCAAAAAAACCCTCCTTCTCTGAGTACATTGGAAAGATCGACTAAATTTCTAGATACCAATGCTTATTTTGGCCCTTCCTTTGTACATATACTTGGTGTGAAAGCTTTACATTGGAACAGTCCATATTTTACGTTATTAAACTTGCATAGGAGGCTGTGTTCACACAGCACTCTTATTTCGAAACAACAGAGGTTGTTTTGAAATAAGAATTCTGCTGTTCACACGATGCACAGTTCTTTCAAAACAATGGGAAGCCATTGTTTCGAAACAACTGTGTTGTTTCGAAACAAGTTAAACCCCATTTGGGGGCAAAACAACCTTGTTTCAAAACCCTTGTTTTGAAACAATGCATGTGAACACGTTTCGGAACAAGGTGTTCCAAAACAACATTTCAAGGGCTGCCCCTTCAGCACCCTGGCCAGGGAACCCTCGGCACCCTGGCCAGGGTGCTGAGGGGCGTCCCTTGGCCAGCGCCTGCAGAGCGGGGCTGCAGGCACCGGCGGGGTTCAGCGCTGGGCTGTGCTGAAGCTTGCAGGTGCCTGCAGCCCCCTCCAGAAGCAAAATAGCATGTTCACAGTGCGAACCTGCTATTTCGTTTCCGCCTTTTCCCTTATTTTGAAATAACTTTTTGTTAATTCGGACTAAGTTATTTAGAAATAAGGCATTATTTCGATACAAGTTTGTTTCGACACAACTTGTATCGAAATAATCCCTGTGTGTGAACACAGCCAAAGAAATTACATTTTTTTCAATAAAGGGCAATACAAGTCTATAAGATACTAAATAATAATAATGGTCATTCTCTTTAAAATGTTGGTCTTTTCCTGGAACTTTGAGTAAGCAGGTCAGAGGATCTTTAAGAAGCCATTATATTGTCATAATATGATTTTATTTCATAATTTGTTCCCCATGCTGTCCATTTCATAGGCACAACTTCAACATGTGCAAATATATTCCATTTTCACTGCAACCCCTCCAACAGAGCACCTCACTAGTAGTAAAAGTATAATGGATCTTAACTGGAATCAAATGCCTTTTAGACAGTAATTTGTAAAAATTTTCTTTACAAGTCAAACAAATTCCTATATTGAGACCCAGGCCTTCAGATTAATTTCTATGTTCAAATCCCTCCTGTGATCTGAGTTCCTTTTTTATCAACATCTTATTCAATCAAAATTGTATAAATATCTTAGAAATGCTTTTTCAAATAATTTAATTGTGCAAACAGGCACCTATAGCAACTTGCATATTTATTGCACTCTGAACTGCTGGCACAAATGGGTAGCTTCACGTCCAACCACCAAATAGTAAAGGCATAGTCTTTTTCCTAAAAAATACTCTTCATCATTTTTTCCAACTGAGAACCAAGGAGTGCACTAGTGACTTTATTACTGTAAGTGACCGAGGCCGCTGGCAGGTCAAGAGGGCGTCTCCTGCTGGTGGGGCACAGGAGAGTTAGCCGGCGGGGCGCCCCTCCCAGTTGTGTGAACATAAGTGTCTGGCTTGGTCCCCTAGCCATGAAAGCCTGTCCCAAATCTATGCGCCCTGGCCCCCAGATGGAGTGGGCAAGCACAAAGTCTGGAGTCCTGGCCCCCAAGCGGGGCGGGCAAGCACAGAGTCTGGAGCCCTGGCCCCCGGGCGGGCGGGTAAGCACAACTCGGGTGGACAGGGATCACTGCAGGGTTTCCTCTTGTCAAGGCAAACAGGCGAGGGGTTGGGGAGGGAGACGCAGGCCCACCCACTCCACTGCATCTCAGGCCAGGGCCCTACCAGTGACAGTGAGGGGAGTCACTGGGCCAGCAGGGTCCCCAACTGCAACACGCTGGCACAGGGCACCCCAACTCACAGCCCTCCCTGGGCCACTTCTTCCCTCTCTGAGGTCCGGTTACCTACTTCCAGAGGGGGTAGCAATCCTCTGCATCCCCTTCGTAGTGGGCCTGGGGTATCCTGCTAAACACCTCTGCATCCGGTGGGGGTAGATCCGGGTATGTTTCAGTCTCCTCGGCGAGAGGCAATTCCTCAAGGTCCTGGGGTCCGCACACTGTGGGGCTTTCTTCCTCTGCAGAGGGGAGCTCCTCCAGGTCACATGGACCATAAGTTAGGGGCTCCTCAGCCTCGCTGGGGACTGTCCCTGGCTCGGGGGCCAGTCACTGCCTCTGGGATCTGCAGGCCTTGAAATGGCCTCCCCAGTCTGCTGCCTCCTTGTTCCCTTCCCAGTCGCCCGGCCCAGGGAGGCTAGGTGGGTCTGTAAGACTCACGGGTGGAAAGGTCAGTGGCCCCTTGGTGAGCTCAGGTCTGCCTTCTCTGGTTCGGCTCCCTACAGGCCGATACATCCTTCCCCTCCAAGAGCTCAGCCCCAAATGAGCTCCTAGTCTGGGTTTTTATGCTTCCCCTTCCTGTTCCAGCCCCACCCTCCCACTTCCAGGGCCAAAGGCTTGCAGTTCCCCATTCCGGCCAGGGAGGGCGTTCGGGCCAGTCCTTTGGCTCAGGATCAGAGAGAGGCGATAGCTCCCTGCTGCAATCACCTTGGGCTATGTCTACACTAGAGGGCTTTATTAAGCTGACTTAACAAAGTCTACTTAAAGTCAGCTTTACTAAATCAATTTAGTGAGTCTACACTTCTCTTAAGTCAACCTAACAAAGTCGGTTACATTGACCTAAGAAAATGTCCCAATAAAAAATGTGTTTGCTTAAGTCAATTGAAGCAGACACCTGTTATTACATAGGACCTCTTAAGTCAACTTAGATGACCACATTGCATTAAATCAACTTGATAAAGTCGATTTAATGCCTAATTTGAGCTAAAGAGTGAGTTAAGGGCTTCCTTAAATTGACTTAATAAATGCCAAATGTGGTCAGGGCTTTGCTTAAGTCAATTTAAACATCCTTAAGTTGACTTAACCCCTAGTATAGACATACCCTTGGAGAGGTTCTTTTCTAGACCTTTGAGCAACTGTCTCATTATTTCCAGTGGGAGACAGATTCTTTCTTACTGAGGCTGACTTGGAGAGGTATCTATTAGCTAGATACTAAAATTTAGAAAAGTTCCAAAGGGGCAGCCATGTTAGTCTGAAAAAGCAGGGAGTCTTATGGTCCTTAAAGATGAACAGATTTATTTATCGCTTGAGCTTTCGTGGGAGAATATTCCACTTCCACGAAAGCTCATGAGATAAATAAATCTGTTAAAATTTAGAGAAATACCTTTTTTATTTTGAATGTTAGAATGGGATTAAGCATAGCATATGACCCAGTTTATAAAACTTTTCCTTTAATATGAATGTCTCATGACCCTCTCCACATGATTACTTAGATACCTTTGCCACAAGACTTTTCCACAGTGCACATTATAAGTAAATTGATGTAAGTCAATGGAATTATGCTGGTATACATTACAACTACTGTGAGAAGAGAAGTGACTTTTATATTCCTTTTTACATTTAGGTGGCAGCGTAGCCAATGGTTTGGGTTGCAGTTGGTAGGACATGTTCAGCCTGTGCTGCCAAAGGAGACCCCAGCAATGGTAGGATGAAGTTTGTTGTTTATGCCCCAGTGCTGTATGTGGAGGTGCATAAAATGAGTGCTAACAGAGTGCTCTGTGTTATTCATAATTTAAGACCATTGGAAAACCATGATCTTCCTTCCAAGCACCCTGCATCTGTAATGGCTCATTTTGGCCACATACTTGTGTAGGGGTAGGTTGCGCTTTGAACCTTGGGTACTGCAAATTGTAGTGTTTCATCGGATGATTGGGCAGAGGACCATACATTTGTTTGAACCACCCCGGCAGTTGCACAATCATGATAATGCTCAAAATAAAAAAAGTGGTGTGGTGTACATTTTAGTATCTTTGTAATGAATGACTCTGCAAGTCAATCTCAGTGAGAAAGAAGGTTCTATACTCCGTATGGTATGCACAGAAGATGGGTAGATATCCACATTCAGACTTATAGATATTTGATATGTTTCATTTGCCATTATACCAGCAGCATTTTTTTTTCAGGTGAACATTGTTGTCCAGTGAAAAAAGTTATGTCTGGGGCAAAATGGAGGGGAAAAAAAACAAAAAAAAACAACCCCCCCACCACCAAAAATCCACCAGCTGAAGTTATAGTGCCTGAATGATTGCTATCAATTTTTCTTACCTCTAGTGATCCAAAATCTGCTTCACATTTGATGACTTTTTCCAAAACTAGATGGCAGGTTGTATAAACTGGAATTTTCTGAGTTCTCCTGTAAACTGCAACTTTATCAAGTGAGCATCCAGTAGCATACTTGCATGGACGTAGTGCCACAAATTTGGACTATGTCTAGTGATGGAAAATGTTCGACATGCCTAGCTTTTGTTTGGGGATGCTTGTACCTTACCTATGTATAAGTTATCTGTGAGAGGGAGCAGAAGCAACAAACTGCCAACTTGTCTCAGTGACAACTTCCATATTACTCTTGAATGTGAGTCTCCCATCCCCTTGGTGAGTCCTCTACCTACTGGGCCATAATTTATTCTGGGACAGGACTCTCCTAGTCCCTCCTATTGTGACTGTTCCATTTTGTGCAAAATACTTACCTAATTACTGGGTTTGTGATAATGTGAATGATTCTGTAGCCTGGGGGATAGTGTATTCACATGGGGACCCTAGATATAGTTCCTGCTCTAATGGCTCCCTCAGGACAAGCTCACAACAATTCATGCATGCACTGGAGAATCTCAGATTCTGTCTACTCAGTTCCATATTGTGTAAAGAACAGCAAAACAGTCTGGTGAGAAGAGCATTGCAAACATGGTAGCATGTACATGGTAAGGAGACTAGATGAAGTGGGGAAGTCAGGACCAAAAAGGATTTATAACTATTAAAATTGCCATTTAGCAATTACAAAGGCTGTTTTGGTTTTGTAGTCTTTCATACACTATCAATTCAATCTAAAACACTGAATTATAATATTGAGCTAGTAATTACTTGAGGGTGCTTGTTATTCTGGAACATAGCATTTCTTCTCAGTTTAGTAAGGGCCCAGTAGAATGGCCACTGAAATGTATGTCCACTGATTTCTTTGGGAGTTGCAGGCCATGAACCAGATTATTAGTTTTCATCCTGAATTTAGGACATCTGTGAATGCTCTCCTCCACAGCTGTATTGCTTTTGCTTGGCACAGTGGCTCATTTATGGAAAATGAGACATTATGATGAAATCTTGGTGATTCTGTCTGCAAGGGACTCTACCTTTTTAATTTTTGAATTCTATAAGCTCCAGCATATGAAAGATCATGGCTTTTCATGAGCCCCCATAAGCCAGAAATCATATGGGGCCTGCTGCTTTGTTTTGCAGATGCACTCTGGGAGATTTTATTCAAAATATTTCTCTTGCTCCCCCTAAAACTAATATTTTTAACAGGCAGCATAAGCCAAGAGACAAGCTCAAGAAAAATGTTGATGTAAGTATGGGGGTATGCAACAACTCAGTTTAGAATGATTATTTATTGTCTTGTTCAGAGCTCACTGAAATGCAAAACTGGTCCAAGTATCAAGCTTCTCCACATTTCTTCCCCACCTAATTCATGCATCAGGATTTGATCAGATTATTTGGCTATGTGATTTTTGATAAAATAGAATGAATTACTTGACATTTTACTTTAAAAAGAAAATGATATAAAATTAATAGCTTGTATGCTAGTAAATAAGCAATGGTCAAGAAAAGACCCACACAAATTTTTAAATGATTAGAAAACATGCCTTTTTAGTGATAAAATAGTTGTAGCCATGCTGGTCCTAGAACATTTGAAAGACAAGAGAAGATATTACCACACCTACGTCAGTCTCTTTAGTTTAACAAAGAGAAGTTTAAGGGGTACCCTGATTAGAGTCTGTACATATCTTCATGTGCTTAATAATGGGCTCTTCAATCTACCAGATTAAAATACATCACACTCTAATGGCTAGACATTAAAGCGGACTAATTCAGATGGCAAATAAAGAATATGTTTTTAATGATGAAAACAATTAACCATAGAAATAATTTATAATGGACAGTAGTGATTCTCCATCACCGGCAATTTTTAATCAAGGTAGAATGTTTTTCTAAAAAATAAGCTGTAGGAATTATTTTGAGGATGTTCCATGGTCTGTCTCTTCTAGTCTTGAAATCTGTCAATCTAATGAGTTCATGGTTTTTCTTAGAGGAAAATCACTTACACTAGGGCCACATTCAGCAATGTTTATAGGCATATCTAAAGATATCAATGAGAGATTTGACAATGTGAGAAAACAGAACAGGACCGAGAGCAATTGACATGGTGCTTAGAATTGTTTTTACATCTCCTCTCCCTTAATCATAGAATCATAGGCTGTGTTCACACATAGGCATTATTTTGACGCAAGTTGTGTTGAAACAACATGTATCAAAATAATGCCTTATTCTGAAATAACTTAATTCGAATTAAGGAAAAAGCTCAAAGCGAAATAGCAGTTTCAGGCAACAGTTATTTCGAAACAAGTCACTGTTGTTTCGAAAAAAACATTTTCAGATGGCATTGTTTCGAAAGAAACATTTCGAAACAACATTGTTTAGTCCCCACAAGGGCTTTAAGTTGTTTTGAAACAACGCTGTTGTTTCGAAACAATGGGCGCCATTGTTTCGAAACAACTGTGAGTCGTGTGAACAGGGTATTTCTTATTTCGAAACAACCTCTGTTGTGTCTAAATAAGAGTGCTGTGTGAACACAGCCATAGAATCATAGGGTTTGAAGGAACCTCATAGGTCATCTAGTCCAACCCCCTGCCAGAGGCAGGACCACTCCCACTAAACCATCCCAGTCATGGTTTTGTCCAGCCGGGCCTTAAACACCTCCAAAGATGGAAATATCACCACCTCCGTCAGCAGCTCATTCCAATACTTCACCACTCACCTAGTAAAAAAATATTTTCTAATATCCAGCTTCGACCTCCCTAACTGCAACTTGAGACCATTGATCCTTGTCGTGTCCTCTGTTACTACCGAGAACAGTCAAGCTGCATCTCCTTTGGAGCATCCCTTCAAGTAGTTGAAGGTTGCTATCAAATCCCCCCTCAATCTTCTCTTCTGCAGACTAAATAAGCCTAATGCTTTCAGTCTTTCCTCATAGGGCTTGTCCTCCAGCCTTTTAATCATTTTGGTTGCCCTCCTCTGAACTCTCCCTAGCATGTCCCTGTCCTTTTTGTAGTGGGGAGCCCAAAACTGAACACAGTATTCTAGATGTGGCCTCACCAGTGCAGAGTAGAGGGGAATGATCACATCCCTTGATCTGCTGGTAATACTTCTTTTGATGCAGCCCAGTATGCCATTGGCCTTTTTGGCAGCCAGAGCACACTGCTGACTCATATCTAGCGTCCCATCCACCATGACCCCCAGGTCCTTTTCTACACTGCTGCTACTTAGCTGAATGTTTCCCAGCCTGTAGCAGTGCATGGGGTTTTTTCATCCCATGCGTAGGATTCTACAGTTGTCCTTATTGAACCGTATAAGATTCTTATTGGCCCACTGTTCCAATTTATCTAGGTCTCCCTGAATCCTGTTCTTGCCCTCCAATGTGTCTACTGGTCTCCCCAGCTTTGTGTCATCCACGAACTTACTGAGAATTCAGTCTATTCCATCATCTAGATCATTGATGAAAATGTTGAATAGAACCAGCCCCAGGACCGACCCTGGGGCACACCACTCGTTACTGGTTGCCAGCTAGACATGGAACCATTGATTCCTACACACTGAAACCATTGATCTACCCAGTTTTCTATCCACCTTATAGTCCACCTATCCAACCCATTCTTCCTTAATTTGCCAATGAGAATGCTGTGGGAAACTGTATCAAAAGCCTTGCTAAAATCAAGGTATAGCACATCAATGGTTTTTCCTGCATCCAGAAAACCAGTCATCTGATCATAGAAGGAAATGAGATTGGTCAGGGATGATTTACCCTTGATAAATCCATGCTCACTGTTCCTGATCACTTTATTTTCCTCTAAGTGTTTGAGGATGGATTCTTTGAGAATCTGCTCCATAATTTTTCCAGGCATTGAGGTGAGGCTGACAGGTCTGTACTTCCCTGGCTCCTCCTTTTTCCCTTTCTTGAAAATAGGCACTACATTTGCTTTTTTCCAATCCTCTGGCACCTCCCCCATTCTCCATGAGTTTTGAAAGATAATGGCGAGTGGTGCTGCTATCTCATCGGCCAATTCCCTTAGGACCCTTGGATGCAGTTCATCTAGCCCCATGGACTTGTGCACATCGAGCTTCTTTAAGCAGTCCCTAACCTGACCTTCCATCACCAAGGGCCTCTCTTCCTCTCTCGAATCTGCCACAACCATGGTAGTGGGCTGGGAGCTGACCCTGCCTGTGAAAACTGAAGCAAAAAAAGCATTGAGCACTTCAGCTTTTCCCTCATCCTCCATCACAAGGATGCCTGCCCCATTCAGCAAGTGACCTACACCATCTCTGATCCTCTTATTGTTATTAACATACTTGTAGAACCCCTTCTTGTTATCCTTTACATCCCTCGCTAGCCGCAGCTCCATTTGTCCTTTGGCCTTTTTGATTTTATCCCTGCAGTCCCTAGCAATATCTTTATATGCCTCCTTGGTCATCTGACCACGCTTCCACTTCCTGTAAGCTTCCTTTTTATGTTTAAGCTCAGAGCAGAGTTCTCTCCTTAGCCATTCTGGCTGCCTCACATGTTTGTTCTTTCTCCTAATTGGAAAGGAACTGCCTGTGCCCTTAGCAGGGTTTCTTTAAAATATAACCAGCTCTCTTGTACTCCTTTCCCCTTCAGATTTGCTTCCCAAGGGATCCTGCCCATCAGTTCCCTGAGGGAGCCAAGATCTGCTTTTTTGAAGTCCAGTGTCTGTCTTTTGCTTCTTTCCTTCCTTCCTTTAATCAGCATCCTGAATTCAAGCACGTCATGGTCACTACTGCCTAGCTTGCCATTTACCTCTACCTCCCTGATCAATTCTTCCCTGTTTGTGAGCAGTAGGTCGAGCGGTGCAAGGTCCCTAGTTGGTTCCTCTAGCATTTGTACTAGAAAGTTGTCCCCAACAGTCTCTAAATATTTCCTGGATTTCCCATGCACTGCTGTATTGGACTCCCAGCAGATGTCAGGGTAATTGAAGTCCCCCATGAGCACCAGGGCTTGTGATCTAGAAGCTTCCACTAGTTGTCCACAGAACACCTCATCCACCTCCTGCTTCTGGTCTGGTGGTCTATAGCAGACACCCACCACAACATCCCCCTTGTTGCTTTCCCCTCTCAATGTAGCCCACGGACTTTGTATTGGCACGCTTCCACTTCCATAATTGAGCTCTGAGCAGTCATAGAGCTCTTTTACATATAGTGCTACTCCTCCCCCTCTTCTTCCCTGCCTGTCTTTCCTGAACAGTTTATACCCATCCATGGCAGAGCTCCAGTCGTGCAGACTATCCCACCACATCTCCGTTATTCCTATGATATCATAGTTCCTTGTCTGCACTAGTATTACCAATTCTTCTTCCTTATTTCCCAGGCTCCTCGCATTAGTGTATAGGCACCTAAGGTACCCAGCCGATTGCCCTACTTTGTCATTTTGATTTTCAATTCTATTACATAAACCTCGTTGCATTTTTTCTTGGAGTTCTCCTCCCCCACTCTCCTCGTGTATTGGGGCTTCAGTAGAGCACTTAAGACATTTATTTGATTCCCCCGCCCCCCCAATGTTCCAGCCACCTTCCCTTCCCTGGTGCTATAGTCCCAGCCCCACCCAAGTTCCATTCCTTCCCCCAGATCACCCACATTGTCACTTACCTCTGGGCTTTGGTCTCCTTCCCCCGTTGAACCTAGTTTAAAGCCCTCCGCACTAGGTCAGCCAGTCTGTGCCCAAACACGATCTTGCCCTTCCTTGACAGGTGAAGGCCATCTATGCCTATCAATCCTCTGTCCTGAAACAGTACTCCATGGTCAAGGAAGCCAAACCCCTCCTGACCACACCATTTTCGCAGCCAGGCATTCTCCTCTAGGATGCATCTGTCTCTCCTCAGGCCACTAGCCCTCACTGGAGGGATCGAGGAGAACACTACCTGTGCTCCAAACACCTTCACCCTTGCTCCCAGAGCTCTGAAGTCATCTTTGATCTGCTGAGAATCACCTCTTGCAGTATGAGTGGTACCCACGTGGATAAGAAGCATGGGGTAGTAGTCTGACGGGCGGATGATTTTTGACAATCCCTCTGTTACATCTCGGATACGGTCACCTGGTAGGCAGCATACCTCTCTAGAGGCCTTGTCAGGGTGACAGATGGGTGCCTCCATTCCTCTCAGGAGTGAGTCCCCAGTCAGCACAACCCTACGTTTCCTCTTAGGTGAGGTGGCTGTGATCTGCCCAGCCTCTGGGGTGGATGGCATCTCCTCTACCTCCTTCAGTGTGTCCAGCACCCCATAACAGTTCCTCACCACAGTGGATGGTGGGATGTGAGCAGGCGTGGAGCACTGTCTACTGCCAGAGATGACCAGCTGCCAGTGTCCTTCCTCTGCCATAGGCATCCCATCCATTTCCAGAGCTGTGGCAATAGCCCTTGGCATTGGGATAGGGACCTCCTCCTTGCAGGTCTCATCATGGACACTGTCAAGGAACTTTTCCAGGGCATAGTTACCCCTGTGTCATGACACCTCCTCCTGTAACTCTCCTACCTGTTTCTAGAGAGATGCCACTAGAAGACATCTATCACAGAGGCTCACCTCCCTAGCTTGATCATCAGTGGCAGGAAAATGAAGGCCACAGTCCCTGCAAATCCACACCAGGATCTGTGTGGAAATATCCATGGTCAGACAGTCAGTCTAGCTACAAACAGTGGCAAAGGAAACAGCAAGGGTGCTGGCACAAGCAGTGCCGCTCCTCTTTTGCATTGTGGCCTCACCAAACTCCTCCCCCAACTCAGTCACAAGCTCCCCTGTTTGCAGTCCCCTGTTTGCAAGCTCCCTCTGGTCACTCAAGTAGTGGCTTTTAAAGGCCTTCTCTGCCTAGGACAGCCCTTGCCCCTTGTTAGTCACACAGGGGCAGGCCAATCATAAGGCTGCTAGCAGCTGCTAGAAGCTGGTGATTAAAGGTGATCAGGGAACAACGGTGCAAACAGCCCCCACCAAATCACACAAGCACAGTCCCACAACTAACAGCAATCACCTGTAGGGAAAAAGACACAAACACACAGTCAGCAAATCACCTGTAGGGAAAAAGCAAATCACTTACCTTGGATGCACCACGGGTATCTCCCGGGCACCCTGCGGGCGTTTGGCTTC
>ML682060.1:36004280-36029064 GCA_007922195.1 Podocnemis expansa
GGGGTGCGGGGCTCAGCCCCCAGCCCAGGCTGAGTACCGTGCCCCGACTTGCCGGCGGTGTTGGGGGGCGGCAGCTCTGGCGGGGGGGCTGAGCCACCCCACAGGGGCTCACCCCCCTGCTGGGGGCCACAGCCCCCTTTCTGGGGCTGCAGGGTGAACCAGCAGTGGCTCTCCCCCAGGGGGCTGCAGCCCCCTGCAGCAGGTAACGAAATAGCATGCTCACACTGTGAACATGCTATTTTGTTTCCCGCTTTTTTCCCTACTTCGAAATGACTTTTTGCTAATTCGAAGTAAGTCATTTCGAAATAAGGCATTGTTTCGAAACAAGTTGTTTCAATACAACTTGTCTTGAGACAGCCATCTGTGTGTGAACACAGCCATGTAGTTGGTGAGGTATTTTCTGGAAACAAAATGGAGACTACAGTCACATGGGTGAGCCCTAGTGGCGCAACAGGTTTGTTCCTGTGCTGCTGTCATTGTGAGCTTCCTTAATGGGCCATTAAAGAAACAATCACTGCAGACATCCTTTGTGAAGTGTTTTCCAGAAGCACATCAAAAGTGAAATACAGATATATCAAACACATTCTTAACTTCTAATACACATATAACCTTTCTGTTGGTACCCAACAAGGCATATTTCATATGGATTATTGTAGTTTTGGAATATAGATATGAAACAATGTCATAAATGGTTCCTCAAATCCAGACAGCATCACACCAGGCTTTTGCAGCTCTCCCCCTCCCTCCTCCTCCTCATGAGGCTCCAATTGCTAGGTAGCAGGTAGAGCTGGAGCACCTACACTCTAGATCCATTTGCTACCTAGCAACTGGACTGCTGTCAGGCAGGTTCCAGTCACATGTCTGGAAGCTGAACATGGCCAGGCCAATCAAAAAGGGGGGTTAACCCTTCTCTCTCTCACACACACACAGCCCCCCCAAACAATGCTCCCAGGAAGACCTCAGTAATACGACAACAGCACTACATACACCAAGGGTAGGCAACCCCTGCCATGTGTGCTGGCAGTGGCACCTGAGCCCATTCACAGCGACACACGACACCCTCTGCGACACCTTCTGCTGTACCATAGAAATTGCCATGCCTGCCACCAAGAGGCACTCTGGGTGACTTCCTTTGGGTTCAGCTGGGACACCGGGATCCCACCATGCCTATGCCTCCATGTGACACAGAAAAAAGCTGTCCAGAGTGGCTCCTTTCTGTAGGATGATGCTCCCCCGAAAGGAGCCACTCTGGGCAGCTTTTTTCGGCAGCATGCCTGGGAACCCCTGTCCCTAGGCACACCGCCAAGATGAGCTACTCTGGGTGACTTCCCTCCATGGCATGCCTGGGACATGCTCCCACTCCAGCCATAACTGCCGCTGAATTTTCAGGCAGCTAGCACATTATTTCAGCAGAGGGGGCCACCAGCAGCAGCTGAGGGTTGGGGAGGAAAGACCAGCACAGGGGTCAGCAAAGGTTGCCTGCCCTTGACATACACTCTATTTTAGCACTAAATGTTTCCTGTTCTGAGTTTGAATGGCTATGACTTTGCCCAGACGGGTCAACATTCAAAGGACAAGAAGAAAATATTTCCCTGAAAGTTTACGTTTTCTTTCTTTTTTTAATGTGTCGCTGATTCAAACTGCAGAGAACTGGTTTGGAATATCAGAATGTGTCCAGAACAGGGGCGGATTACTGCATGGGCCATAATTTGGGGCCACCCACCCTGCTGGCAGCCTGGCACTGAGAAGGGGAGTGGGGCAGCCGCACCCCCTGAGCTGGCCTGCTGGTGGGGGTAGGCCCTTCGGTGAGGGGTGGCCCCACTGTTTGGGAGGCCTAGGGGCCCTGCAGCCCCTGATCCACCACTGGTCCAGTGATCTGGATTAGTGCACAGAGTGCAGCTGAAGCAGACAAATGTGCATGATAAATGAATTTATTCCTCCAATATATTTAATGAAAATTCCTTTCACACATGATGCATGTATATGATCTGGTATGTTCTACATGCTGTATTAACAGGGGCACATAAAGTGAATGAAGTTGGAATAGCTGTGAATCTGTCACCAGCTGTGAAATCAGAATCAGGCTGTTATGTAGCCTGTTTTTCAAAAGTGATGAGTACCCTGCAGTTTCCACTAAGGCCACTTATTTAGGTGCCTAAATGTGGATTTGAGAGCATAAATAGTTCTTTTTTTTAAAAAAAAAAAATCTTTGGCTTTTTCCTGCTTGTCACGCCTTGGGAAATCACTTAGGTCAAATTTTTCAAACTTGGAGTGATGGTGGCCTCTCGGGGAACCGTGCTGAGATTGCTCAGTTAGGGTAAACTGTGAAGATGGGGTGGAGATACCTCCAAATACTGGTGACTATTTCTGAAGATTAGATTTACCAAGCCATCAGTAATGTTTTCTAATTGCCTCAATAGTCATCCAGAAGCCAAAACCACAGTTCCCTTCTTCTTGTGGCTGAGATAAATGTAGAGCAACAACTATAATTTTACATTCAGATGGTTGAACTGAAAAAAAATGCTATTTCTTTTGTTTAACATTTTTACAGTGCAAATATTTGTATTCTGAGTTGCAATTGAAATCAATATATTTGAAAATTCAGGAAAATGTCCAGAAGTATTTATAATATCTTTAAATTGGTATTCTATTATTATTTATGAGTGTGATAAAAGCTGTGATTAATTGTGACAAATTTGTATCTAGTTAATTTGTTTTACATTAATCACACTGCATTAACTGTGATGAATTGACAACCCTAATTTATATATGTACTTAGAATTTATTATATCTTAGTATGGATAATTTCTGAACCAAACCCCCAAAATCATTTTATATTTCCTGCTCTAATGTATTAAACATTCATTTGGCTACCTCCCAACAGCAGTAAATGTACAAGCTGTGCAATAAGATTTATTAAAATATACGCAGTCTCTCCAGTATTGTTTGAATTGCTCTAAAGTATAAGAATTGAGAACACCAGTCACAATATTAGTGAAGGAAAATTTGCTATATATTTACATTTCATTACAAGGCTGGTTATTCTATTAATCTCCCTACTACAACACTACTTTTCATTATTTTGTACATCCAAGTACATCGGTACCATTGTAATTTCTTTATCTTATTGTTTTATGATACCCAAAACTTTCCAAAAGGTGTGGCAATAATATTGGTCAAGTAATGTGATGCTGTCTGCAGGGCAATTAAGAACTGTAAACCACTATGTTACTCCTGTGTCTCAGCAAGTTTGAAGATTCTGGGAGAAGAGACCGTGTGTGTCAGCTCCCTGCCACATCAGCCTGTCGACTTCATCAGCCAAATCCTTGAGACTCTGCCAATCTAAACTTTGCCTTGAAGGTAACAATCTGTGTGCTGTACTCGAACAAGAAAAGATTAGCAAGAACTTATTCGGGGAGGATAAGGCAAAGAAAAAAACACAGTTATGTTAATGACTAATAGCTATGTTAATAATTAATATCACCAATCACATAGTGTTCTTATATTCATGCGATTATTGCTATTACTAAAAATACTGTTTTGTGACATAAAGAGAAAGAAAATAATGAGGAAAAGTACAGAGGATCAGAAGATAATGTATGTACAACACATTGAATATTTGTCTTTTGTGACCTGTTTCTGAGTTAGTGGCCTTTGAGGGGATAAGAGGAATGTATGCAAAATGCTGGCCTGTGGTGGTTGCCATGTATTGTGAGACAGTTCCTGGAAGTGCTACCTAGTGTTATTTCTAGAGACAACAGAAACATATGACATAGCCAACTGGTTTGCTGTGCTCAGAAGTAGGTGGGGAAACTCAGGGACACATGGGCCCTGTAGATTCAGAGAGGATATTTAAATTAGAGTCCCTCGCACCACTTCTCAGGGATGACCCAGCCATATTCAGTGTGCATCAGTCATACTCCTTCCTATTCATGACATCAACCTTCCCTTGTCAAGCCATGCCCCAGGGACTTTAAGGTGCAGAGGGGCATGCAGGGCTATTCTGCCAGCCGTACACTACATTAATAGTGGGAGCATTCTCTGGTGAATAGATTACTGGTCTCTGCAGTCCCTTTATCATGACAGTGCCACCTTAATGGGTCAGTACTTAAACTGGGGAAGGGGCCTCCTTATACTAGCTGAAGCTCTGTTGCATTCAGCTCAACTCTCTTGTATCTGCTGATATCCATTTACTGATGAATATGAGATTCATAATATATGTTCACATTCTGAGCAAGCAAGGAGGTGAAACCTAACCTGGGTACGTCTACATGAGCTACAGTGGCTATGTTCACACACAGAGGGCTTGTTTTGAATCATGATGTTTCAAAACAAGCTGTTTTGAAATAACACGTTATTTCAAAACAAGTTATTTTGAAAGAAAAAAACACCATCCTCGAAATAACACAAAAGTGGGAATCGAAATAGCATGTCCGGACAATGGTTGTTTCGAAACGAGTCACTGTCATTTTGAAATAACATGTCTGGATGGCAGTTGTTTCAAAATGAGTTGTTTAGAAACAACCGTCGTTTCGAAACAGCATGACCCAACAGGATTGTTTCGAAACAACTCATTTCAAAACAACATTGTTTCAAAACCAAATGGGATTTAAGTTGTTTCAAAACACCGCCGTTGTTTCGAAACAACGGAACCTGTTGTTTCGAAACAATGGTTCGTCGTGTGAACATGGCGTTTCTTATTTCGAAACAACCTCTGCTGTTTCGACATAAGACTGCTGTGTGAACACACCCAGTTATACCCCATGACTGCAGTACAGACATATCCAAATGGTGTCTAAGGTGCATTTAAATTGGCATGACAGGCATAATAAAGGAAGGGGAAGATGATGTAAGTTACACTGAATTGTAGGAGAAAGTAAAATGTTAAAATAAAACAAGTAGAAATGGTGAGGAATGAGGCCTATGGCCTATCAAAACAAGTCAAAACAGTAGACCTGAGTTGGATAAATGGTCAAGTTGACAGGAGTCATGCCAAAGAAGTCTAACGTCACAGAAATTGGCAAGAAGTAAGCTGCGGCTGCAGTAAGAATGGAGAAGTAGCTTGGAAGTAGGAGGTGTCAGGTCATCCTAATGCTAAGGAAATAAAAGCTTATATTTTGGCAAACCATGACACTTGGATGGATGGAAATGTTTAGTGGTGCGTGACCCTATCAAAGCAATGGATGGCATTAAAAAAGGGGTATGTGGACTAATCAAGGTAAATTCAGACCCTAAAGAGCACTGAGTCACTAAGTCTGAGTAGGGTATAAAAGTAAGAGTCTTAGAGCCCAGATTCTGTGCAGCCAAAGGGGGGGACAAAGAGTCCTGCCATCAGGTGAGCTGTTCCATTGCATTGAGAGCAGGAATGCTGCTAGCATATCTGTTGAAATAGACTGCTTGACATTGTGCTATGTTGCAATAAAGCCTAGCCAGGCTCCTTCATTTCTACAAGGATCTGTGGTCATGTTGGTTTCTTCTATTGTTTGTGTTACCTCGATCTAACTCTTGCACACAGGGTATGCCTAGGCTCTTGATCATTAAGCTTACTAAGTTCTCACTAAAGACCTGAGCCAAAGGTAACCTAAAGTGTTAATCAAAGGAGCACCTTAGTTCAGGACCACTGGACTAATAAAGTTCCTGCTAATGGTCCGAGCCAGGCTTTAGATCACTGAACTAATCAAATTCTCACTTAAAGATCTTACCCAGCAATAATCGTGAGGGACCATGCATATAGATGTGCACACACACACAGCCAAAAAGACATCCATGGTAGATGCATGACGACATTGATAAGAATGCCTCCCACCTAGCATACCACATGAGACAGACTCCTTTTATACTTATATACATTTTCTTAAGCTACAGAGTTTGCTAATGATTGAAAATATTTTATTTAAATTGCAAATAGGAGAAAGAAAGCCATTTAAGAATTAAAGGTGTATGGGGCTATATATACTTACTATATATGCGCCATGTGTAGCTATGACAATATATTTCACCCTTGCTGTAATTCGTTTACCTAAAATTTTACTTGTGTTAGAAAACCCTTAATATAAGTGCAGAAAATACATGAGTGTTTCTGTCTGCCTGGTTACATAGCCTAGTTAGCAGAACTCTTCCTGGCAGGCTCACTTGATTAATCCTCCATTAAGGATGAGATTTTGGACTAGGATGTAAAAAATATGTATAACAACCAACACAGTTCACCTTGAATCTCTTTTTTGAATTAAAAGTCTAAAGAAATAAATCCTTTTACTAGAAGAGGAAATTTTCAACATGATTGTTTACAATTGTGAGACTGAGAAAAAGAAAATAAATGGAGTGTGAAATATTTGTTATGGCTGCTGTCACCCAATAGAGCTAAGTGCTGATATGCAGGGAAATTATGATCTGGAATTTAACTTGCATAGGAGCTTGCTTCCTCTCTGTTAGCTGGTGTCCCATTACACAAATTCTGTCTTGTAATGGCTAAGATTCCTTTTGGGAACTCCTTTGGGTGCTTGTGAACAACCTTGCTTTTGTATTTGAGACTCTGAAGAAATGTTCAAATTCAGAACAAGAGTAATAGCTCTCCTTCTGTGTTAAAACTGACTATTAATGTTAGAGGTAAGACTACAGTATTCTCATTTCATAGCTGCAACTGCTGAAATATTTATAAATTTATTTGGGCTTCTGAAAATCTAAAATACCTGAGAGGAAAGCAGATGTTTTGAAATGAAGCATGCTCTATATCTGTCCTCAACTTGACAACATTTTTGCTTTGCAGACACCACAAAACTCTTACTTCTTGAGAAACATCCAGAGCATAAAAGATGAAAGTGTGTTTAAAATCCCATGAAACTGTTCCTTAGCTAAGTCTCTTGCTTTCTTAGATATGTTCTGGCACCAAGCAGTTTCCTTTCTGCTCTTTCAATCAGTCAGAGTAATGAATAATATTAAAGTACTGTTTGATTTATTATGAATTGGTTATATAATATGAAACGCTTCACTTTTACAGGGAACCACCAAATATAACCTTCTCCTTTTCAATATCTAATCTTATTTTATAAATAGACACCTTATATTAGGAAGACAGGACAGATTTTATCATATAGTCTTGGTCTTTTTCACAAATAGAGAATTTTGGTCATAATATTTGGGCTATTTGAGCTGAGCACAACAGCCCAAATTCATCTCTTTGTAACTCCATTGATTTCAGTAGTTGTACATCAGGGTTAATTTTGGCCCAGCACATACCTACACATTACTAATGCACAAGAAAATCATTTTTCCAGTACGGGAGTGTTGCATGAATTTGAACATTATTTGGTGGCGATGAAATGTAACTCTTTGTCTTTAGTTTTGCACATGAAATCATTGTCTTCACCAAAATGAGAATTTATATCATCAAATGGCAATATGCATCCAAATTAGGTAGCTGGACAGTAATATAAGGAAGTAGAGTTAGTGTATCAGAAATCTTCTTGTAAGATTCATTTGACTGCAACATTATTCTGCCAACTGAATGTGATTTTACAGAGGCAGTCTGCACATATCTCTTGGACTAGTCCCAACTTAAATAAATACTGGAATGAAAATTTGATCACGATTGAATGCACGGAGAAGTACCTTTTAGTCTCAAATTCTGCTTGAAGCACATTATGAGGGAATTTACCTTAGAATTACTTGAGGATAAAGGTATATATTTGTTCTGAAAATTGTTATAAAATATATAACTACTAATTTGAAATATGATTCCCTCTACCTGTTATTAAATATACTTGATGGCATCTTTATATATTTTATATATGTAAAATTATGCAAAGATGCCGCATTAATAATAGGCTTTAAACAGACCATTAGAGGTAGTAGTTCACACCTTTCTATGCTTTTTGATTATTTGATTGCTTGATTGAAAATGTGACCAAGTCTCAAATAAGTGCAGAGGTCATAAAGTACTTGACTGCTAATATTGCATTCTTTCTTTTAACAAACAAGCCCAAGCAATATGAAATTTCAGGTTTGAGTACTATTACAAAATCTGTGCCAGTGTCTAAATATTTTGAGCCATTCTTTCCCCTCATAATTCCAGCTCAATATCTATTATCAACACTGGGAAATATGTAGAGAATTTGATACCTACATGTCTTTTAATTGCTCTCAGATCTAAATAATCCGCATACGCTCTCATTTGCCTCCAAATGTATGTATAGTTTCTATTGTCTTCAGTAGGAGCTATACTTCTATGGGCACATTTTGATTTCTCTGTATCGAGAAAAATAAATGTAAAATGTATCAAATAAATAACTAAAATTCCTGGTTTCTTTTTAGTTTGGTTTCTTAGACTTTAAGATTAGAAGGGACCAATATGATCATCCAGTCTGACCTCCTGCATATTTGCAAGCTAAAGAAACTTACCTATACACTCCTGTAATAGACCCATAGTCTCTGGCTGAGTTATTGGAATCCATATGTTATCATTTAGAGACTTCAATTTACAGACAATCCACCAATTACAGTAGTTTAAATCTGCAAATGACTTGTTCTGTATACTGCAGCGGGTGGCAAAAATACCCCATGGTCTCCAAGAACATGAATTTAGGGACAATTTCTTCTTAATCTCAATTATGGTGACCAGTTAGACCCTGAGCATGTGGACAAGACTCACCAGCCAGTCACCTGGAAAAAATTTTTCTGCAGTTATTGTTACTGGCATTTGCAGATTGGCTATATGCTATTGTAGGCAATCTCATCATACAATCCCCTCCATACATTTATCAAAACCAGCGTTGAGGTCTTCTAGGTATTTTGCCCCCACCAATCACCTTGGAAGGTTGTTCCAAAGTTTCACTTCTCTGATGGTTAGAAACTTTTGTCTAATTTCAAACTTAAACTTGTTGATGGTCAGTTTATAGCCACTTGCTCTTGCGTCCCCATTGGTGCTCCACATAAATAATTATTTTCTCTCTCTGCTATATTTGCCTCTGATAGGGTTATAGGGAGCAGTTGTATCTCCCCTCAGCCTTGTTTTGTTTCAGCTAAAAAAGCAAAGATCTTTGAGGCTTTGTCTACACTAAAGAGTGTTGTCGATTCAAGTTACAGCGATGATCAACAAGCACTGTAATTACAACGCATATATCTGTCCACACAACCCTCAGTGTGTTGCTGAATCACTTCCACAATCAGTGCTCTAGCATTAAGAGTGAAAGCAGAATATTCTGAGCCACTATCCTACTATGCAGTACACCACCTTGTGCTTCTAGAAGTAGTGGGAAGGTGAGGAGGACTGCAGTGCATCTTGGTGCGTGGGCTCAATGTTCCACGATGCAGTGGTGTCTGTCTTGTCACCCTTTGGGTTTCTGATTACATCTCATGGTATTTTTCAATGGTCCCCCTTTCTTGGGTGCCCGCCAGCTCTATATGAAAGGATGGATGTTGTGCTGTCCTCCACTGTTGCTGTCAGTGTTCTGAACAAATTGTGATTGGTCATGTGAACAGTAATGAGCTCACAACTGTAATCAGGTCTTTAGAATCCAAGCACCTGACCAGCTGTGTGCTATGCAAACAAACAACCCTGGATTGCATTCATGGAGCACCTGAACTCAGTGCATTGAAGCTTCTGGGAGCATAAAACAAACACTGTGTAGTGGGATTGCATCTTTATGCACTTCTGTGATGATGAGAAATGACTGCAGAACTTGCAAATGTGCAAAACAACATTCATGGAACTCTGTGCAGAGCTTACCCATGCCCTGCAGTGCAAATAATCCATAATGAGAGCTTCCTTCTCAGTGGATAATTCTGTGGTGATTGTCATGTTGGAACTGGCAGCTGCAGACTGCTACAAGTCAGTCACTAATCAGACCAGAGTTGGGAAGGCCACTACCAGAACTGTCTTATTGCAAGTATACAATGCCATTAATAATATTATGTTACAAAGGACTTTGAGTCTTGGAAATGTGTGTGATATAATGGCTGGCTTCACAGTGATGGGGTTCCCTAACTATGGCAGAGCAATAGATAGCATGCATATCCCTATTTTAGCTCCAGAAGAATCTTGCAACAAAGTGCATCAATAGAAAGGGGTACTTCTTTATGGCACTGCAGGCACCTGTGAATTACCATGGATATTTCACTGACATCAAAGTGGCTTGGTCAAGGAAGGTGTACAATGCACACTTCTTCAGGAACACTGGCTTTCACAGAAGACTGAAAGAAGGGGCTTCCTTTCCTGATGAAAAGAGTCCAGTGGGGATGTTGAAATGCCCATAGTGATCCTGGGAGACCGAGCCTACCTCTTACTGCCATAACTCATGAACCTTTATGTGGGCAATGTGGATAAGAACAAGGAGAACTTCAATAACAGCTTGAGCAGGTGCCAATCACTTGAATGTGGGTTTGGCAGATTAAAAGCTCACTGATGATGCCTTTATGGCAGTGTGATACAATACATCTTATGTACACCCTTACGGTGTGATTGTGTATTATTTATGCTAATTCTTGTAGTGTAACTGTGTATGAATGTTGCCAAGATCCAAAGGGGCAGCCATGTTTGTCTAGTTCAGTAAAACAAACAAACAAACAAGGAGCCCTGTGGCACTTGAAGACTAACAAATATATTTATGGCATGAGCTTTTGTGGGAGAAAATCCTACTTAGTCAGACACTTCCACAAAGTGGGATTTTCCCCCATGAAAGCTCAGGCCATAAATATATTTGTTAGTCTTTAAATGCCACAGGACTTCTTGTTTGTGTATGAATGCAAAGTTTTTATGTAAATTGTTTTTCGAATGCTCATGACAGACAGAATATATTTGTTATGGTAGTACATTTCTTGAAAAAGCTTATGTATGGTTGTGAAGTTCTGCTATGTAATATTACCAAATATACATCTCACATGGCTTGAGGCAGATCCAAGGAAATGCTAATAGCAGAGAGCTAATTCACTCATGCCTCATTAAAGTATGCGTTCAAACAGCCCAGCTCTTTCAGAGAAAATGGGCAGGCCTGAGCATTTGATAAGGGGATGCTCATTGACTCAGGATATGGAAAAAAGTTCATGCATGGATACTTTCATTACCTGACCCTGAAAAGGGGAGGAAGGGGCAGAGTAACATGTTAAAAGAGGAGACATTTTGGTTCTCTGTAGCTGTCTGTTGCAATCCATCCACAAGACAACATCAAGACAGCCCACAAAGAGAGACCCATATTGGAAGCCAGCTAACCAACCTGTGGTGAGAACCCCCTAAGCACAATGGGTACGTCTACGCTATGTGTTTAAGTCAACTTAAGGGCCCTTAAGCTGACCTAAATAAAGCCTGTCTACACTGCAAGGCAATAAAGTTGACTTTAAGGTCCAGTAAAGTCGACTTTATAAGGTCCACTTATAAAGTCGACTTTACCGTTAAATTGACTTTTTTAAGTCGACTTAAGGCAATGGGGACTAACTAAGTTGACTTAATAAATTTGACTTAGTGCAGTGGGACCATTAATTCAACTTTATGAAGTAGAAATTAAGCCAGGACACCCATTTAAAGTTGACTTTATAAAGTCAACTTAATGTAGTGTGTACTCACTAAGTTGACTTAATACGGTCGGCTTAAAGTTGACTTTAAGTAGACTTTATTAAGTCGACTTTATAAAGTCAACTTAGCTTTTAAAATGTAGACATAGCCAATGGCTATGGCTACACTGTGAGTTTTAGTCAACTTAAGGGCCCTTAAGTTGACTTAAACAAAGCCCTATCTACATTGCAGGGCAAAAGTGGACTTTAGCTTCAAGTCAACTTTATAACTTCCACTTATAAAATCAACTTTACAGTTAAGTCGACTTTATTAAGTTGACCTAAGGCAATATGGAGGAGGAGTTGCCTTAAGTTGACTTAATTGGCCTTTCAACCACAGAAAACAAGGGGATGGGGGATGGCTAGAAGGCACAACACAGCTGGGAGCATTCCCAGCTGTGTGGACCATAGCCATACTCCCCATGTTCCCCAACCTGATCCAGCATCCCTCCTGTTCTGAGCCTGACCAGGCATCACAGCCCGACCCCAGCATTTCCCCCATTCTCAGCCTGACCCCAGCATCTCAGCTGGACCCCAGCATCTCCCTGCATTGCAGCTGGACCCCAGCATCTCAGCCCGACCCCAGCATCTCCCTATATCGCCGCCAGACCCAGCATCTTTCCACATCACAGCCGGACCCCAGCATCTCCTCTGTTTTTAGCCTGACCCCACATCTCTCCAATTCTTAGCCCGACCCCACGTCTTCCCTGTTCTTAGCCCGACCCCACATGTCTCCCTCATTCCTAACCAGCCCTGCATCTCTCCCCAATTCTCAGCCCAGCCCTGCCTCTCTTGCTCCTTCTCTGCCCAAATCCATGTGTCTCCTCCCTTGCCTTTCTCACCAGTCCTCGGTTGTCTCCCCTTTCTCTGCCCAAACCTGTGTGTCTGCCCCTTGCCCTTTTCAACTTGATCCTGTCTGTCTCTCCCCATCTCCCACCAATCATGTGTGTCTCCCCTTCTCGAAGGACCCCCTGATTGTGTTGTAAAACAAACAAGGAGTCCAGAGCCACTGTTTAAGACTAACAAATTTACTTATCGGATGGGCTGTCATGGGAGAAAAATCCCACTTCATCAGACAGTTTGAAGATGGGAGAATTTACAGAATAGTAGGAAATAAATACAAGGGAGCATAAGACATAGGATCTGGTCACACTCTAACCATAAGTTAAAGCAGTTGTTAAGATTCAAACACTGGGAAACAGCACATGGAAAGAAAAAGAAAGACAGATGCTATTTCTTTTAGATTAGATTGTGTGGAAGCAGGATTAAATCCTGACTATGGATTTTTTCCCCATTATAATAGCTGATTTGACTTCACCTTCCTTTATGTGCTGTATCCCAATGTTTGAGTCTAAACAACTGCTGCATCCTGCCACTGTGCTGGCAGTTGCCCTGAAGAACCTGTTCCAGAGCCAGAGGAGTCTGGGCAACACGGGAAGGGTGTGGAGTGCTGCACTGCCACATCGCTGGGCTACATCAGGCTCCCTTGCCTCCATGGGCTCCCTGTTGCCACACACAGTATGGAGGCTGATGTGGTCACTCACTTCCAGTAGTAAAGGCGTGGCTGGAAGAGAGGGGCACTTCTGCTGATGCACTGTAGGCCAGGTACTCACAATGTACCACTCCTAGGGTGAACTAGCAGCTGCCAGGGTGGATGTGGACAGTTCCCTGACATTTGGAGTGTGGATGTGCTAAGCTGGCTTAATAAGGTCTACTTTAAGCAGACTTTATTAAGCCAGCTTAACCAAGCCCTGTAGTGTAGACATCACCAATAAGACTAATGAAGTCTTCAGCTTAGTTTAGAATGTGATTTGCCTTTTATTTACTTCTGATCAAATCTGATTATAATCAATTAAAATCTGATAATAGTGATTTAGGGTATGTTCACACAGGCTTCTTATTTTGAAACAACAGAGGTTGTTTTGAAATAAGGAGTGGCGTGTCCACATGACACACCATTATTTCGAAACTGTTAAACCTCACATCTAATTGAAATAGCCATTGTTTCAAAATGGTTGTTTCGAAACAACAGCATTCGGACATGTTGTTTTGAAACAACATGTCCAAACAGCCTTGTTTCGAAATAACCATTTCAAAACAAGGCTATTTTGAAAGGAGGCTTTCCCTTAATTCGAATTAACAAACTGTTAATTTGAATTAACTTGTTTTGAAATAAGGACTTTATTTCGAAATAACTCATTTTGAAATGGGTTATTTCAAAATAAGGATGTATGTGTGGACATAGCCTTAAAATCTTTCTATACTTAATAGTTTATTTTATCTAAAGCAGTGCATATGATTTGGGTGTGTGTAGAGCCTTCATTTAGAGTGCATATCAGTTTTTTTTGATAAATTGATAGACATAAGTTTGCAGAGCTCAGTGGGCAGGACTGAATGCTGAAAGATGGCAGTTCCTCTAGCTGCATCTGGGATTGAGGATATTGGCTAGGATGATACCATTGTATAGTGCCATAAGTGACTGGCCAGAAGCACTCATGTACTAAGGTAAGAGCCCTTTGCTTACAGGAGGCTTTGTGTGGGCTGACCCAGCAGTTGGTATTCACACAGTATAGTAAGTGCAAGACAAGCCCTAGGAATGAAGAATTGGGATGATGAATTTATACATCAATCCAGATTGCAGATGGGGATGTCACAGTCTTTTTAGACCTAAATGAGGAAGTATTTCCATTGTATAGCTACCCGCTGTGTGCTCCATAATATTTGTGAAGCTATGACTGAAAGTTGTCCCCTTGATTGGGTCTTGCAGATGAATCTGAACAATCAGATGATAGGCTATTACAAGGGCACAGAGTGACATTCAAATCAGGGAGTCTCTCAGGAATTATTTCCATAATGGACACCAGTAGATGTATTTGTAAATAGCACTGTGCCTTGCTATGACTTTTATCCAGCTTGCACTGATTATCAATGTGAAATGCAGCTTCTGAATACAATAGACTGTTAAAGACTTTACAAACCAAGCTTTTATTAAATAACAATTATCCACAACACACAGAACCAGGGGCAGTGTGAGCTATGACAACTGGTTCCAAAGAGGTAGTCATATTAGTCTAGTTCAACAGAACAAACGAGGAATCCTGTGGCACTTTCAAAGACTAACAAATTTATTTATTGCATGAGTTTTTGTGGGTGAAGTCCCACTTCATCAGATGCCAGCAAGTGGGGGAGAAAAAAACCCCAAAAAACAAAACAAAATAACAAAAAAACTTACCTTGAAAATAAACTTCCAGGATAGGAAGGAAAGAGAAATCCTGGGATTACATTTCACTGTGTCAGGTCAGATTACTTTAGCAAATCAAACAAGCTGTATTGATTCAAGCAGTACAAACAATGATTCTTGCCTCTTTCAACCTCACCACTTGCTGATATGTTGTTACATATGGTTTGGAAGTGGAACAATTGTTTCTCTTATTTCTGCTTAGGTTGGACTGGTCAGCTCAGTCTAGGTCTGGCACAAGTTGGCAGGCTGACTGGCTCCAGACCAGTCTTGGGGGAAGGAGGGCCAGTGCTCTGGGGGGCAGGGGAGCATCGAGGCACTAAGGGGCTGCAGCAAGGCCCAGGGACCCTGGTGAGGCAGCAGCGAGACCATGGGAGAGTGTGGGGTAACCCATCCTTGATTTTTGCCCAGCATATCAGACTCACTAAAACTGCCTCTGTGTCCTTAATTGCTTTCTCTTTCAAAATGTATTGCAAGACCTTTAATATTCCTTCCCAGTAGTATTTATTATATTACCAACACTGAAGAGGTCTCTAGCCATATCTAAATCATGCCGTGGGGTTCTATAGCATACCCCAAGCACTATCTCATAGGAACCTCTGATAGTTTTCTTCCCTAAAGTCATTTGGACCCAATCAGACTGTCTTAAGCATTCCATAAATTCTAATTTCTTTACTGTCTACCTCATCATTAATATTCAACACTATTTTCTCACCTTTACCTTTATTTCTGTCTTTCCTGAACAGCACATGCCCTTTTTCTTGAATGAATGATTTCCCAAAACTGAGAGACAGTAGTCTTGATTAATGTGCATATATGTTCTAAAAAATATATGCTTTGTTTGTTCCAGCATCATGGTCAAAGTCAATTTGAAATGACATTTCCGTCAAAATGTAGCCATTTATCTGGCATATTAAAGAGCAAAGAGCTCATCAGGAAAGGTACATATAATACCAAGAATTCTATTTTGGGTTTTGGAGAACCAACAGGGTTTCTCCCTAGTTATCAGCCACTCTGCCAGGCTCCTTCCATGTTCAAACAAAATGTGAAATGCCTGTCAATACAAGCTTCTAAAATACTGTCAGAAATAACAATAATTTGTTCTGTTTTATTCAAGCTCAGCAGCGCTGTTCATTACATATATAATGGACAGGAATTGTCGATTAAATCTAAAACTGTGAATACCTTTTAAGCACTAAATCTCTCTGCCTCTGTAGTCCAACCAACCACAGAGGCAAATGGCCTTTCAAAAAGACAAACTTCCCTTCTATGCTTTTGGAGACCCACTTTATATTATGTGTTCATTGCAGATGAGGCTTGACAGGAGGGAGCTGGGAAAGAGGGAAAAGAGAAAAATAATGGTCATAATGGAAGTAGTAGAGAGGAGAGAGGCATAATAACTACTGTACACTTCATTATGAGGTGAATATGTATTTTAACCTGTGTATTAACTTACAGTTGCAAAAAAACAAAAGAAAACAAATCAAAAATCAAACCAATAACTCATTCCATAATGATTTACTCCAGTTGTAATAACAAGTCATATTTCAAATGAGAATCTACAAATGTGCATGTGTGCACACCCACACCCACACTATTTCAATTAAGGCTTATTTACAATAGTTGGTTGTGTCAAGTCAGAAAAAGAATAGTCCTTTTAATGGTCCTGATTGAGGAATGCTCTTAAATTCTTAGCTGTTACCCAAGATAGATAGCAAAGCTTTCCTGTATTGGGGCTAACATGTTTACCCAGAGGCTGCAAGAAAAACATGATGGCAAAAATGATGTATTTACCTAACACCACCAAACACTGTGAGTTTCCTAATTTCACAGAATTTAAAGACAGATCAAACTACATAGGCTGATCACCTGCTTATCCTCAGGTCCTTACATTTCATCCATGAAGACATGATGCATAAGATCTGATTATAATCAACCCAGCTGCCTTTGTGCCACCCCGTAAAAAATGGTTTCTTTGACAAGACCTCCCTTTCATGAAACAATACCAAATGGCATTAATCATATTTTAATCTCTAATTATGTGTTAATGGAGAACCAAATTAATTCTTCATTCCATTATTTTATTTTACTTGGGATTGTTGTCAAGCGAACTGGTCTATAATTCCCCGAGTTGGCAGAACTCCAATCCTGTGGAAACTCCCCACTTTTCTGAGATTTGTTAAAAATTAAAATGGGCAATTCAGAGAGCACCTCAGCTAGGTTCTCTTAGGCTGTATTCACACACAGATGGTTATTTCGAAATAGGTTGTGTTGAAACAACTTGTTTCAAAATAACTTAATTCGAATTAACAGTTTGTTAATTCGAATTAAGAAAAAACGCGGGAAATGAAATAGCAAGTTCGCATGGTGAACTTGCTATTCATTTCCTGCTGCAGGGGGCTGCAGCCCCCTGGGGGTGAGCTGCTACTGCGGCTCACCCTGCAGCCCAGAAAGGGGGCTGCAATCCCAGAAAGGGGGCTGCAGCCACTGGCGGGGGGTGAGCCACTGTGGGGTGGCTCAGTCCCCCACCAGAGCTGCCCCCAACACCGCCGGCGGGTCGGGGGTGCTGGGCACAGCCCTCAGCCCGGGCTGCCCCCCCGACACCCCTGGCGGGTCAGGGGCGCCGGGCTCAGAGGTTGTTTAGAAACAAAAGTGCTGTGCGAATACAGCCTAAGACTCTTCAATATAAGTTTTCAGGGGCCTCTTGATTTGAAAGTGCTTAAGTTTAGCAGATATTCCTGCTTGTAATCCTTTGTTCCAGTGGACAAACTTTCTAGTCATCCACAAAACAATGAGGCTTGGAGACATCCTCTTATTGTGTTCCAAATATAGCACACAAATATCTACTGAACAGTTCTGCCTTTTTTACTTTACTATTTACAGTTTTAGCACGTGCATCTAGAAATCTGTGACTCGGATGTTTTGTAACTTCTAATATGTTTAAAAAATGTCTTCTTACTGTCTTTATTCCTATTGCTCATCTCTATTTTAATGATTCCTTTACCTTCTCTTATTAGTCACCTATCTATAAAATATAACTTACGGTATATATGTAACTTATATTCATTATCACTTACTTTCCTTTTTCCATCCAACACACTCTCATTCCTGGATTTTCCTGAAATTTGTTCTGCACTGGACAGTTCAGGTATTAGAGGTCTGTTGCTCCTGTAAGGGGTGAATGTACAATAGTTTGCTACTTTAACTGGAGTCAGCAAACCATTCAATTTAAACACAACACTGTATTAATTTTAAGTAAAGTAAAATAAATTTACTTAACTACAAAGAGAGAGATTTTAACTGAAGTTGACTCAAGGGTGAAATCTTTACTGCATATTACCACCAAGAAGACTGACCAAATTCTCAGGTCAGAACCCCTCTGAAAGTCCAAGTTCTGGTTCCTTTGCTTTCTTAAGTGAAAGAGAGAGAAATTGAGAGGGAGAGAAAGGGAGAGAGAGGGACTACCTGGAGAGTTTTTGCTCCTCCTTTATAGACCAGTCACTCTTTTAAATGCATTTTTGGAGAGTTATTCCTATATAAATTCCTCCTAGCTTTGAGAAGGGAGACATACAAGTGTTGTTATTGTGTTTGTTTAAATGCAAATATGTCTGTTCCTCTTCCACTTGACTACCAAGGCTAGCCACTTGACTGGTGTTTGCCAAACAACTCTGATGACACTTAACTAGAGCAGTGGTTCCCAACCTTTTCCTTTATGTGGACTACTACATTGTCATCAAAAGATTTTGTGGAACATCACACAAACAAGTTATTTTAAACATTTTTAACATAGTCTATGAGCGACGAGAGTCAAACTTGTCTATCAAGAGGTATTAAAAATGCAGCTATTTCTGGTCATTTATTATGTTCAGTCACAAGCATATTGCACTTGTCATAGTACATTTACAGGCAGTAGGCCTACTAGTGGAAAAAAGATAACACCTAATGAGAAGGAATGATATTTTTATTATATTACCTCTCCCCCACTTGACCACCTGCAGTATCCTCACGGATCAATAGTGGTCCACTGATTACAAGTTGGGAACCATTGACATAGGGGCGTCAACTTGTCCTTTGTCTTCAAGAAATTGGTTTACTCCTTTCCCAGATTTCTCTGGTAAAAACATTAAAATTCAGTTTACATTTATAACTTTATATAACATGTTTCTACAAACATTCTCTCATGATATTATTGACCAATGAGTTGCTAGCTTTCAAATAATACTTCACAGGATGCATTTTATAAAGATTATAAATGCTGTGTAGGTTGAGAACATGGGGTGCAGTCAGTCACAGTGGTTTTGCAGGAAAGGATGTCAGCACAGCAAAGCACTCCCTATGGGAAGCCAGTAGCTAAGCATCCACATTCCTGTTTTAATCAAAGATAGGCAGATAATTTCAAAATATTTGAGGGCATCTCTTTTATGGGCACCAAAAAAAATAATAATAAAAAAAAGATATTTTGCCTCTATTAGCAGGAAAATATTTTGTATGTATTAAATAATTCTGTTAATCTGAAAGGGTCAAAGTGTTTGGCAAACATTAAAAGGCATAGAAAGTATTATTTGAAATATGAGGAATGGCAAGCTCCATTCTGTAAAAATTCCTAAGCATCTTTAAACATCGCTAAATGTAGAGTCAATATGAGTGACTCTTGCTTAAGAAAACCTCCATCTTTCCTCCTGGAACAAGGAGATTATTGCTGAAAAAGCAACAAAAAACAGATAGCTAGATGATATAAAATTACTTAAGATAGGTAAGCCTGAAGCAGATTGCGAAGTGTTACAAAGGGATCTCACAAATCTGCATAATTGGGCAAGGCTTTTGGGCGATGGCATTAAATGTTGATAAAGGCAAAGATATGCATTTTATAAAACACAATTCCAAGTATACATACTCAAGAAAAAGATCTTGGTGTCATCATGGATAGATGAAATGAAAATATAGATTCAATGTGCAGCAACAGTCAATAAAGCTAACAAAAATTAAGAAAAACAAGGAGTCGTGTGGCACTTTAAGACTAATCTTTGAAGCATCTGGCAAAGAGGGATTTACTCCCACAAAAGCTCGTGTGAAAAATAAATCTGTTAGTCTTAAAGTGCCACACGACTCCTTGTTTTTTTTTTTTGTTTTTTTTTCCTGGACTAGACTAACACGGCTATCCCTTTAAAAAATTAAGAACCATTGGGAAAGGTTCAAAAAGGGTAGCAGGGTTTGTCTAGTTCTGCAAAACAAACAAGGAGTCCTGTGGCACTTTCAAAGACTAACACATTATTTAGTGCAAGAGCATAGAATCATAGAATCATAGAACCATAGGGTTGGAAGGGACCTCATAGGTCATCTAGTCCAACCCCCTGCCAAAAAAAGCAGGACCACTCCCATTAGATCATCCCAGTCAGGGTTTTGTCCAGCTGGGCCTTGAACACCTCCAGAGATGGAGATTCCACCACCTTCCTAGGCAGCTTATTCCAATGCTTCACCACTCGCCTAGTAAGGAAGTGTCTCCTAATATCCAGCCTGGACCGCCCCAGCTGTAACTTGAAACCATTGCTTCTCGTTCTGCCCTCTGTTACTACCGAGAACAGTTGAGCTCCATCCTCCTTGGAGCAACCCTTCAAGTAGTTGAAGGTTGCTATCAAATCCCCCCTCAATCTTCTCTTCTGCAGGCTAAATAAGCCTAGTTCCTTCAGTCTTTCTTCATAGGGCTTGTGCTCCAGCCCTTTGATCATTTTGGTTGCCCTCCTCTGGACTCTCTCTAATTTGTCCATGTCCTTTTTGTAGTGGGGAGCCCAAAACTGGACACAGTATTCCAGATGTGGCCTCACTAGTGCAGAATAGAGGGGAATGATCACATCCCTTGATCTGCTGGTAACACTTCTTCTGATGCAGCCCAGTACGCCATTGGCCTTTCTGGCAGCAAGCGCAAACTGCTGACTCATATCCAGCTTCCCATCCACCATGACTCCCAGGTCCTTTTCTCCAGTGCTGCTATTTAGCTGATCACTCCCCAGCCTGTAGCAGTACATGGGGTTTTTTCGTCCCAAGGGCAGGATTTTACACTTGTCCTTGTTGAACCTCATGAGATTGCTCTTGGCCCACTGCTCCAATTTGTCTAGATCTCCCTGAATCCTGTCCCTGCCCTCTAGGGTGTCTACCGTTCCCCCCAGTTTGGTATCATCTGCAAACTTACTAAGTGTGCAATCTATCCCATCATCCAGATCATTAATGAAAACATTGAACAGAACTGGCCCCAGGACCGACCCCTGGGGCACACCACTTGTTACTACCTGCCAACTTGACATGGAGCCATTGATTCCTACACGCTGAAACCGTTGATCTAGCCAGTTTTCTATCCACCTTACAGTCCACGCATCTAACCCATACTTCCTTAATTTGCCAATGAGAATGCTGTGGGAAACTGTATCAAAAGCCTTGCTAAAGTCAAGGTATATCACATCAACGGCTCTTCCTGCATCCACAAATCCAGTCATCTCATCATAGAAGGCGATGAGGTTGGTCAGGCATGATTTACCCTTGGTAAATCCATGCTGACTGTTCCTGATTACTCTACGTTCCTCCAAGTGTTTCAGGATGGATTCTTTGAGAAGCTGCTCCATGATTTTTCCAGGGATTGAGGTGAGGCTGACAGGTCTGTAATTCCCTGGATCCTCCTTTTTGCCTTTCTTGAAGATAGGTACTATATCTTGAAGATAGGTACTATATAGCATAGGTCCTCCATGTTCAAAGCATCTGATGAAGCTGGATTTTCTCCCATGAAAGCTCATGCAATAAATAAAATTTGTTACTCTGTGCTAAAGTGCTACGGGACTTCTTTGCACTGGGAAAGGGATAGACAATAAACCAGAAAAGATCATAATGCCTACTGTGTAAATACATGCTGTACTAACACCTTGAATATTATGTACACTTTTAATTGCGCTATCTCTCTCTCACATGCCTCTGTGTGTGTGTGTGTGTGTGCGTGCGTGCGTGCGTGCGTGCGTGTGCATGCGTGCACGTGCATACACAGACACAAGAACTGAAAAGAGAACAGAGAATAGGAACAAAAGTTAATTGGGGTGTGAAACACTTCTGAACCATGAGAGATTAAAGAGACTAGAATTTTTTAGCTTGGAAAAGAGACAACAAATGGGCTTCATGACAGAAGTCTCTAAAATCAGGATCCGTGTGGAGAAAGTGAGTAGGGATATGTTATTTACTCCTGTGCATAACACAAGAACCAGGAATCACTTGCTGAAATTGATAGGCAGCAGGTTTAAAACAAATGAAAGGAAGTACTTCTTCACATCATGCATGGTCAGTCTGTGGAATTCATTGCCAAGGGATGTTGTGAAAACCAAAACTATAGTGGACTCAAAAAAGAATTAGATAAGTTCCAGGAGGATAGGTCCACCAATGGATATAAGGCAAAATCATCAGGGATGCAGTCCTGTGATCTGAGTACTCTTAGCCTCCACCTGTCAGATGACCTGGCATTGGCCAATGACAGAAGATAGAATACTACACTAGAAGGACCATTTGTCTACTTCATTATGGCCATTCTTATGTCCTAAGTAAATGCAAACCTGACAACCATTGTGTTACCTTTTATTTGTGTCCTTTCAAGCAGGATAGCATGTATTTAATGATCCTCACACAGTTATAAATGCGATCTTTACCATATCATTTACATAGGGTGTGAACATGTGGTAATTTGAAAGAAACAAAAATCCTTATGATGTATAAAAGGTCATTCTAATGTTGATTACAGAAGAAAAAGGAGAAACCTGATTGTACTAAGAGGTATAATATTTAAAACCAATCAAAGGAAATACTTTTCTACACACTGCCTGTTTAATCTGAGGAACCCACTGCTAGGGGAAAAAAAAAGAAAAAACCTAATGAGACAAAGACTTCAGTAGGATTCAAGAAAGATTAGACATTTATATAAATTAGATGCAAGCTAATGCTTGGTGGACAGATATGCACCTTGTGCATTAATTAACACCTTTCCATTCTGGGGCTGGACAGACATAACATTTCACTTCTAGATGTAATCTCTCATTCAGGCTTGGTGAGAAGCAAGTGGGAAACTGACATGACTGCTTCTGCTGCTGTACCTGTTCTAAGGCTACATGCTGGATTCATTTTTAAGAGCTCTTCATGCCTTTAATTAGGACTAAATTCACATTTATAATTTTTTTAAAATTTGGTTTTATTGGATAAAGTTAGACAGGCAAGAAAGTTCCCAATTCAGAGGGGAGCCAATAGTAGACAAGCAAAGCAGTTGTTTTATTAGGCCCTCACTATAGGATTGCTTTGTATATTTTGTACTTCGATCTCAGTTCAGCAGAGTACTTAAGTTCATACCTGCCTTTCGACATATGAGAAGCTGATAGAATTACTCACATAATGAAAGTTAGACAGCAGCCTAATTACCTTGATGAATCAGGTACTATGGTAGTAAAAGAAAATTAGTTATTTTTATTGGAGCATAATCTTCAAACCACCTGTTTTTCTCTGTGTTAATTCCAATCAGTAAATGTTGTTTATAACTATCACGGGAAAGGAGTCAGAGAATAAGACATTATCTTTAACTTTGCTGCACAGTAAAGCATCTTGCAAAATCTTTTTTATAATAGAAAAAAGGTGTTCTTACAAAGGAAACAGGAATCAAATCACAAAGCATTTTATTACCATTACCAAAGGTATTGCTACTTCACAGAAGCTGTCTCAGTTTCTGATGGACAGATTACTGAAAGTAAAGTACACTAAGGCTCACTGGGAGATGCAGAACATTAACACAAGAGGAGGTTGTTTGTTTTAAACCAGTATTATAGTTGACTGAAGACCACAAGTATGTTAAGGAATATTTTAAAGGAACCACAGTGATGCTATATATGGAAGAGGCAGTAACCAAGATCCTACTCCTGCAAGATAGCAATATTTTACCCATATTAGCAATCATTTAGACACATGGTTTGAGACATGGGACACAGAAAAAGTATGTTGTGAAGGAACTGCTGAGGCTCATGACATTGCTAGCAGTGACACCACCATAGTGAGAAAAGCATCTGCAGCTAGGTCAAGATGACATTGGAGAGCTGATCTCGGGAAAGGGTGATCTGGGAATGGTAGCAGAGTGTCAAAGGGAACTGGAGTCAGACAGAAAGTCTGGCTAGACATGCTGGAGAGGGGGCTAACTGAAGGAGGTAGAGCTCTGCAGACTTAACCTAAAAGGAGCTCAGTTTGGTGCCCTGAGACACAGCTGTTCCCCACATAAAGTAGATTGTAATGGGCCTTGGAGGGGGAAGATTCCTCAGAAAAGGTGAGGGACTCCCAACGTCAGTCCAGGAACACAGCAGGTTCTGGTGCTGGGGGCTGACGCCAAACAAAAACAGTTCACAGTACAATGCACATATATTTATAAAGAATTAAGATCAACTGACAAATACAGGATAAAATGAGGGGTTAATGGGGCATTTTAGCAGCCAGCCAGGTGTCCAATCTACTGCCAATTAATGGAATGGCTTACCAATTATTCTGTGTGTGTGTGTTCCCTCTCTCTGAATATGCTGGAGCAAAAATCTTTGAAAGACAGGACGTCTGTGTATATTTTAGAATTAGCTGTAGCCAATCAAAAATGACGTGGGGAAATAAAAGTTTCTTCCCCAAGCGAGTACCACATACAGTTGTCTGAAGAGTCAGCATGAAATATTGGAAACAGCTGAAAGCTGTGAAGGGAGACAGTGAGGGCAGATGGAGGCAGAAAAGGGGTGGGTAGGGGCAGGAGGCAGGGTGCAGCCATGTGTCAGTACCATATGCATTGGAGGGATAAGGAAGGATGGGGTAGGGGAGTGGGGGCATGGAAGAAAGGATGAGGGCATGGGATATGGAGGGAGAGATGAGGAACAATGGAGCAGGGGGAGGAGGTGGGAGCAGTAAAGGGGAGGACTGGACAAGGGGACCATGGGCAGCATATGGGGGCAGAGAAGGGGTGGGTGGTGG
>ML682060.1:36043953-36059574 GCA_007922195.1 Podocnemis expansa
CTCCTTGTTTGTTTTATTGATCTAGACTAATATGGCTCCCCCTTTGGAAATATAAACTCATTGTCACTTTTTCTGACCCACTGTATATTTAATTATTTATACCCAAAGGGATGGCTTCAGCACAATAGACTGCGCTTCCCCACATCCCATGCAGTTTGGGAACCCCATGAGAGGTGAGAATTCCCTGCTCCTTACTAGTTAGAGTTCAAGTGGCATGCCCCACATCCTAACCACTGGGCTAAAGGCTATAAGAGAAGTTTCATTCTTCTCCTCCCCCTCGCTCTTGTGTGTGGAGTTAGGTATTTGACCCTGTTTTCTTGCAAGAAACAGCTTTAGGCTCCTGCTCCCAGGAAAGAATGCCAGACTTGTTATCCCAAGCAGAGATGGACACTTCATCCAGCCCAGACTTAGGTGAATAACTCCCTGAGAGGTGTGGGGCATGGTATATACCTCTCTCTTAGACATCTGCTGTTAGCTAGCTTAGGTGGCTCCCTGGCTAGCATGGCAGACTTTTGTGGATCCCATTCTCAGATGTTTATATCTTCCATTTAATTGTTTAGGGAATATAACTCCCTAATTTAGGATTTGTTGATTCCATGAGTGATTAAATGCTTCAGTGCACAGCATTACTATGCCTAAATCTCTTTCGCTATGTCTACACTAGAACGCTCAGTCAAGCCGACTTAATAAGGTCGACTTACAATTGACTTTATTAAGTCAGCTTAGAGAGTCCCCATTTGATTATGTCGAATTAATAAAGTTGACTCTATAAAGTCAACTTAAATGGCTCTCCTGGGTCTCCTTAATAAAGTTGGCTTCAATGGCCACATTTTGTTAAATCAGCTTACTAAAGATGACTTAACCCTTAACGTTAACTTTAAAGGTGAGAGTTATTAAGTCGACTGAAGCAAGTGCATAAGTCAACTTAATGAACTCCAAATGTGGTCATGGAGTTGCTTAAGTTGACTTAAGCCTGGTCAACTCAACTGAAGCCTCCAGTGCAGACATAGCTTTTGTAGCTTTGGGTCATAGAGTTCATATGAAGGTTAAGATTAGGTTTCAGTCATCGTTCAGGGCTTGGGAGTTTTGTCTGAGAACAAATCAGAACTTGATTTTGTTTCCATTTAATGCCATTTAAGTGTCATGAGCTTTTCTTTTGAGATTTCAGCCCCCAGCAGGTGGAAATCTCATAGCACCATCTTATTTCATGCTTATTACAACACTACACCGTAGAATGAAAATATAATGAGATCAGTTCTTATTATCAACATTTTTATTATAAAGTTAACAATATGCTAATAATGTAAGAAGACAAGTTTCCTGCATTAGAAAGTTTATATTTTAGATCACTATCTTGGACTGAAATCTTATAAGAATAGGCATTTAATGATATTTTTGTGTGTATCTGACCTTGAAGTGCAAATAGTTCCAAAAGGGTAGTGGTGTTAGTCTAGTTCAACAAAACAAACAAGGAGTCTAGTTGCACTTTTAAAGACCAACATATTCATATATTGCACGAACTTTCATGGAAGAAAATCCCACTTCATCAGAAGATGGAGAAGTATAGATGAATGGGAGGAAAATAAATGCAGGGTATTGCAAGTCATAGGATCAGGTCAGATTGTTACAGCAAATCAATACTGTTGTTTAGATTCAAACTATTGAGAACAGCATACTAGAAAGAGGTGAGGGGAAAATGAACACAAAATTACCTGTTGTAATTGGAAAAAATAGGTTTTTTCCTGTTTGTGACCTGATCTTGAACCAAATCTATAAATTAGGGCTAAGATCTAAAACTATCTTTAAAATTTGGTATAATTCAGACTAGCCTATTTTAAGTAAAACTAATTAAAATGAATGTTATAGAATGTAATTTTATATAGTGATTCAGTGAAGCAGGTATTTTTAAGCATCTTAGGCTATGCCTACACTAGAAATTTAGTTTGAATGAAGGAGGAATTAAGGAGTGCTTACTTCAAACTAATAAGTAACAATGGTTAGTTTGGACTAAGCCCTTAGTTCAAACTAAATATAGTAAAGACTCAAACTACTCCTTAGTTCAAACTTACTAAATTCAGACTAAGGCAGCTATTTTGAACTAAGAATGTGGACTAGTTCGAACTAACGGTTAGTTTGGGGAACTAGTCCATTTTGTTAGTTTGAACTAAGAAGTTCGCTGTTAGTTTGAACTAACCCAAGGTTAGTTTGAACTAAGCTCAAATTTATTAGTTCAAACTAACAAGTTTGAACTAACTTTGGCTGGTGGAGATATAGCCTTACAAAACAATGAGTGGGGGGCAGCTATTGCAATGATAGTGTATTATAAGTGAATGTAGCAGTGCGCCATCAGGGGCTTCTCTGCCCCTGCCTCCTCTTGGCTCACAGACCACTCAGACAGTTTCTAATTCAGAAATTGTGGATGCACATTATTTACAGTGTGCATTTCCACCATCTTCTTACTGTGCATAGCTTAGGCTAACAGCTGCAGGGGCTTCTTAACTTCTGCAACCAGGCAGGCAACACAGGGCTCTGCACACCTTCCACTGTCTGACTCCCCCCTTATTTCCTTCACCTGGGCCTTTACATAGTCCTTGGCTAATCAAGCTGATAGCAGCTTCCCGTTCACAAATCAGGTACAGAGGTCCACGGCCAGCTCCAAGTTACCTCACTTAACTGGGGCTGACATGACAGAAGGCTGTTTGTGGAGCTTCTGCCCAGCATCCTGTCACAGTGAACAAAATGAGGTACAACATTTAGCAGTAAAACCTTTTTTCATTAACTAAAATAAACATGGAGTCCTGTGGCACTTAGCATCTAACAAATTTATTTATTGCATGAGCTTTTTTGGGAGAAAAATCCTACTTTGTCAGATGCTGGAACTTACAACATGTAAGTTCCCCCATCTTCAAAGCATCTGACAAAGTCGGATTTTCTCCCATGAAAGCTCATGCAATAAATAAATTTGTTAGATGCTAAGTGCCACAGGACTCTTTGTTTGTTTTACTGAACTAGACTAATACAACTGCTTCTTTGTTATGAGAAGGAGCACACTGGCAACATCCTCTACTCTTCTTTAGAAGTGCATATATGATCATTATACAGGCATCCACCAAAGTCATGCAGGAATGACCAGGGACGCTTAGGGTGACTAGATAGCAGGGGTTAAAAATCGAGATGGGGATGAGTGCTAATAGGTGACTCTATGAGACAAATCCTCAAATGTAACTTTTAGCCCTATAAAATTGGTACATCGGTTCACCCTGAAAATGATTAATTTTCACAGGGCAAATTTCATACTCTACTGGAAACAGTAACACGATGTCAGGATATGATAAGCCAATGAGAGTTTTCCCCAAAATATAGTGCTCCCATATTGGTGTTCATTGGTTTAGAGTGGGGTAGGCAGCCCCTTGCATGTGTGCCAACAGTGCTATGCAAGTCCAGTTGGGGCAGCATGCAGCCACCAAAAGGTCCCACTCCAGACAGCTTCTTTCTGCAATATGCCTGGGGATTGTCAAGAGAAGTTGCTTCAGATGGCTCCTTTCTGTGAGCATCTTCTTTCAGCGGCATGCCTGGGATGCACTCTATCTCTCCCAACCCCCGACTAGCTGTGGCCACTGCAGAATTTTCAGGTGACTGCTGCTTTTTTTTGGTGGAGGAGGATGCTGGCACTGGCTGAGGGTGGGACTGGCATGGGGGCCGGCAAAGATTGCCAACTCCTGGTTTTGAGTTAGACTCTGTCACCCTTATGTTGGAAAGCAATCAGAATATTCACATTGAATTTGCTTCTGTGTAAAGACCATGTATGTATTGCTTTGAGTATGTAAGTCTGATATTGGCTGTGTGTTGGCTGTCTGGTAAGAATAAGAGTGGAACAATAAAGCTAGTTCTCACTCAGTGACCTACTCATTTAGTGACCCCTCGGAGTTATGACCAGCTCTCTGACGAGTTGGTATTATGGCGATGTACGAGAACTCGCATCAACTCTCTCAGATTCATCTCGTTCCCGCAGTCAGAACTAGCATTTTTCGTCTATGTATTTTTACTTTATTGTGCACCCCAAACTACAAGATGTCGGCGAAAAGGAAGAGCATGACTTCACCCGGAGAAAGCGCCAAGAAACAAAGGAAGGCTATCGATCTTGAGACAAAAATGAAGATAATAAACGAATATGAAGCTGGTAACAAAGTTAAAGCGATAGCACGTGACTTGGAGCTGGCACATTCAACTGTATCAACGATCTTGAAGGATAAAGATCGAGTGAAAGAAGCAGTAAAATCATCAAAAGGATATAAAGCCATAATAACTAGGCAGCAGAAAGGCCTCATTCATGAAATGGAAAAATTACTGGCGATATGGTTTGACGACCAGATACAAAAAAGAATGCCAATGAGTCTTTTAATAATTCAAGCAAAGGCACGCAGTATCTTTGAAACGTTGAAAGCGCGTGAAAATGAAGAGTCAACGGAAACATTTACGGCAAGTCATGGATGGTTTCAACGTTTTCGTCGGAGATTCGGCCTTCATAATTGAAGTGTCAGTGGTGAGGCGGCAAGCGTGGACATAGAAGCATCAGAAAGATTTGTGGATGAATTTGACGAAATGATCGAGAAAGGCGGGTATCGTCCAGAACAGATCCTTAATGCAGATGAAACCGGACTATTTTGGAAAAAATACCCGAAAGAGCCTACATGCACAAAGAGGCTAAAGCAATGCCTGGGTTCAAGGTTTTTAAGGACAGGGTCACGTTGTTGTTGGGAGGAAATGTCGCTGGATTTCAGTTAAAACCTTTTCTCTTCTATCGTTCTGCAAACCCACGTGCACTGAAGCAGGTTAGTAAGCACACGCTGCCTGTTTACTATCGTTCAAATAACAAAGCATGGATGACACAATCTTTATTTGAGGACTGGTTCATGAACTGCTTCATACCCTCGGTCAAGCATTACTGTCTGGAAAACAGTGTTCCCTTTAAAATTATCCTCCTACTTGATAACGCCCCAGGCCACCCCCAGCATCTTGATGATCTACACCCTGATGTAAAGGTCGTGTATCTGCCTAAAAACACAATTGCTGTGTTACAACCAATGGACCAGGGGGCTATCTCTACGTTTAAAGCACTATATTTGCACACAACGTTTTCCAAAGCGGTAGCAGCAACAGAAAATGGTGAAGTAACCCTGCGCGATTTTTGGAAATCATATAATATTTTACACTGCATAAAGAACATTGAATCAGCTTGGGTGGGAGTGACAGAAAAGTGCATGCAAGGCATATGGAAAAAATGCCTGAAACGTTTTGTAAATAATTTCGAAGGGTTTGAGAAAGACGAACATATTGATGTCATAAATAAAAAAATTGTGGAACTTGCTAATGTGCTTAATTTAGATGTTGAAGTGGAAGATATTGAAGAATTAGTGGAATATGTCGAGGGAGAGCTAACTAACGAAGATTTAATAGAGTTGGAAGCGCAGCAGCACTTGAAAGAGGAGCAAGAAGAAGAAGAGGAAAGAGTGGAAGAAGTACAAAAGAAGTTCACTGTAAAGGGGTTAGCTGATGTCTTCTCCAAAGTGAATGCAGCGATGTTAGAACTAGAGAGTATGGACCCGAATGTTGAATGGTTCACGAAAGTGGAACGACAAATGAATGAAATTTTACGATGCTATCATGAAATTTATGAAGGAAAAAAAGAAAATTACAACGCAGACCACACTAATGAGATACTTCTCTAAAGTTCCATCCAGGACCCCTACCCCTACCCTTACAAGTCCTTCCATTTCCTTGCCATCATCTCCCTTACCAGGGCCTTCTACAGCTCCTGATAACCCTGCTGATCTCTCCGACGATGACATTGATGACCCCCCTGCTGCTGAACCACACTTTGAAGGATTTGATGAGTAAAAATGTCAATGTAATCTGAATGTTTATTTTCATATTTCTTTGGTACATCATTTTTATAATTTTTGCTGATTGCATTTTTATGTTCTGTAATACAGTATGTAAGGAGTTATGCCAATAAAACAAAGTTATCACGATGGAGTTTATTTTAGGCCTTTTCTTTACAGTACTATTCAGAATATTAAAAACGATTACCTGTATTTACAGTACACTATGCAAACTAAGTTCAGTACATTAGAGCTTAAAACATTTAAAATATATATTAAAAATGATGCAAAGGTGACATTAAAACTATCTACAGATGGTTGAAAAACCCACTACCAGTAAAGTACATTATGCCTGAAATACCGGTAAGGGCTGCTCCTCGTTTAGCGACCAATTCGTTTATCAACCGGGTTTCAGGAACGGAACCCGGTCACTAAGTGAGGACTACCTGTAGTTTTCTAAATTGTTTGTCACTTTTTGTTCTGCGTGTCAAAGGAAAGAGCCTATGGAAGAACCAACTTCTTTCTGCTACTAATACAACTAAATCCCAGATCTTAGGTTAATACCTAACATTACCATGGCTTGACTGACTCTACATTTGTTTTACTTATTTGATTGGAATATTTTAATATGACAGCTTACACAGCGGGTCTCATTAAAGCCAACATTTGCCAAGAATTACCACAGTTACACATTATTCTACATATAATGGGGAAAGAGGTAGCTGGCAAGTCATTTTTAACTGTTGCTAAATCCTAATTTCAACACTATTAAAGTACAAAAAGTGTTGGTGGCACAAAAAGGCTACATCTACACTAGCCAATTAGTTTAAATTAAGGAGCCTTAATTCAAACTAATGTGAACCCTATCTTCACTAGGCTTTGCCTCGATCAACCTAAAAAAAAAATTAGTTCGAACTAAGCAAAACTTAGTTCAAACTATGTAGTTCGGCTGGTTAGTTCAAACTAACTGCTTAGGTTGAGCTAATTTGCATATTTAGTTTGAGCTAGCACAATGTAGATATGCTAGTTTGAACCAAATAGGTTCAAACTAGTGGTTGGTTCGCAGTAAGCATGTTTTTTTTCAGTTCTAACTAACTTTTCATTCGAACTAACCACGCCTTTTTAGCTCTAACTAAAAAGTTAGTTTGAACTAAAAAAAGTGTGGCTAATTTGAATTAAAAGTTCGAACTAAAAAAAATGTGGTTAGTTTGAACTAACTTCAGAACTACTCAGTTCAGACTAAGCAAGTCTGAACTAAGATTTTAGGTGTAGACATAGCCAAAGTGTTTTGACACTGTTGACATCATACACTTGAATGCATTGGTTAACCAGAGAGATAAACCGAAAATCTGTAGTTGGCAGAAGTGCTAACTGGCTTTTTCATTTGTTTCACCAAAATGGTTAGTAGTGATTGGACATTTAATATAATGAATGACAGAGAAAAATGAGGTTGGACTAGATGGTAAATTATGGAAAGAACAAGTTAAAATTACTTAGACAAGTTCTTTAAGTCATCAGAGTCTGATTAAATATGTCTGAGAACACTCAGGCAGATGACTGAAGTGATATCTGAACGATTAGTGATTTTCTACAAAAAATCATGGATGATGGGATAGATTCCAGAGGATTGGAAAAGAATAAATAAAATGCCAATTCATAAAAATGTATAACGATGCGCTGGGCAATTATAGACCAGATAGTATAACTTCAGTACCAGAAAGAAAATGAAGCAAATAATTAAGCAATCAGTTTGCAAACACCTAGATGATAATAAAGTTAAAATAACAGTCAGCATGGATTTGCCAAGAACAAATCTCATCAGAACAACCTAATAGCTTTCTCTGACATGGTAAGTGAGGGGAAGTAGTACATGTGGTGTAGCCAGTCTTTAATAAGACTTTTGCTATTATCTCACATGATCTTCTGGTAAACAAACTAGGGAAATGCCAGATGAAGCTACTATAATGTGGATGCATAAGTGATTGGAAAATTGTTTTCAGGGAGTAGTTATCAGTGTTCACAGTCAAGCTGGAAGGGAACATCAAGTGGGATCCCATAGGAATCATTTTCTGATCCAGTTCTGCTCAATATCTTCATCAGCGATTTAGATAATGTCATAGGGTATGTCTACACTGTGTGTTTAAGTCAACTTAAGGGCCCTTAAGTCGACTTAAACAAAGCCCTGTCTACACTGCAGGGCAATAAAGTCAACTTTAGCATAAGGTAAAGTCGACTTTATTACTTCCGCTTATAAAGTCAACTTTACAGTTAAGTCAACTTTATGAAGTTGACTTAAGGCAATGTGGAGGGGAAGTTGTGCTAAGTCAACTTAATTGGCCTCCCAACCACAAAAAACATGGGGATGGAGGCTGGCTAGAAGGCACAGCACAGCTGAGAGTGTTCCCAGCTGTGTGGACCACAGCCAAACTCCCCATGTTCCCTGACTGATCTTCCCTATTCTGAGCCGGACTGGGCATCACAGCCCGACCTGGGATTTCCCCCATTCTCAGCCTTCTCTGCATGTCTCCCTCGTTCTTTGCCTGCCCTGCATGACTCCTCCATTCTCAGCCTGGCCCTGCCTGTCTCACTCCTTCTCTGCCCAAACCTATGTTTCTGCCCCTCCCCTTCTCTGCCCAGACCCGTGTGCCCCACCCCCAACCCTTCTTTCCAAAATCCATGTGTCTCCCCCTTCTCTGCCCAAACCTGTGCATCTCCTCCCTGGCTCTTCTCTGCCCAACCCTGGGTGCAGAGGCAGTGCTGGGGCGGGGAGGGACCCGGGACATGGGCCCAGGCCCCACCCCCAACCAGAAGGCCCACCACCTGGCCAGGGATCAAGCTGGGGGGGCGGCCACCGCCACGGGCAGCTAGGCTGCGGTGCAGCACAGAGCAGCCAGAAGCAGCCGCTGGAGATCAGGCCCATGACTGCGGCCACAGCCAGCCAGGCCCCCGATCCCCAGCCGGGGACAGGACCGCTACAGCTGCCGGTGGCCAGGCCCTCAATCCCTGGTGGGGAATGAGGCCACCACAGGTGCCCAGCTGGGCCCTGGATCCCTGGCCGGGGATCCGGGGCCTGGCCACCGGCGGCCACGGGCACAGGCAAGGGCCCAGCCTCACCAGCTGCTTCTGGCCCAGTCCCGACGTGGCCTAGCCACCCGTGGTGGCGTGGCCTCCCCCGGCACTATCCCTGGCTGGGGCGGGGCCTGACAGGTGGCCAGCCAGGCCCCAGATCCCCGGCTCTACTGGACTGGAGATCTGGGGAACTGGTGTTGGGACCCGGGGCATGTGCCCCGGCGTGCCCAACACCAGTGACGCCCCTGCCTGGGTTTCTCCCCCTTGTCTACCCAAACCCCGGTCTCCCCCTTGCCCTTTTCAGCCTGACCCTGCCTGTCTCTCCCCCTCTCCGACCAACCATCTGTGTCTCCCCTTCTCAAAGGATCCCCTTGATATTGTTGTAAAACAAACAAGGAGCCCAGAGACACTGTTTAAGATTAACAAATTTACTTATTGGATGAGCTTTCATGGGAGAAAAAATCCCACTTCATCAGACAGTTTGAAGATGGGGAAATTTATAGAATGGTAGGAAATAAATGCAGGGGAGTGTAAGACATAGGATCAGGTCACAGCCTAACAGCAAATCATAGCAAGTGTTAAGATTCAAACACTGGGAAATAGCACATGGAAAGAAAGAAAGTTGCTATTTCTTTTAGATTAGATTGTGTGAAATCAGGATGAAATCCTGACTATGGATTTTTCCCCCCATTATAACAGGTGATTTGACTTCACCTTCCTCTATGTGCTGTTTCCTGGTGTTTAAGTCTTAACTACTGCTGCGCCCTGCCCCTGTGCTGGCAGTTGCCCTGCATCACCTGTTCCAGAGCCAGAGGAGTCTGGGCAACTCAGGGAGGTGGTGGAATGCTCCGCTGGCACATCGCTGGGCTACATCAGGCTCCCTAGCCTCCATGGACTCCCTGTTGCCACACACAGTATGGAGGGTGGTGTGGTCACTCACTTCCTGTAGTAAAGGAGTGGCCAGAAGAGAGGGGCACCTCTGCCGTGGTGCACTGTGGGCCAGGTACCCACAGTGCACCACTCCTAGGGTAACCTAGCACCTGCCAGTGTGGACGTGGGCAGTCTCCTTGCATTTTGAGTGTGGATGTGCTAAGCCAGCTTAATAAAGTCTACTTTAAGCAGACTTTATTAAGCCAGCTTTATATTAACCCTTAGGGAGGAAGGGGTTAACACTCTGGTCAGTGAGTCCCAAGACAGCCAATAGGAACAAAGCACAAGTTTTTGAATTGGAGCAGCAGCCTTGCCTGTTTCCGTTTGGATGCAGCAGAGCTCCTGGAGGGATCAGGAGGAGGCCAGAAGGGCCTGAGGAAGAATCCAGCAACATCCTTCCCAAAGATAAGTTAACTTTGTTACTGACCAGGCGTGAGTATCACAGGGAATGTTTATTTAGACACAGTCAGGGTATTTTCTTTGCTTTTGGCTTGTTTTTGGATTTCTCTGTGCTGAGCACATGTACCCTCCCACTACCTTGTAACTTCCTAAGTTAATTCCCAGAGAAGCAACTCTCTGTGTTTTTTATCTGTTCTTTTTAATTAAAGATTTTACCTTTTAAATAAGTTCTGGTTCTGTGTCCTGGAAGGGTAAGAGATTTGTGTGCACGTGCCTCAGACTGCACAGGCTGCTACTAAAGGGGACTCTGTTCCAGTTCCAGCTGATGTTCAGTCACTCTCCTGAGAGAGGAATAAACGTATTTGTGAGTACCTCACAGGAAGGAATTCCCAAGTGCACCTTCCTGGGTTTCAAGGGCAATGTCTACACAGTACTTTTATTTCGAAATAACAAATGTTATTTCAAAATAAAAGAAATTAGGTCAACATGACGTTTTCTTTTTTCAAAAGGATGGATCCTGTCCTTTCGAAATAAGAAGTGCCGTTTCAAAACAAGTTAAACCCCGTTTTTTTTGAAATGGCTGTTATTTTGAAACAGTTGTTTCGAAATAACACCAATTAGATGTGTTATTTTGAAATAACCATTATTTTGAAATAACCCATTTTAACCTTCTTCCCAGGGTGCACAGAACCCACAAGAAGAAGGAAGTGCTCTGCCCTGTCAGCGTGCTGACAGACCTCTGCAGGCATGTCAGCATGTGGGGCAGGAGTTGGTGAGGGCAGACGGTGTGGCCCTGTGTGGGCAAATGAGGATGGTCCTCTCCATCTGGAGCAGGCCAGACATCCTTGCCAGGTGCTAGGCTAGCCACAGGAACTGGGCAGTGCATGCTGCTATAGTGGCGGAGTTGTCCACCCAGGGCCAGGAATGCAGCAACAAACAGGTGCGGTTCAAAATCAAGGCCCTGAGGCAGGACCATGCATGCACCAGGGATGCGCGTGATCTCCAAGGGACAGGTACCACTGCTACCTGCCCCTTTTTTGAGGAGCTGCATGCCTTCCTGGGGCGTGAGCCCAGTGGCCTGCCTGCCTGGGCCGTGGACACTGGGCCCCACCCTAGCACTTCCTCAGGCCCAGAGGGATCACCCAGCAGTCCTGAGGTGTCCCTGGACATCAGGGGGCCTGCAGACAGCCACCACCACCACCAAAGGCTGAAGCAGAGAGCCCGGAGATGATCCCCCGGGCCAGGGTAGTGGCAGTGAGCAGGAGGAGGAGCAGCTGGCTGCAATGACAACCCCGGGGGGGCTCAGAAAAGACAGAGGAGGGGACATCCCGGCGGACATCCAGAGCCCCTGTTGGTGAGTCTCTATGCCCCATGTGAGCAAGCAAGGCTAGGTCTGACCAGGTCATGGGCAGCGATGGGGTCCAGCACAGGGAATGGCACGGCACAGGGCCAGGGCGGGGGGTCAGAGCCCCCCCCCAGGCATGGCTACCCAGGAGACGTGTGACACCAGGGTGATGGGCTCCCGCGTACCTGAGTTTGGTTAACACTGGATGGGTGTGACAGATGCAGCTGCATCTTGGGCAGGGTGCACAGCCTGCAGAGCAGACCACTGGGATGTGGCCTTGGGAGACTCCCCAGAGCAACTCTTCTGGGTGAGTCCAGCTCACATGTTGTCACCACTAGGCCCTGCGTCCTTCTGGGGCAATGTCCCACAGGACCCAAGTCTAGATTCCTGCTGATAGTGAGGGTGGAGCTGTGTGCTGTATACAAGCTGCACACAGGTAAGGCCAGCAGGCAGCAGTCTCCAATCCTGTTTTATGCCTCCTTCCAGCAGTTCGTGCCACCCGTAGCCAGCGGGTGTGGAGCCCAACCAGCAGCCCCAGCCCAAGAAGGTGGAGGAGGAGGGGCCCCCGGACGCGCAGCAAAGTCCTCGCCAGCCTGGAGGACTTGGGGGAGTGGGCTGAGGCATCTGCCCAGGCCTGGCGGCGAGAGCAGGCAGCCTGTCAGGACGCAGCCATCCAGCTGCTGCTGCGCCAGGGGGCCGCCACGGATGACCACCTGGTGGCTGTGTTCGAGCTCCAGGCTGCAGCCACAGAATGGCTTGGGACAGCAGTGGAGGATGCAGCAGCCAGTCTGCACCACATTGCCAACAACACGGGGTCACCGGCAGCTGGCGGAGCACCACCGCAGCGCGGGGCTCCATGGCAACCCCGGACCCGGGGTGGTCCTGGGCAGGGCCGTGCCAGACCCTCCTCACAGTGACCCCCGTCTCCAAGTTGCCTCCCCGAGCCCCAGTGACCTCTACCCCCTGTTCTTTAAAAATAAAAATGTTAAAACATGTTATTGGTGCATGTGTTGTACTTTATTGGTGGTGCTGCAACAGTGCAGGTGGATGGGTGGGGGCTGTGGTAGAAGGGAAAAGAGGGTAGTGTGTGGTGGGGCAGGCCTGGCCTTCAGAGGTCCTCCTCAGTGGCAAAGCTGTCCGTGAGTGCCTCACGGATGGTGATGGCCCTTCTGGAGGCCCGCTCCCGTTGGGGCACAGGTGCGGGCTGCTCATACGGGTGCCTGATGAGCTGGGCCTCGGCCTCCCAGGCAGCTGCAATGGGCTCACCCCGCATTTCACAAAAATTATGCAGGGCCAGGCACGCGCTGATGACCTGGGTTGCTGTCTCCTCTCCAAGGTGGAAGCGGGTCAGGAGGCACCTGCAGCGGGCCTTCAGCCGTCCAAAGGCCCGCTCAATCACTTGGCGGCAGCAGTTCAGACGCTGGTTAAAAAGCTGGCGGGGAGGATCAAGGGGCCCTGTGTAGGGGCACATCAGCCACTGGTGGAGGGGATAGGTGGCTTCTGCCACAATGAGGACGGGCACCTCTATTCCCCCAACATTGATGTTATGCGGGGGGAAGAAGGTGCTCGCCTCCATGTCCTGGTACAGGGACGAGTTCCGGAGAACGCTGGCAACATGCACCTTCCCTGGCCAACCCACATAGCAGTTTTGGAAGACCCCCCGGTGGTCCACAAGGGCCTGCACGACGATAGAGTGGCAGACCTTCCTACTGAGGTACTCTGCCGCTTGGTGGTCCGGGGCCCTCACGGCGATGTACGTGGCATCCAGGATCCCCATGCAGTTCAGGAATCCCAGGGTAGCCATACCATCCATGGTGGTCTGCAGCTCCCCCTCTGTGACAAGGCGCCGCAGCAGGACTCTGTTAATGGCCCTGGTGACTTAGCTCAGGATGATGTCGATGGTGGCCCTGCCAACCCCGAACAGGTGGGCCACAGACCTGTAGGACTCCAGGGTGGCCATCTTCCATATGGCTATGGCCACTCTTTTTTTCACGGGGATGGGCAGACGCATGGCGGTGTCCCTGCGATGCAGCAATTGGGTCAGTTCTGATACCAGCTGGTCAAAGCTGGGCCTGGCCATCCAGAAATTGCACGTCCACTGGTCGTCATCCCAGGTTTGGAGCACTACCTGCTCCCACAAATCTGTGCTAGTCTCCTGGGCCCAGACCTGGCGAGGCACAGAAAGGGGCAGGGGAACTAGGGCAGCTCTGAGGCCCAGGGTGCTGGCAGCCTGGGGCACACCCTGACCAGCATTGGGGTCCCTGAACAGAGTGTCCCCCAATAGGAGCACGCTCTGCAGATGTGCAGTGTGCCTACTGGTCACATGACAAAGGCTAGGCAGCCGGGCACCGTCCATCTCTGTTGCTTGCAGAGTCCTACTAGCCAGAATGGACAGGGAAGTGAGGTCAGGGCCAGCTTTTATAGGATTGGCTACCAACATGGCCGCTGACATGGCCCAGGGAGGCGGCCATGTTGCCACACCTCCCATGGTGCCCTGCCCCTGAAGCGAAATAGCAAGTCCACTGTGTGGACATGCTATCTTGTTTCCAGCTTTTCCCCTTATCTCACCTAGATTTGTTGTTATTTCGATTCTGGTTATTACAAAATAATGGGCTATGTGTAGACATAGCCAAGAGGTTTTTTTGCATTTGGGCAGTGGCAGCGATACCACTCCAAGGCCAGGAATTGGAGGCCTTGAAGAGTTTTAAGATCAGGCTTTAAGGCCAGTGGCTTTTCAGGCCCATTGCAGGCCCCCACCTTCTGCACTCAGAGTGCCAGAGTGGGGAAACAGCATTGCCAGGCTCAACCAAGCCCTGCAGTGTAGACATAGCCATAGAAAGTAGTCTTTTAAAGGTTGTGGATGACACCAAGCTGGGAGGGAATGCAAATACTCTGGAGGAGTCTGAAGTAACTAAGATGAGATTCAACAAGGACCACTGAATTGTACTCCATCTGGGAAGGAGCAGTCAGTTTCATATATGCAAAATGGGAAATGTCTGCCGAAGAAGGAATACAGCAGAAAGGGATCTGGGGTCACAGTGGATTACAAGTCAAATATGAATCAATAGTATATCACTGTTACAAAAAAAGCAAACATCATTCTGGGGTGTTATTAGCAGGTATGTTGTAAGCAAGACACAAGAAGTAATTTTTCCCCTCTTCTCTACATTGATACAGCCTGAACTAGAGTATAGAGTCCAATGTTCAGTGCCACATTACAGGAAAGATGTGGACAAACTGGAAAAAGTCCAGAGAAGAACAACAAAATAACTGAAAGTCTAGAAACTTGATCCATGAGGGAAGATTGAAAAAGTTGGGTTTGTTTAGAAAATGTGGGATGGTCTAGATAACACTTACTCCTGTTATGAGTGCAAGGAAATGGACTAAAAGACCCCTTGAGGTCCCTTCCATTCCTATGTTTCTATGATTTGATGATTAATGTAAATGGGTTCTCAGCCAGGCTTGGTTCAAAACACTGAAGAGGATTTGTGTGAGATAAATTTCTTTAGATAGGAATTTAACCTGTTTCTTAAGTGTCTAAAAAACATTTTATGATTTTGTTTTATACGTAGCCATTTGTTTTCAATATTATTACTCAATATTACTTTAATCTTGGATAATAAAAGTATTCTTGTTTTCACTACAAAAATATCCAAGTGCTATGGTTTTAAGCATGGCCCTGGCCCAGAGTTGAATATTGCTGGTTGATGTGTATGGTTTCCTTGGGTATGTCTACACTAACTATTCAATTCAAATTAATGAAGATTAAATTAATGCATGGCTATATTGGCTTTCATTAATTGGAACTAAAGAATTCCTTAGTTCGAATTAATGAAAGGTTACTTCAAAGTTATAAAACTTTGCTTTACTTCAAAGTAAGGGTGTCGCGGAGTGGTTGAGCTCCGCGTGCCACCCGGGCAAGGCGTTAGGGTTCAATGCCCGGGTCAAGAAGTCTCAGCCCTTGCGTCAGGGCAGTGCGGCCCACTGGCCAGAGTC
>ML682060.1:36064574-36136769 GCA_007922195.1 Podocnemis expansa
TCCGGGCATATAGGCCCGCCTGAGTGCGGGGCCGGCCTGCCCCGTCAGAAAGGGTTAATTCAAACTTACTAGTTTGAATTACCCCAGTGTAGCCATCTAAATTCAAACTACTGCTTTTTGACCTTCTTCCTCCCAGGATGCCTTCCTCTTTCTATATATTGGGTGAGGGCATGGCCCTTCCTGGGGGCCATCTTGCCATATCTCCCATGGTGCCCCTTGCCTAATTTGAACTTGCAAGTCCTGTCCATGGATATGCTAGTTCGAATTCATTTTCCCAGAGGGGCCATGTTAGTTTGAATTAATTTAATTTGAACTAATCATTATTAGTTTAAATTAATTAGTTTAAATTAAGTTAATTCTAACTAACCTTCTAAGTGTAGAGATAGCTTTTAGGAATAACACCCAATACTTCTGTTAGTGTTCTGTGTAAAGGGGCTAGAACCTACAGGAAACGCACATAGTATCATCGGGTTGGTGTGTGCCTATCACTACCTATACAGAGGAAGCAACGTCTGCAAAAGCCTGGAAAGTAGTGTTTGTGATGCCAGAGGCTACTGGTTTCAGGGAGCTCTTCCATATCAGGCACAGAACAGACTCATTCATACTAAGGGCAGGTGATAGCACAGAGCCTCATACCCCAGGGTACCCCTGCAGAGAATCAGAGTGGTGTACTCAGTAGGATTTATACCCAGTTTGCTGGCTAGCTAAGGATCACACCTTAAGCACTTGTAAGCCAAACTCTGAGAGAGTCACAAATGAGAAGCATAGGAACAGACTGTCACAGTTCATTCTTTTCTTTTCTTTTTTTTTGGGGGGGGGTCTATGGGAAAGAGACCAAAGGAAAATCTAGATTTTCAAACTGATCCATCAAAAGGGACTGAGTGGAAGGGTGGAACAAGCTTAGAAAACCAGAAAGACAGTTCTTATTGATGTAGTCCTGTAAGTAAAAATGCCTGAGATAAGGCTCAGAAAATGGGGGTAGTAGAATTGCCCAATAGACTGGAAATTGAGGCTAAGATGCAAAAGTAAAAATCAGAGAAGCAGAAAAAGGCAGAAATGTCAGCACACTAGAGAGTTCTGGAAGCTGAGAGGGCAGCACACCAGAGAGGGACTGGGAGCTTGAAGTCAAAAAGTGCAATGACCAAGAAGCAGAAGTCTAAGAAAAAGAAGGAAAGACTGCATACCATAATCAGCTGGAGAAAAAAGGACAGATCCCTCAGACCCTAAGCACTTTTTCACTCCAAAAAACACACAGATGGAATAAACTCTATCCTAGTTACAGAGAAGCTGATTGCACTGAAAAATATTTGATCAACTTTGAAAGGATCTGCAGTGCACAGAACACACCTGAAGACCAAATTATGACTGATTTACACCCAAAACTGATGGGTAATATATCACAAGTATTTAACGATATGATTTCAGATCAGACCATGAAATATGATGTTTGGAAATTCTGTTATGAAAGTTTCAAATTACACCAAAGGTATGTCAACACTGGAGGCTTAAGTCAGCTTAAGCAACTGCATGGTCATGTTTGGAGTTTATTATGTTGACTTAAGCACTTGCTTATGTTGACTATAAATAACTCTCACCCTTAAGGTTGACTTTAAGGGTTAAGTTGACTTTATTAAGTCAGCTTAACTAAATGTGTATATTAATGGCTTTTGCACAAACTTTTAAAAAGAAATTAGCTAGTCTAATAATTTCCTTACAATAAAACAGAGATAAATCATGTTTACAATACAACATGTCACACATCATCAGCTGGCAGAGGAAGTATGTTAATCCTTGGAACCAGAAAGAGCCTATTCAGGTGCAGACTTTTAGTGAGAAGATAGCATTTTTACGCGACCAAGAATTAACATACTTCCTCTGCCACCTGATGACGTGTGACATGTTGCATTGTAAACATAAAGTATTTTTCTCTCTGTTTTATTGTAACTAAATGTGGCCATTAAAGTCAAGTTAATAAAGTTGACTTAAGGCAGGAGAGCCATTTAAGTCGACTTTATAAAGTCAACATAAGCCAGGGGACCAATTTAAATTTGACTTTATTAAGCTAACTTTAAATGGGTCTCCTGGCTTAAATCAACTTTATTAAATTGACTTAAACAAATGGGGCCTCTCTAAGTCAACTTAATAAAGTCATCTTTAAGTTGACCTTATTAAGTTGACTTTCCTGAGCCCTGTATTGTAGATGTAGCCCAATAGCATGGCTCCTCAAACTCTGGAACCTTGGCAAGGTTCCTAAGTCATGGGGAATTTGTGCATAAAATGATGGAGAGTTTGAAAAAAGTTGATAAAGGGTAAAGGGACAGACACTCATGACAACTGGTGGATCTAGTACCTCAGGAACAGTTTTCTGAGCTCTGCAGTAAGGAAATGAGAACAGCTGTATGCGGGGAAAAGTGCAGTATCAGTGGAAACAACTGCTGAAATAGGTAACTTCCACATATAATTGAGACTACTCAGGACACACATGCTGCAAAGAGTGGTAAAACATGGAGTAAAAATTGCTCCCTGGTTTTGTTACCCTAAAATTTGGAACCTGTAAGGCCCTGTGCTGAGTTGGGTATACTAACAACTCCTGCCTTACTTTTGTAAGCAGATAATTAAAGTGTTCTGCCCAAGGTGAAATACACGGTTTGTCAGAGGCTTTCATTTAAGTCATCGGAAAACTCACTAGACCTGCCTGCCTCAGTTTAGCTTTGAGAGTACACATATACAGCTCTCCACTCAAAGGACTAACACTTAGGTGGTAAATTTTCTGAAAACAAAATGTCTCTTTATTTAATACTAATTCTAATGTAATTGGTTTTCGAATTTAAAATCATTACAAGGAAGCTTGGGGAATAAGCCACTTAAGACAATACAAATACCGTATGTAGTTTTATTACTTGCAACATTTTAAATTGTAATGTGATATTCATAACACAATATGGCATTTCTCTAGCATAGGTAACAATGTCATGAATACTTCATTGCCGTACGGCATAAGAAACAGAATGTAACAGCATATAACATAAAGGAATCCTGCACACATACGGATAAATCCTTAATACAATGTAATATTAAACTTGTTACAAAGTATTAAGCCATTTCTTTATACACTTGTAGACAGTAATAAAATACTCCTATTACTTACATACTTAACAATACTACATAGTAGAGCAGAGTAACTAACTTTTTGTGAGTGTTATTGAGGCAGTCATAGAATGGTTGAGGTTAGAGGTAATTTGAATGCAGGCTCTGTGCTGACTCTAGAAAATATTGCACATGATTTCACTGACCTTGTGTCTGTTATTACAGTCTCGTGCAAAAGTACAAAGGCCCTGTCTATGCTAGAAACCTTTGTCGACATGTCAACATTGAGCCACCACTACAATTAGAATGGGACATGGAGGCATTCCTGTTTCCTGGCCAGGAACTGGCTGCAGCCTCTGGCTATGAGTGGGAGTGGGTCTGCAGCAGGTGGCTTCCAGGCTCACAGCCATGAGGCAGCCTCCTGGCCCCAACTGAGAGCTGGCAGCATCCCTTTGTGGCTTACCAGTACCAGCTTGTAGCCAGGAGTGGAGAGGCAGCTGGCCATGCCTGTCTGGAGTCTGAATGGCAGCCTGGGACACCAACAAGCCATTGACATCTGCCTCCAGGCTGCAAGCGATGGCATGGGTGGGTGCTGCTAGGATGCTGGCAAGCTACAGACTGCTGCCACCAAGCTGTGGGCCTGGGTGTGGGTGCTGTACACCCTGTTGACAGCCTGGGACAGTGATACAAGCCTGTGACTTTGCAGTACTCCAGCTGCCACCAATGGAGCACCACCCGAGGTTTGCTGGTGAGCAAGGATTGCAGCAGGGCTGCTGACGCCTGTGTCCTCGCTGCGAGGCAGGTGGCAGCCTCCCTTGCACATCTTTCTTCCCTGTGCCATGCTAGGGCTTAGCCAGACTCTCTACAGGTACAGAAGCAGCCTCCACTGGAGTCTCTGTGCCTTGTCCTGTGAAGAAGGGCTCAATAGGGTACACGGGGAAAGAAATCCGCCTGCATAAACAGCCCCCTGACTGCCCCCACTAACCCCACCATGGAGAGCAGTTAAAGCAGTTGCTGACCCCTGGTGACTTGAAGGCAAGCCCAGAGTGTGTCTGACCCATGTCCTCCCACCCACCCCCACCTACGGCTGAGTTCAGACGAGAATTTTATTTTGAAACAGCCGTTGTTTCAAAATAAAATTTCTTATGTCCACACAGCATTCCATTATTTTGAAACAGTAAAACCTCACTTGAAATTGAAATAGCCGTTGTTTCAAAATGGCTGTTTCAAAACAACAGCGTTCAGACGTTGTTTCGAAGCAACACCATTGTTTTGAAACAACTGTTTCAAAACAACATGTCCAAACCACCTTATTTTGAAATAACCATTTCAAAATAACAGACATTTCAATAGCAGGCTTTCCCTTAATTTGCATTAACATTTTCTTAAGTCAAATTAACTTATTTTGAAATAAGGACTTTACGTGTGAACATAGCCTACCTGAGATCTTGCCTTCTTCCCTTCTCCCTAGCTAGGACACATGGGCCCATGTAGCTTCCTGAATGGTGCTGCCTCCTGGGTCCTAGTACTGAAAGACTTCCATTTGTATGTATGTTAGGCAGTCCAGCAAGCAGAGAAGTGGAAATCTTCCAGCACTACAACCCAGGAGGCAATATCCAACTGCTCAGCTCACTGTGCTGAGCTGCTGCTCCACTCCTCCTTAGTGCTGGGTTAGTGAGAGAGAGATTTTTATGGATTTTTAGTTTTAATTATGGACTCAGGGACAGCACGAAGATGTCATATTTTTTAATGAGTGGCCATACATTTATCAATGTTTTCCCTTATGCTTCCTGCAGCTTCACACCCTTCTACCTCATCCCCTTCCATTCTCCTGCCCCTAATGCCCCTCTCAGGAAGCATTCATGTGTCTATTTCGAGATAGGGAATTGTGATTAATTTTTCTTAGTTATGTTAATGAAGGGTGAATTCATAGTCACCAGTCTAAATGACATCATCATTTAGTTCCTCTCTATTTAACAATACCAAACAGCAGAAAAAAGAAACCCTTCTTAGGAGGGCTCTGAAATGCAGGAACCCCTCAGTCAAATTATCCCAAATCTGGGACACTACCCCTTAACATGCACCCATATGAAGCACACCAAATTACAAAGGAATCCAACTAAACTTTTTGATTTTAGAGGCCACAGAAGAGTCAACCTTTTAATACACATTGTTGTGCAACCTCAATTGCAACAGCACTGCAGTGCCACTAAAATATATGTATATATAAAATAAATGATACATTTAAATTCGAGCCATCATACAAAATGCTTTCACATTTCAGAGTTTGCCATAACAAATCCCTATGTGCGGAGATTATTTTGTGGGAATCCTAGCAGGTCTGATTGATGCCATAAAACAATAACAATAGCCATAATGAACATAAATCATTTAACCTATAACATTTAATGTAGTCCTAAGAAGGTCTTTGAGCAAATTGTAAATGCTGGATAAAATGAGAAATCAGATTCTAGAAGGCCCTCAGCATACTCTGCTTTTTGATATCCAGCCATTGGAGCTGTCTGGTTGAACTCTTGCCACGGGGCAATCCTATCCCAAACTCTGGAAGACATCATCCGTATTTACAGGCCTACACCACACTCAAGAGCATGAGCTGTTTCATCAGGCATTGAATTTCTTGCAAGCATTTTTCCTCTTTCCTGGGCTGAAAAGTTTTTGAACAGAAGACAAAATCTTGCACAAAAAAGGCTGATAAATTTCAGATAAAAGAAAATAACTGCTGAAGTGGAGGAGCAGCATCCATTGACTCTTCTACACTCAACAGAGGTCGGAAGAAATGAGGAAGAAGACCATCACAAAGTGGCCAGTGTTGGAGTGCTGAAATGAAAGGTTCTTCTTTGGCTTGCCTGAGGATGCAGTGGTGTTGTAGCTGTGTTGGTCACAGGATATTAGCAAGATATGGTGAGTATGGTAGTATTTTTTCCAATAGTGACACTGAATATAGTTACTACTTTTCTATCTATGTTGTCAATAATGAGGCCACAAAAAATACAACAATTTTATTATTAATTCATAAGGCAAAGAGGCTTTCTAACAGACAAATATGATGACAATGAACTATGTTCTTGCCCCTGATCCATTCTATTTACCCCACTTGTGGCAGCACAAAGAGGACAGAAAATTGGCTTAGTCTACCCCTAAAATCTTAGTTCAGACTCAGTTAGTCTGAACAAAGTACTTCAAAAGTTAGTACAAACTAAGCCACACTTTTTTTAGTTTCAACTAACATGTTTACATTGTGCTAGTTCAAACTAAATAAGCAAATTTGTTCAAACTAGGCAAAGCCTAGTGTAGACAGGGTTCAAATTAAGGCACCTTAATTTGAACTAATTTGCTGGTGTAGACATAGCCCTAGGGTAGTGTTTCACAACCAGTGTCCCATGGCATGTTGGTGTGCCATCAGGCCTGAGCAGGTGTGCAATGGCATTTTTTGAAAAACTACTCAAGAGTTCTGGATTGGCTCATGAGTATTCATGAGTTCATTTGAAGACTATATGTTGGTGTGCCTCAGAATAATTAAAGGTATCAATGTGCAGGGTGGGAACCACTGCCTTCAGGATTCCCTCTCTGCACAGGGGACAAATCATGTGGTGTAAAGTGGTTATTTCTGTGTCTGTGCTGCCAGCTTCAGGCGTTTCCTTGTACAGTAAGTATTTCAGCCATGCCACCGATGAGACAAGCTGTAGCTGCGCTATATGGGGCTCAAATAACTCTAAGAAGCTGGAACAACTTCTTGGGAAACAGCACAATCGACTTCAGATATAGGAGTGTTGAGGCTTCTCAAATTTTTGCCTGAAGCAAACCAACTCCTGATTTCCCCCTGGGACTGAGGGACAGAGGCACTGGAAAGTATTTTGAATCTACCCTTCACATTTACTAGACGGAGCATATCTTTGAGGTATCTCTTGCTTGCCCATTGGCCCAACCCTAAAGAGTTTATAACTGAGGCAGATGCCATACAGACAAGACCAGAAAGTTTTGCAGAGACAGGGGACCAATGAAAAGCAAATCAGCTGACTGAAGTTAAACACATACTTTTTTAGTTCTAATAATTTTGCATGCGTTTTGTACATGGAACACCAAAAGTAGTTGGATTTTAAGCACTTGCACAAAAGATTTATCACTATAAGGCACATTTTCTAATATTTTAATAATTTTCATGGGTCTTCTTTGATCCAGCCTGGAAACATCATAAATTAATGGGTTCCCAGCCAGAAGGGACCACTGTGATCATCTAGTCTGACCTCCGGTGTAACACAGGGCAGAGATCTTCCTTACATAAACCTTAGAGCATTTATTTCCGGGGGGGGGGGGGATCAAAGCTTGATTTTAAAGTTCCCAGTGTTGGAGAATTCACCAGAATCCTTGATAAATTGCTTCAGTGCTCAATTCCTGACACTGTTAAAAATGTGCGCTTTATTTCCAGTCTGAATTAGACTAGCCATTAACTTCCAGCCATTTTCATACTATACCTTCCTCTGCCAGACTAAAGAGTCTATTATCAAATATTTGTAACCCATCTAAGTACATGTAAACTGTGATCAAGTGACTCCTTAGCCTTCTTTTTATTAAAGAGATGGAGTTTTGTAAGTGTATTACTATAAGGCATATTGTCTAATATTTTAATAATTTTCATGGGTCTTCTTTGAATCTTCCCCATTTATTAACATTCTTTTTCAATTGTGGACACCAGAATAGGACACGGTATTGCAGAAGTGCCAGCACCAGTAAAATTACTCCTCTAAACTTACTCAAGATTCCTCTATGTATGCATCCAAGAAAAACATTAGTTCTTTCAGCCACAGAGCATGGGGGGGGGTCATGTTCAGTGGATTATCCAGCACTACCCACAAATCTATTTTACTGTTATTGCTTCCAAGGATAGAATTCCCTATCTGGTAAGTATAGCCTATATTCCTTGTTCCTAGATGTGTACATTTAGCTGTATTAAGATGTTCATTGTTTGAGTGGGTCTTGATTAATGTAATCTAGGTCACTATATTTCTCCATTATTTACTACACCCCAATTTTTGTGTTGTCTGCAACTCAGTCTGTGATGATTTTATATCTTCTTCCTGGTCATCAACAAAAATCTTAAATAGCATAATACCAAGAACCAAGACCTGCTTGATTCTACCAGAAACACACAGAGTTGATAATGATTTCCCACTTACAATTAGATTTTGATACCTATTTTGAGCCAGTTTCTAATCCATTTAATGTGTGCTAGGCTAATTTTATTTGAGCCTAATTTTACAATCAAAATATCATATTGTATCACGTCAAATGCCTTACAGAAATCTGTTACAACAATGCCATTACTTCTACCAATCAAACTTGTAATCTCATAGAAAGGAATATCAGATTAGTTTGACATGATCTATTTTCAGTAAATGCATTTGATTGCCATTAATTATATTACCCATCTTTCATTCTTAATGGATTGAGTCCTGTATCAACTGCTCTATTAGTTTGTCTGAGATTTATGTTAATTAGTTGCTTCTCAGTCTGAAAAGCATCAGGTCTCAGATGATAACTGCATGGACACCTGACCTTCATGAAAACTTGTAGAGAGTTCTGTCTGAAGAAAGCAGTCATTGGGACTTCTGTGAAGGGGCCTGATCTAGGATTAACAGAGAACAGACACTTCAGGAAGGCAATCTAGATCATTAATAAAGATGTTGAACAGAACTGGGCCCAGGACCAACCCCTGCAGCACTCCACTAGTTACTGGTTGCCAACCAAACATTGAGCCATTGATCTCTACCTGCTGAGCCCAATGATCTAGCCAGCTTTCTATCCATCTTATGGTCCATTCATCCAAACCATACTTCCTTAACTTGCTGACAAGGATGCTGTGGGAAACCGTATCAAAAGCTTTGCTAAAGTCAAGGTATATCATATTGATGGCTATTCCTGCATCCAAATAGCCAGTCATCTCATCATAGAAGGCAATCAGTTTGGTCAGGCATGATTTGTGCTTGATGAGCTTATGCTGACTATTCATTATTACTCTATTTTCCTCCAAATGTTTCAGAATGGATTCTTTGAGGACTTGCTCCATTATTTTTCCAGGGATTGAGGTGAGCCTGATTGGTCTATAGTTTCCCAGGTCCTCCCTTTTTCCCTTTCTTTAAGACTTGCACAATATTTGCCTTTCTCCAATCATCCAGGACCTCCCCCGTTCACCATGAGTTTTCAAAGATAATGACTAGCGGCTCTGCAGTCACATCGGCCAACTCCTTCAGGACTGTCGGATGCAGTTCATCTGCCCCATAGACTTGTGCATATCCAACTTCTCTAAGTAATCTTTAACCTGGCCTTCCATCACTGAGGGGCACACTCCATCTCTCCATTCTGTGTTGACCAGCGTAGTAGCCTGGTATCTGACCCTGCCTGTGAAGACTAAAGTAAAAAGAGCATTGAGTACGTCAGCCTCTTCAGCATCATCTGCCATGAGGGTACCTGCCTCATTCAGTAAGGAACCTACACCATCCCTGATCCTTTTCTTGTTACTGATATGCTTGTAGAATCCGTTCCTGTTATCCTTCACATCCCTTGCTAGCTGCAACTCCAATTGCCCTTTGGCCTTTCCAATTTTATCTTTGCAGACCCGAGCAATATCTTGTATATGCCTCCCTAGTCATCTGTCCAAGCTTCCACTTCTTGTAAGTTTCCCTGTTGTGTTTCAGCTCACCGAAGAGTTCTCTGCTAAGCCACACTGGCCACCTTCCATATTTGCTGTTCTTTCTGCACATTGGAATGGTATCTTCCTGGGCCCTTAATAGAGTTTCTTTAAAATACAGCCAGCTCTCTTGAATGCCTTTCCCCTTCAGATTAGCATCCCAAGGAATCCTGCCCATCGGTTTCCTGAGGGAGCCAAAATCTGCTTTTCTGAAGTCCAGGATCTGTGTTCTGCTTCTTTCCTTTCTTGCCATTTACTTCTACTTTCCCAATCAATTTTTCTCTGTTTGTGAGCAGCAGGTCAAGAGGTGTAAGGCCCCTACTTGGTTCCCCCAGCATTTGTACTAGGAAGTTGTCCTCAGCACTCTCCAAAAACTTCCTGTTGTCTGTGCACTGCTGTATTGCCCTCCTAGCAGGTGTCAGAGTAATTGAAATCCCCTATACATTCATTTTTTACTGATAGATTTGGAAATGTTATTTCTTGATGTTTTCATCACTGATGCAGAAAGCCTCATAGAGATGTTTATGATTTCCCTCATTGTGCGTGCATTCGTTTCATTCTCAAGGTCTGAGAAACTAAGCTTCTAGTAGAGGCCAATAGTTTTCAGCTTCATCGCTGCTTTGTTAATAGAAAAAAATCAAACCACCTATCAATGAGCAAAAACATAGTGTCGTAATGAAGTCTTGCTTTACCTTCACTTTTTGGTGTGGCAGTAGCTTTTCTATAAGTTGTTTGGGTTGGAAATCAAAAAGCAATCCTCTCTCCAGTTTAGCATCTTCATCTTAAATTCTCTACATACACATCAGTGATACATAGCTTTGGTTCCTCCAACTTTCTCACAAGTTCCTCAGAAACACAAGCTGCATTGGGGGGTGGGGGTGGGGGGCAAGAAACCTACATGTATATTTTCATAATACATGCATACTCACTTATCTTCTGTGCTGCTGGCCAAGACTCCCCTAGTGAGTTTAGAAGGCTGTAACTGCTGCCCACTTTCTCAAAACTCAATTGAAAGTTGGGTTAAAGGAGAGCCCTTTTCTGCTCTTATGTTACAGAAAAGATTTCACTCAATGTCAACAAACAAAAAAACTTTGAGATTCATCTCTCCATACTGTAGACACTGAAAAATGGCCGTAAATGTTCAGCACAATTGTTTCTATGTCAACCAACAGCTGATCACTTGCATGTCTGCAAGTATTGTGGGCCATGTGTGCTGGGCAGTTTGCTTTCAAAATGCAAACATTTTCAGAACACAATAATGGATGAACCAAATTGTGCTTGCCATAGTTCATATTTGCATTATCAGGAAAGTATGAAGCAATACAATTAATGTTAAGCTAGTGTTTCTCTAAACAGTTCATTATAGCATGGTGCTAAGAAATCCTGTAAACCATTCTCCAGAGACTTTGCAGCCAAATCACTAGTCACTTATAGTTCTGCTTTGGGTCTTCTGCGACACATTTCATTTGCAGTATTTGAGTCATAAAACATTTCATTGGTCATTTATTGCCAGAATCTGTTCTGTTGTAACTTAGTCTATATTAAACTAGGTGGTAAACAGCTGCAACTTTGCATGTAGCAATCTGTCAGTGTTTGAAGAGACAAAAAATTTGTGAATATTTGTCATATTGTTGGCCTTACTGAGAATTCCTCTACAGATAATAATAAAATGATATGTTGAAATATAGGTTAAAAAGTGTTCCATACAGATTTAGTACAGGGTGAGCCGTTTTCTGTTTAATTAGGGGATATCCCTTATTATATGGGACTGTTGGTAACCCTGCTAGTTCCTGACCTGTGACAGGGTGGGTGGGTGTGTAGAAGACAAGGGGAGCTTCTGATGAGAATTAATCTCTTTGTTAGAATGTGTGTCTCTTTAAATTATGCCAGATTTGCTGAGGCACTCTAGCTTCTATAGAATATTATGACAATGGAAAACCATAAATATATAAATCTTGAGAGTATGTTACAGATATTTGATGAGGGCTGACTTTTTGTCAAGTACAAATACCACTTCTGTGATATGAAATCAAATGTACTATAAATGCCTGACTTAATATAATATAACAAACTGGACATGATCTCTTTTAAAGTGTTGAGGATGAAGTTGTTTTGATAAGTTTTGTTTGATTAACTGATTTAATTGCATGGCAGCATAGATCCGTGTACTTGGTTTCTGAGACCCTGACACCACATTTTCAAGAGTGGTCTGTATATTTGTGATAACACTTCTTTGCATTTGGTGCCTGAACACACAACTGATGAATGCAAACCAAATGTTATTTGTGCTCAACTTGCATGTTTTTCCAGGTGCAAAATTGTAAGTTCAGGTCTGCAGACGGGATTTGATTCTCTATTGCATTACTCCCATTTTACAGTGGCACGACTCCTTTTATTTTAGTTCCAGTAGAGTTGGCTTAGCTTGAAGCTGGACTAATATAACGGTGACTCAAGGCATTGTGCTTTTTTGACTAACTACATTTCTGCACAGTAAGGATCTGTGAAGCATCCAGAAACATTTTCTTGGCTGCCTAGCACAGAACATATGAACAACAAATAGGATGACTTTAGAATTTGCGAATCAAATGTGAGCCATTTGTTAACGAATGTATTAGTAAATTGTTTTTTCCAATATTGTACCAGCTATACGATTGTAGTTTGCTCTAACTATACAGTAGGTGGCAGTATTTACTCCATATAGTGTACTGAAAATGACAGTCCTCACACAGACAAAAACATCCATGCCCTGTGACTTCAGGTTCAATGCCACAGTTTAATTCTTCAGCATGACTCCTATTGTTGCTTCATTTTTACAAAGTGTAGTTAGACAACACAATTTTATTATTAAAACATAAAAGCAAAAGTTAAAACTGCAAGCTGTTATCATTAATATAGCTCTAGAAACTGCTTGTTAATGATCTTTGAGCTGAGAAAATACTGAAGAGGAAATTCCATCACATGTCATCCAAGATGGAAACTGTATAGATGATAAATGGTAAGACTGTGACACAATGGAGTTAATCTGTTAATGGAAGACTGTACATCAGCAAATGCTGTTACTTAAAAGCACCCATGCCCCATTTGTGTAAGAGGAGTAATTGTATTTTAAACTGAAGAACTGAGAATGTTGAAGAATGAAATGACCTTAGACTCTAAAGTAAGTAATGTTTTACATTTGTATATAGGTAGAGATGACACAAAGCCATATTGTGCATTAATTAAAAACCTATACAACCCCAATGGTGGTATGAAATGGAATAGTTTAATTTATTTGACAGATATTAACAGAATCTATTTACATGCAGCTTGCTAATTGAGGGCCTAATTTTGAAAGGTGCCAAACATCATTAGTTTACAATGAAATCAATCTCTCTGCTGACTAATGTACCCTGTCACAAGGTGAATGATTAAATATCTTTTATTAGATCAGCTTCTTTTGTTTAGAAAGACAAGTTTTCAAGCAACAAAGAGCTCTTCTTCAGGTCTGATTCTAGGCAGTAATGAAATTCTTTTTATATATTTTATATAAATGATGTAGCCTTTTTTTTGCCTTATGTAACCCAGTACTGTAAGTGGTCCTACGTCTGAACTGTAGCCAATAAAGACCAATAACTGCTCCCACTTTTTTCTGTATCAGGACTTGATTAATAAAGAATTAAAAGAGGGTAATATAATTAATGACAATCAACATGGGTTTATGGAAAATGGAGACCGTCAAACTAACTTGATAGGTCTCAAAATGTAACTGTAAACATAGACATCATCAAGCAGATATGTTTCCAGTGGAGGTCACAGGGATTGGTTCTTGGCCTAATCAATTCAACATTTGCATTAATGACCTGTAAGCAAACATAAAATTATCACTGGTCTGCAAATGACACAAAAATAGGGGGAATGGTAGAAAAAATGAAAAGGACAAATCACTGAGAGTTCCAAAGGGGCAGTTGTGTTAGTCTAGTTCAGTAAAACACACAAGGAGTCCTGTGGCACTTAAAGACAAACAAATTTATGTATTGCATGAGCTTTTGTGGGAGAAAAATCCCACTTTGCAAGAAGATTTGAAGATGGGGGAACTTACAGAATGGGAGTAATTAATAAAGGGAAGTGTAAGTCATAGGAACAGGCAAGACATGAGAAATACTGACCAACAGGTTTTTCCCATGACTTATACTCCCCTTCATTTATTTCCTTCCATTCTGTAAGTTCCCCCATCTTCAAAGCCTTTCGCAAAGTGGGATTTTCTCCCACAAAAGCTCATGCAATACATAAATTTGTTAGTCTTTAAGTGCCACAGGACTCCTTGTTTGTTTCCCTGATACCCAGCAATCAATATTGCTTGTTAAACTGGGCTTGAGAAAACAATATGCATTTTAATATGGCTAAATATAAATGTATACATCTAGGAACAAAGTATGTAGCCAATACTTACAGGAAGAGGAACTCTGTCCAGGGCAACAGTAACAGTGAAAAAGATTTGTGGCTAGTGTGGGATAATTAGCTGAACATAAACTCCCAGTGTGACACTGGCCAGAAGAACCAGTACAATTCTGGGATGTGTATATAGGTGACTGAATAGAAGTAGAGAGGTTATTTTACCTCTGTATTTGGCACTGGTGCAACTTCTTCTGTAATACTTTGTTCAGTTCTGGTGTTCACAATTCAAGAAACTGTTGATGATATAGAGAGGATTCAGTGAGAAGCAGTGATAATGATCAAAGAGTTAGAAAGCTTGTCTTACAGTGATAACATCAACTATCCCACCTCTTTAGCATAATAAAGAGGAGGTTATGGGGTGATGCAATTACAGTTTACGGATGTGTCTACACTTTCAAGTTAGTTTGAATTAAGGAAGCTTAATTCAAAACTAACTTAGTACTTCTTTCATTGGTTGGAACTACGGACTTCCTTAATTCGAACTAATGAAAGCTTAGTTTAAATTAGCACGAGCTGCCAGTTAGTTCGAACTAAGCCCTTAGTTTGATCCTTAGTTTGAACTAAGGATAGTGTAGACAAAAATTAACCCTTATTTTGAACTTAAGTTCGGATTAAGGGCAGTTAGTTCAAATTAACAGACTGGGTTAATTTGAACTAACATTAGTTCAAATTAGTCTACGTTGTTAATTCAAACTAATAAGACTGAGTTTAGTTTGAACTAAACTCAAACTTATTAGTTCAAATTAACAAATTAGAACTAACTTTTCCCAGTGTAGATGTAGCCTATGAGTACATGGATGGGAAACAAATATTTAGATAACATGATCCAGTAGTTGGAAGAGTAAATTTTTAACAATGAGAGTAATTAACCATTGAAACAACTTATCACACATCCTAATATATTTGATTTTTAAATCAAAATTTGATTTTTTTTTTAAAAAGACATCCTACAAATTATTTGGGGAGGTTTTATTGCCTGTGCTACACAGTAGGCCAGACTAGATAATTATAATTGATCCTTTTGTCCTTGGAGTGTGTGAATCTATAGTATGTCTATGCTCACAATTTAGTTTGAATTAAGGAGGCTTAATCTGAACTAAATAAATGCATGTTCACAATAGGTTTCATTAGTTTGAACTAAGGAGTTCCCTTAGTTCGAATTAAGGAAAGGCTTGTTCAACCTTATAAAATCTTGCTAAGTTCAAACTAAATCAACGAAGCCATGTTAATTTGAACTAAGGATTAGTCTGAATTAATTTGGTTTGACCTTCCTCCCAGGGTGCATGACAGCCTGGAAGGAAGCACCAGTCCTCCAGTGCCTGGGATAAACAGCCCCAAAGGCACCCCCCCACACCAGATCTGCAGGGGGCTGATAGGGACAGGGTCCCCTTTATGGGAGGTGAGGTGGTGGGGGCCCTGCACCCAGCTCTACTGAGCCGACTGGGCTGGAGGAGGGACCCCTGCACCTGGCTGCAGGTGCTAGCAGAGCATGAGAAAGTGACCCCTGTGCCAGGGTTCAGCTGCATTCACCAGGCAGGAGGAGAAGGGATTCCTCTTCCCTGGCTCTGACAGTGCTGGCCGGGCACAGGGGAGAAGGGATTTCCCCTGCCTTGCTCCAGCCGAGCTGCCAAGGCGTGAGGAAGGGATCCCCATGCCTGGCTGGAGGCACGCTGCCTGTATGCAGGGAAGGGTCCCCTGGGCCTGGCTGGACCCGTGCTGCCCGGGTGTGGGGGTCTCTATATCTATGTCAGACCTGGGCTGGGGAAATCCCTTCTCCCCCCCAGGCCAGCACTATCAGACCTGGGTGGGGGGAATCCTTCCTCCCCATGCCAGACCAGTGGGCGTGGGGGTTCTCTTCCCAGCAGCCCAGCCAGCGCTGTCAGAGGTGGGTGGGGGGAATCCCTTCTCCCCACGCCAGGCCAGCAGGTGTGGGGGTTCGCTTCCTCACTCCCCAGCCAGCATGACTCGAGCTGGCCGTGGGGGTCCCTTCCCTGCACCTGGCCAGTGCAGCTGGGGCCCGGCATGGGGCTGTGTTCCTGGAACCAGCAAGCGGGGCTGAAGCCGGGAGCGGGGGTGTGTTTCCCCCATGCCCGGTCAGTGCTGTGGGAGCCAGCTGGGGGGAATTCCTTCTTCCCTCCGCCCCCACCCAGCTAGTGCTGTCAGAACCAGGTGTGAGGGGGTGCCCTGGCCCCACAGAGCCCAGCATGGGGAAAAGCATCCCCTGCCCAGCTCTAGCTGGAGCCTGGCAGGAGATTGGGTGGGGGCTTGGCTCTTCTTGGGGGACATGTTGCTACACTTTCCATGATGCCCCTCTTCCAATTCGAACTAGTAAGTCCTGCCCACAGACATGCTAGTTGAAATTGGTTTTCCTAGTGGGGATATGTTAGTTTGAATTAACTGAATTTGAACTAATAATTATTAGTTGGATTTCATTAGTTCAAATTAAGTTAATTTGAACTAACCTTATAAGTGCAGACATAGCCTATCAGTTTAAACCATTTCCACTCAACAGTTCTAAGGTTCCTTAAAGCGTTATATTCAGATGAATATGTGTCCTGTGTATTAAATTAATTTTAGTGCAATTAGGGTCAGCATGAAAGATTCTGGTGGGATTTAGGTTCTATGGAGCAGCAAAAAGCTAGTCTCAGTATTTATTTTGCCTTGACCTGTTCAGTTAGCATCCAGTGTTGGCCTGTAATTTGTTATCCATGTCACTGACTTTTTGCTTTTGGTTATTTAAAAGTGATCTGCTTAGATTGAAACAGTAACAGATAACATTCTGTGGTAAGTTTCCTTTTGTAATAAACAATTCTTACCTGTGGGCAAGGATTGCAGGCAAATCACCATTAAATAAAATAGATGTACCTATGTATAGTATGCATGATAGCTATGTATTTCTCTATTTCACTGATATAGGATATAATTCACTAAATCTGATGTATCATATCTAAATAACTGAAAAATAAAAGAAGAAGCCCCCCAAAGAGTCAATTGTTTACACCGAGTGGATAATGTAAGTGAAAGAAAAACTAAGTCTCTGATATAATCAAATGTTACTAGAAATCTTTTAGGCTTTTTCTTGGCGAGAACTGAGGATTAGGTAGCAGGGCAAAGGGCTACCTACCAAGACAGTCAGCGTGATGGGGACAACTAGCTATCTAGCTAGTAAAAGATGAGGGTGCCAGGGCTGTCCAAGGTGTGTCCATCTGCCATTGGGACCTAGCCTGTAGAAAGCAAAGCTCTCCCTTAATGAGATCTTCAGAGTTATAAAGAGAATTATTGGACACAGTCGATCCTCATTTTGACAGGGAAATAACTATTTCTTCAGACTTGGTCTGTTCATTTTTAAATGTCACCTAATCCTACCAGCAATATTTTTAGTTGCATCGTAAAATCATGAGTAAGAAGCAGCAGCATCACCATACTGTTAACTTTTCCACTTCATATATGAAAAGAACCTTGTCTTTGCAACTGCATAAACCATGTAATCTGTAAATGCCTTGGTCGAAGTGAGAGAATAAAAGTTATATCAAAATATGCCCAGATAAACTCATAAGCAGGGTTAAACAGCAGTCTTTATTGTCTTCTAGAATAGCACTGGGACAGAGACTCAAAGTCTACAGTTTATGAAGGTTAATTTGAAACCAAGTTTACCAGAGAAACCAGTAAAAGCCGATCTGACTTCACTGATTCTTTGACGTAAAACTGTTGATTTGGGGCCCTCAACCAAGTTTTATTTTCTTCAGCTTCTTCTGTGATGACAAATACTAAATTCACTTTTTAAAATCAGTTGCCAGAACCTAATCTTTAGGGTAAAAAAATAAGTTGACATAGACGGCAGCACTTTTGTTGCATGGACAATAGGAGTGCCAGGATTGCACTGACAACCATGGAAATAATCAAATAAAGTAGAGATGCAAAGGTTATTTCTTGGCATAGAAAAGAAAGCCAGATGTGAACCCTGAGCCTCTTCAGTTAATGATCTAAATATTATTGATGACTCCAATTCTACTGATCAGGCCAGATTCACAAAGGGACACATGTGCCTAAATGCCATTTTAGGCAACTAAGTCTAATATTTAGTTACTAACGACATTCACAAAACCTCTGTTCAACTGCCATCTACCTCTGTAGATATCTAAGCAATTTTGTCCACTAAATTTCTGTTGTAGAAGTTCCCTCGGCACTTAAGTTTCTGCATCTGGGCATGCGTAGTACTGTCTTTCTCTAGATCTCTAGCTTCCTAAGTGTGATCCATAAATCAGGATATTGGGAAATAATACAGAGTCATTAAACGGGCAGAGCAGCACCTGGATCTCACACTTTCTAGGTGAGTGAGCTGCTGATCAGGCTATAGAGTACAAATAATCGATTATTTTTGTAAAGGTCAAAATCTTTGGTCAAAGTACAGTCAAGGTCCAGACTGCTGAGAAACTAATGGAAAAGTAAATACATATTTTTGGGGTCTGTTCTAAAGTGTCTGTCAGTCTGGACTTGGGTCCTAGTCTCCTGATCGCCTACTTTGGCTCTAGAGTTGTTTTTGTTCTTGCATTGTCCCAGTGACTATTTAAAATTCTATCCAAAGTGCAACAGTTTTCAACAGGAGAGACTGAGAATGACGCTCATCAGAATATTTCAATGTTCAGTATTCAGAGCACTAACAGCAGAGGTGGATGATACCTTGCCAATTCTTTTTTCCCTATGAGAAGGAAGAGGGGAATTCAGCCTGAGTCTCCCACATCCCAAGTGAGTGCTGTAACTGCTGACTAAAAGTCTTAAGGCATTAGTGCAAGAAATGGTTTAGGCACCTGATTCCAAGAAAGAGTTCCTGTCTCAAAAGCTGATATAACCTCCTTACTGCATCCTGGACTTGGACACCAAGCTCCAGGAAAGGGGCAGGACTTAGGAGACATCCATCTCATCAGCATTGCCTATTGGCTAGCTTAAGCAACAGCTTTTTTGAATCTCTTTCTTAGACACCTGTTTCTCCTCATGCACTATATATGCAGCCTCAGTATTCAATGCAGGCTTTGTGGATTTCAGTTATTTTCTAGGCATCTAAAACTTAGTTGCAATGCTTAAGTTCCTTTTTCAAACCAAGAAAACAACAAGGAGTTGTGTGGCACTTTAAGACTAACAGATTTATTTTTTGCATGAGCTTTTGTGGGAGAAGATAAAGTAACAGCAAATCAGGCTTCCCATGGTTTGAGCCTGTAAACTGCTCTGATTTGCTGTTACTTTATGACCTGATCCTATGTTTTACACCCCTTGCATTTAGTTTCCTTCCTTTCTGTAAGTTCACCCATCTTCGAAGCATCTGAGGAAGTGGGATCTTCTCCCACGAAAGCTCATGCAAAAAATAAATCTGTTAGTCTTAAAGCGCCACACAACTCCTTGCTGTTTTTTCACTGGACTAGACTAACACGGCTACCCCTTTTAAAATTTTTCAACTAGCCTGTCATTTCACAATGTGGTGTCAGTTAATCATTCGGTTATGTCAATCTCTTTGCTTTAGTGTTTCTCTGCAGTCTAGTTGATCCTCTTTGCTTAATATTGTATATTGGCACCCCCATGGAGTGCAGATTTCTCTCTGATTTTTGTCAGAGTTGAGCACATGGTACACTTTTTGTGGAATGCTCAGCATCTTTTAGCATTAGGCTTAATGTCTTCACAAAGTATTCAGGACATAGGTAATTGCCTTAAGAATCTAGAGACTGTACTCTTTTTCTTAGGAGTATACAGAAGCAGATCTTTAAGAATCTTTGGCAATTCTGCATTGGTCAAAAAGCATGCAATAGGATCATTGCACTTTTGAAAATAGTACCTTATGTGAATTACTTTATTTTATCATTGCAGTTTGTGTAGCCTACCATTATTATTATTGATTTTTTTTAAGCTTAATGCTAGTGTCTACCAATCCTAAGATCAGGGTTCCATTGTGCCTGGCACCATATGTACAAATAGTAATAAAGAGGCTTTGTCTGGAAGGGTATGCAACCTAAACAGACATATGAAGAGTGGGACAGGAGTGCTACCTACCTGATTTTGCAGAGGAGGAGTAGAGGCACAAAGAAATTAAGTACTTTCATGAAGATCATGCAGGAAATCCATCGCAGAGATGAAAACTGAAACTGGTTTTGAAAGTTCCAGTTTCTTAACCACAAGACCATTCCTTTCAGGAAAAAGAATCTTTCAAAAGACTTGGAAATCCACAGTTACCAATCTCTACTTTATAATACATTTAATTCCCTTTTAAAATCACTGTTGTATTGTGTACACATACGTCCTTCTAACACCACCATACAGTCATATCATTAATGTTAAAATTGGTCAGATGTGCACATCCTGTTGAAAGGTATTAAAAATCTCCTGAATGTCTTCCTATGCAGGGGCCTGGATTGACTTCCTGGAAGTATACACTGTAATAATGGAAACAGATCTTAGAGAAGAAACAAGGTACAAAACATCCTTCCACAAATCCCCACTAAGAAAATAATAGGAGAGTCATGTATTTTTAACATTTTCTCTGTTGCTCTCTTTTGCTTCATGTCATTTTAGCCATCATTTTGAGGCTGATTGCCCACCAGCTGCCACTCAGACCAATTCTCCTATAAAAGCCAGTAAACTATAGACTTTTAATTCAATTCATTCTTGCTAAAATTACCACTGATTTGGCAACAGTAATGAGTTGAAAATGTGATGCTTCCCCAGATCATTGTAAAGCAATGTACTTATGCTATTCCAAGGTCACTGTAATTGGCTTGATCTTCATTATTTTTAGAGTGGTTTATTTAGGAAATAGGAGCAATTTTACAACTCATTGCCATACATACAACAGAAATGCCATATTAACAATTAAAATACATACTTAACACTTTTTGTTTAGACAAATGCTAGGTAGTGATACTCATTAATTTTTTTTTTCTATTTGGCAAGTAATACCAAGTCATGTGACCTTTAAACCCATTGTTTCTTGACATTTTCCTCGAACACTGAAAGGTTTTTATATCTTTGCTCATATTAACAATCCAAACTAGTAAGCTAGTGTTACTTAACTATATCATTTGCCACAATATGTTCATGTGAGTGTTGTTTTGCTGGGCAAATGTATTCTGTCTGAGCACTGACCAAACGGTGACAAAAATATTTATGTATTTTGTTATCGTTTGTCTACTTTGCTGTGTTCATACATGATGAGTTAATATTTCCAAAGCAATAGTACTCCTTGTTTTATTAATGATTTTCCTAATTTTGAGCAAATTTACCACAGCAAAAAGCTGACTGTAATACAGCGGCTACTAACAGATGGCGAGATTTATTAGTTATCAGTTGAGAATGTTTGCAATAGAGTCCCAGAAGGAATGCCAAAATATGATTTGCTAATAAGTATCTGACCATTTTCATTATGCTTTATCTTAAGGTCACATTCATAAATAGCTTTCATAGAATTAAAAATGATTGATAAATATTTAATAAAAGTTTAATTGATCAATAGTTTATTATAGAGTCCAGCAGGCCAATAAGCTGTTTATTACCATGTCTATTAAGCATATATAACATGTTCCACTGATGTGCTTATAACTATCTCTTAAGACATATAGCTCATAGCTGAAACATGTGTATAACATCTGTTACTAATACTAATTATTAATTAGAAATCATATTAACTATAAGGTAATATTGTATCAAAAACTATATAGTAATGTACTTTAATAAAATGTGTGACTACAATTTGAAAATTTGATTCCAAAACTTATCGTAACACTTTGAAGTAACTGAACACATCTACCACTTACATAAAATCATCTTTTTGGCACAACAAGCAAGGAATCCTATGGCACTTAAAGACTAACAAATTTATTTATTTATTAATAGGTAGACTAACACGGCTACCCCTTTGGAATTCTCTGCACAATATCTCTGGACATGTCTATGCTGGAGGCTCTGTTAAGTCAACTTTAGAAGGTCAACTTTAAGTCGACTTAAAGTCAATCTGGTTAAGTAGACTTAGAGAGTCCACACTGAAAACTCCTGTCAACTACCTGTGTCCTCACTGGCAGGTGCTAGGTTGACAGAGGAATGATTTGTTATGGGTAGCTGTCCCACATTAGGTCAACTTAAGAACTTTCCCCATCTACATTGGCTTAAGTCTATTTAATAAGGTTGACATAAGCGTTAAGTCAACCTTAAGAGGCGGTGTTATTAAGTCAACTTAAGGAAACCCTTAAGCACTTAATAAAAGCCCAAGTGGCTGCAGGAGCCTGTAGGTTGACTTAACCATCCTTAAGTCGACCTAAGGCTCCAGTGTAGACACACCATCTGTGAGTTACTTTCACCCAAGCCGTCCAGTTTTGGAATAAGGGTTTTGACATTATGGGCTACACAGTCATGAAGTCTGAGTGTGAGTTTGAACAGGCAATCTCCACACCATGGCAACTAAATTTCAAGGAGATTGCATCCAAACAGAAACCAGAATTTTCACAGTTGCTAAAATCAGGCACCATTCTCCATACAGGCACCTAAATAAATAGGGTGGTTTTCAGATCTGCTGAGCAATATGAATCACAATTAACATCAATGGGAAATATGAGTATTCAGGCCTTCTGGCAATCAAGATATTGAGTGTTGTCAACTCTTGTAATATTGCAAATTTGCTATATATTCTTTCTTAAAGCATTTGTTCCTAGAGTCACAAGAATTTGTTTTCATTTTTTAAAAAAAGTAAGTTTCTAGTTCTATTTTTACAGAGAAAAACTTGAAAACTGGAGTGCCCCTAGCCTGGAAAAAGATCAGGGGCTCAGGCAGTGGGGCTTGTGCGCTTTAAGCATGCCACTGCTGTGGTGGACCCAGGGCTCTGGCGCCGGGGTTCGAGCCCTGTAAGCTCAGCACCAGCAATGTCCCTGCTTGAAAATATGGCCCCTAAAGATTCAGTAAATTTTAGATTATTTGTATTTGCCTCCTGCTTGGTTTTTTTTTCTTTTTTTTTATTAAAGACATGTTTTTTAATCTAATCCCCTAGTTTTTTGGGGCACATGATATATTTTGGAAACGTGGGGTTGGCAATACTGGATTTATATAGAAATAAGTGCCTAATTTTAGACCACTAAGTTCAATTTTTGTGTCTAAATGGCCTGTGTAAGATGACACTGAAAGTAAATGGCAACGGGATTATCACCTACATCTTCAAACACTAAGTTCTATTTTTTAACCACAAGACCAATGGAGAGTCTACTAATTTCTCTATAAAGTAGATTATATTGCAAATAACTGTATTTGCTTAATCTGAGTTTGCACACACCTACTAAATCTTTCAAAAAACATTCCTTGTACTTTAAATTTTGCATGTGTGGTCTTTAATCAAAGACATTTTTAAATGCAAATTTTTATTAGACTCAGACAAGCTATTTATGAATTACAGAATAGGAAGAAAGAGGTATTAGGTGTTTGGGGTGAAAATCCTTCACATTCTTTTTTGTTGCAATGCATTTCAAAAACTCTTTCTGCTAGAAGCAAAATTTACCTTTCCTTAATGAGATTTAGTACATTCAGCTGCTTAGTTTCAGAGTTAGTCATTAGTGATTTACAAAGGTTTGGAAAGTTTGCACTCTCCCTCCAGCAAATATATTTTCTTCCATGAAAGCTCATGTGATAAATAAATCATTAGTTTTTAGAAGTGCCACAAGATGCCTTGTTTGTTTCCCTTTGTCATCCCTCCATACAGGGGCATTTTAGCAACCAGCCAGGTGTCTAAGCCATTGCCAATTATTGTTATCAAGTACCAATTTTCCTTCTCTCTGACTTTAGCCATTTTCAGGCCTTTGCAGGAACTTAGCATAAGTAGGCAAACTGGGAGAAGGAGGTAGGAGACAGTGGACATATGAAGTAAGCTTGACTGTGCATTTTTTATCCCCTAAATATGCTGAGATGGATGTCTGTGAAAAACAAGAAGTCTGTTTTTATTTTAGCACTGCAGCTCTGGAGAAATCTAGCTACTAACTTAACAGTTCAAGCTTGCTTGCTTAACAATTTTTCATGTGCAACATGACTGTAACTTTTACTTTAGCCTGCTGGTTAATTTTGTTTGGTCAGCTATGTAACCTTTTCTTAACTGACATGTTTCTGTAATCTTTGGGTATGTTCACACACACTTCTTATTTCGAAACAACAGAGGTTGTTTCGAAATAAGAACTGCCATGGCCACACAATGCATGGCCATTTCGAAACAAGCAAACTGCTTGTTTCGAAATGGCCGCCATTGTTTCGGGACAGCTGAAACCTCATTTGGTTTCAAAACAGGGTTGTTTCGAAACCAGTGGTTTTTGAAACAGCCCTGTGCGGACATGTTGTTTCGAAACAAAGTGCTAACCACCCTGGGAGGAAGGGCTGCCCCCTCAGCAGGCCATGGTGCTGAGGGGTGGCCACTGGCCGGTGGAGGGGACTGCAGGCACCCACGGGGTGCGGCCCTCTGCGCTGCACCCTGCGGGTGCCTGCAATCCCCTCCCCAAGCGAAATAGCATGTCCACACTGTGGACATGCTATTTCACTGCCTTATTTCGAGGACACTGTTTTTGTCCTTCGAAATAAGGTGTTTTGAAATAAAGAGTTATTTCGAAACAGCTTGTTTTGAAACCTCTTGTTTCGAAACAAGCCCTCCCTGTGTGAACATAACCTTTGAGATATAGGGTGAAGGTAATGAGTTTCAGTTAGAGGATCACTTTGGGTACATACTGGAAGATCTTCAGGCACAGATGGAAGGACTGGCTCTCCAGAAGTCTGTGACTGAGTCACCCAAAGATTGTCTCAGAGTTGTTGAGTAACTATCAAGTGCCCTGACTTTTAGTATGCTCATACCTATTGTAAGTGTATGCACTTAAACTAAAAAGCTGAGAATTAGGCAACAAAAATTCCAGTGGGAACTGCTGAAGGCCAGGAAAAATAAAGCTTTGAAGTAAAAGCTTTTGGCTTAGATTTTTCTTTTGTCTAGTCATATAATAAACAGATGGACTGGGTTTCCTTGGTGTATGGTCTGATATCAACTTGTAGATACTAAAAGTTACAGGGTTAAGGAATGCTGGGTAACACCTCCACCACTCATGCAGTCCACCAAGCAACAGATGAGTGTGTGCATGCAGACACACAAACACATCTGTCCCAACTGTTTTCAATCTCTCTTCCTCTGTCTCTTTCTCTCTCACACACACATACATGCACACACACTTTACCAATGCCTTCACAATACTTCTTTCACATACAGTCCTCCCTCTCTCACCCCGACTATTAACATTATCATCACTTCTTCCCATTGCACATGCACCAATGTACTAATTCTCCCCCTTGAGAATAAACTCACATGATCCTTGATTTGTTTTCCCTTTCTGTGTTGACAGTGCCATGCTCGTCAAATTCACTTTGAGGACTAGCTGACATTTTTTCTACTAACAAAAACATTTGGATTCCTGCTGACTTCTTTCCTGAAACTATAATTTTGTAATCTGTTCACCTCTTTAGTTCTTCCTTTCAGTTTTTAATAGAAGCTTTGATTTCCTGGCTGTTTTGGGAGTTAAATGTTTATTCTTAATTTTAATGTTTGGTGCTCAGTTCTGTATTTGTCCTTGTCAGGAAAGATCACCTTGGCTGTGCAAGAACTCTGTCCGTGATTGTCTAAAGCGCCATGGTGCACGTTTGTCTTCATTCTACTTCTACACCATATGGGAGGAGTTCCTAATGGTTGGTATTTATGGGCACAGTATCTTGTAGAAAAGAAATTAGGAGATGAGCCATTTTTTCCTGAAAACATACATTTATTCATTTTTTCTTTCTTAATTCAAATTAAATGCTTATGCAAGAAACTTTCTTGACAGTCTGGGAATCTGAGATGTCTGCCTGCAGGTCACGTACAAAATGGCTGCAGCAGGGCAGTTTCCCTCATACTGCTCTGCTCCTGTACTAATGGAACCTCTCCAACGGATAAGAATTTAGTGTGGTCTGCATGTCCTTTGCCTGTCTGCTTAGCATATAAGTACACCTGCCATTTATGGTGGTATGTGTAATATGGACCCAGATTTACTAGCAACAGACTGAAATCATAAACTAATTTCACACAGTCCAATGAACAGTCATTGGATTACATTTATACCAATTGGAACTAGACTTGAACCCATCATCTGGTGGCTAAACCCCCATCTAAACCCAATCTGAATTTTCCAGTCCTACAGTTAGTGTCAGTAAACTATGAATATTGTAGCACCTTTAGAGGAAGTTCAAAACTCTAGATTTCCATCTCTCTCTTTTACAATGTTTCTTACCTGCCTTAATATTGCAACAAACAGTTCAATAATTTTGGCTGACTGATCAGCCCAGCTCAGGCAATCCAGAATTAAATAAGTATGTTATTTCTGTTATGAGTTATCACATCTTAATTCAGGTTTTATGTTGCTGGTGAAACAGTGTGAGAAATGTTGAGACTACCTCCATCACCATCAGTGCTGTCTGTCAATAAATAGAAATTTCCCTGTTCAGTGTTTTCCGCTTCTTATGGTTTAAATGAAATATGGTCAGTTTCTCCTCACAAAAATGAGATCCAGAAAAACAAATAGCAAAGTTCAATAGAGCTTTGAACAGTTTGAATTCAGAAGACTGGTAAGTGGAAGATTGTTGAGCTTTTGTTCCTGATGGATGAGCTGAAATTCAGATCACGAAAAGAGATACAGTGAGACCTGCAATGGCTCTAAAACCCTTACATGCCCCTCTGCTCAGCTCCCTAACCCCCCCCCCAGTTAATGAAGATGGGTACTTCGCAGTCAACTACTACAGGAAAGGCCCAAAAAAGAAAACAATCAGACACCACTGGTCACCACATACAACTCTCAAGTGAGACAACTACAACAGATCATTGAGGACCTACAGCCTGTTTTAAAAGATGACCCCTCACTCTCTGAAGCCTTGGGAGACAGACCTCTCCTCGCCTACAGACAGCCCCCGAACCTTAAACAGATACTCACCATCAACTACAGGCCTAACAACAGAAACATTAAAGTAGGCGCATATCCCTGCAACAAACCACGCTGCCAACTTTGTCCACGTATCTGCATAAAAGACACCATCATAGAACCTAATCAAGCCAGCTATTCCATTAAAGGATCATCCACCTGCTCATCCACTAATGTGATTTATGCCATCACGTGCTGGAAGTGCCCCCGCACCTTATAAATTGGACAAACCAGACAGTCCCTACACAGAAGAATAAATGGGCACAAAACTGGCATCAGAAATCACAACACACACACACACACACACACACACTCACAAAACAGTTGCTGAGCATTTCAGTCTTCCTAATCACTCCATTGATGATTTGTTAATGATGGTCCTCAAGAAAATCAATGGGACATCAAGACTTCAAAGAGAAAAAGCTGAAATTGAACTAATATGCAGATTAGATTGTGTGAAAGGAGGACTGAATCATGATTATGGATTCTTTTCCCATTATAACAAGTCATTTGACTTTACCCTCCCTCTATGTGCTGTTTCCTGGAGTTTGACTCTTTACAAATGCTCTGATTTGCTGTTGCAGTATGACCTGATCCCATGTCTTACACTCCCCTGCATTTATTTTCATCCCATTCTGTAAGTTCCCCCTCTTCAAAGCATCTGATGAAGTGGGATTTTCTCCTATGAAAGCTCATGCAATAAATAAATCTGTTGGTCTTTAAGTGCCTCAAGACTCCTTGCTTTTTTTGTTTTACTAGACTAACACAGCTGCCCCTCTGGAAACATAGTTAATGTAATACCTCTCCTGTATACCTCTCTGTGCAGAACTGCAACAGGCATACCTACCAAAACATTTTGGGGAGAGTTTGAAAGTAGTTTTAGAGATGGCCATAATTAATTTCACCATTCTACCTCACAGTCCACATGCCAGCAGAAGAGAAGGGGCTGAAGGGCGTGAAACCTCAACTCTTGTGAGGTGGGATGATTCCCTTTTTGGCTTCTGCTGGCCAGAAAGGATGGAGGAGAGATTCCCAGTTGTCAGTATGGATCAAATGCTTCTATAGTCCAACGCTCAGGATGTCACCTTGCCAGCCTCCAGAGGATGATGAGGAGCGAGAAGCTACATTAAACTCGCAGCAGCTGGGATGTGCCCCCTCAGTATTTGCCAACAGGCTTACTTTTCCCAGCTCCCAGGAGTCATGAAATGTCTCTCTGATCTCCTAGCTAGCAGATGAGGGGCAGAAAGATGTGACACTCTATGCAAAGCAGCACCCTGGAACGCCCATATTCACCACTGTTCCATGATTATGATATGTTTTGTACAATACCAGCTTTGTGAGGTGACATTCGAAAAGTCTTGATCTGCTGAACATGAATATCCTGTTGGATCATACAGTTTTGTTATACAGTTTTGCTGTATGTGTGTTACTGAAATATGTTGTGAGGTTGGGAACACCCACAACCAATCTTTCAGTTACAACAAAGGAGTAACCATCACTGCCCAGACAGCGCTGATGGCCTATTAAAGGGAATCAGGTCTTACAACAACCACAGAGCAGGTGCGCAATGGAGACTGCTGGTACAATCGGGGCAGCCTGACACCTATGTTGTGGTAAGCTGGAAGAAAATATAAAAAAGGGGATGTGACATCATCACTTGGCCTCTCCTTCTGCCTCCCATCCCAAGATTTGGAAGAATGATCAGAAGACAAAGACTTTGAACTGGTGAAGAGAGGTCCCAAGCTAGAAAAGGGAGTCTAATCTGCGTATTGAGGAACTGAAACCTGTTTTCACAATCTGTTAGTGTGAGACACTGATTAATTCACATCCTGCTTAGTTTGTATAACTTAAAAGTGTGCATTTACTTTTGTTTCTTAAGTAACTAGCTTTGATTTCTATGCCTGATACAATCACTTAAAATCAACCCTTTTGTAGTTAATAAATCTGTTTTATATTTTACACAAAACTGTGATTTTGGTTCAAGTGCCTGGGAAATCTCAACTCAGCTTACAAAGTCTAGTGTATATGTATTCCGCACAAAAAGAGTGGTGAACTGCTTAATGAATTTACACTGGTCAGGCTTCTGACCTGTGTCAGATGGCCTAATTCTGGGGTGCAAGACTGGGGAAACCAGCTGGAGATGATTCATAAACTCTGTTGGGTGACCCCCTGCCTGTGGACATCTGTGTAAATGCAGTATGTTATCAGCAGTTTGTAGCTTGGCAACAGCATCAGTGTCAGAGGCAGCCCAGACTGGTGTGTTGGGAAGGCTCAGCAGGCCCATGATCCACTTTGCATCCCAGGAATCTCATCACAGAGGCCTGGAACACTGAGTGAGCTGGAACCTGTTTGCCACCAACAAAAGTAAGTTTTTTAGAAATTACAGAGCAGTGTATACGGAAGTTTTGCCTCAGTTCTGGGCTGGAGGGAGAATGAGATGCAAAATATATTGGCTGAATCCTCAACTGCCACCTTAAGAGAGCAAATCATTCCACAGCACAAAAATAATGTTTATATTCTGGAAGAGGGCACTGGAGGTTTGACCAGCCCTCCTGGGAGAAGTGAGTTCCCAGGACAGCTGCTCCAAGTCATGCTGCTCTGATAATTGTGAGAGGAGGCCCGTGTCTCTGGAGATGGCCAAACTGTGCTATTGACATGTAAACTGATGTGCCGGAGCTAATAAGGAGGCATATGGCTGATTCCATTTTATGGAGGGTATCTACCTAATGAATGCAAGTAGAACAGGCAGAAACATTTGACAGAAATGGATCATGTCATGGCTGAAGCATATTTGTGGAGATTTTTACGGAGGCTACCTATGACAAATTCTGCAGTAAACGAAAGACTTCATATTCCCACACTGTCACTACAGCACCTATTACAATAATTATGTTTACATACAAACATCCAAATGGCCAAAGAATTGGCCACTTAGGTAGTACCCAACTTAAATACACTGAGTTATTAAGGTAAGCCATTGTGTTATTTGGCTCTATGTGACAGTTGTTATCCTTTTTTTATAAGACTATCATAACATTTTTACAAAGTATGTCTTGCGAGATCTCATTTGACAACTCATAATCTGCTGAACATTGTTGTCTTGGTGAAATATGTGTGGAAAAGTTGTACATGAAATTATAACATTCTACTATTAAAGACATTCCGAGTCTGGGGAAACAGCTTCAAACCAGTTCACCAGGAACAAAAGGCTAGGCATCACCTCAGCAGAGCATCAGCAATATCAAATAGGGTACATCTACACTATGTGTTTAAGTTGACTTAAGGGCCCTTAAGTTGACTTAAACAGAGCCCTGTCTACACTGCAGGGCAATAAAGTCAACTTTATAAGGTCCACTTATAAAGTCGACTTTACCATTAAGTCGACTTCATTAAGTTGACTTAAGGCAATGTGGACTAACTAATTCGACTTAATAAAGTCAACTTAGTTCAGTGGGACCATTAATTCGACTTTATTAAGTCAAATTAAGCCAGGACACCCATTTAAAGTTGACTTCATAAAGTCGACTTAATGTAATGTGTACTCACTAAGTCGACTTAATAAGGTCTCCTTGAAGTTGACTTTAAGTAGACTTTATTAAGTCAACTTAATAAAGTCAACTTTGCTTTTATAGTGTAGACATACCCATAGACAATTACTTGGTGAAGCGGCAATTCTTTGGCAGGAAGAAGGGTGTGAGTGATAAATTTTTGTCTTGGCAAAACACATCTGCTGTTTCCTAAAACACAGCTGGAGATGATCCTCAAAGAGAAAGATGAGATATAAACATGAGGAACAGGGGCTCCAAATCACTTCTCTTCCCTCATCTCAACTTATGGCATCAGCAACACTTGAAAGACAAAGGAAGTGCCATTGGAGTAGAGGGTCTGGTTGAAAGAATCCAGACTGACTTCTATAAGCAGTTGGTGGGAGAAACACTTTGCTTTAAATTTACTTAGGTTTTTGTTTTTGTTTTTGTTTTAAATTAGGTATTAGTTTGTGTTTTTCCATTTATTTCTTTGTAAAGAATTTAGACTTTTATGCCTCATTGCCTTTTTTCATCTAAAATCTATCTTTCTGACAAAGTAGGATTTTCTCCCATGAAAATTCATGTGATAAATAAATTAGTCTTTAAAACTGCCACAGTACTCTTTATCTTTCTGTAGTTGCATTGTTTTATCTAAACCAGCATGTGTTTGGAACACAATGTTTGGAAAACTCCATGGCTATGTCCACACACAAAGTTTTATTTTGAAATAAATCATTTTGAAATAAAAACCTTGTTTTGAAATAAAAAAAAATATTTCAAAATAAGGGAAACCCTTAAATCGAAATAGCATGCCCTGTGTTTGGACGTGCTATTTTGATTTTAGGAGAGGGGCAGCATGGGAGGTGTGACAACATGGCCGGCTCACTGGGCCATGTTTGTGGCCATGTTGCCAGCCAGGTTGCCAGCCAATCGCCTAAAAGCACAAACTGACCTCCCCTCCCTGTGCATTGTGACTTCCAAGAGCTTGTGAGAGAGATGGCTAGGGATGCTCCCCGGCTCCCATACCATCCTCGAGCACTTGGTAGACCTGCTGCTAGCCTGCAGGGTGCTGTCCTTCTGTGGGGCATACTTTCTCTGAGCCCGATGAGCCCAGAGCTGGGCCCCAGACCATTGTGTCAGTGGCCCTCACAGCACTGTGGAAGAATTCCATGGCTGAGGCCTAACAGCATTAAGACACAGATAGCTCAGTAGGCCTAAAAAGGGGAGGGGGGAATAAGTGTGCACTTTCTCAGCTCTACTAGCAGGCCTGGAAGAGAGCCAGTAGCAGCTGCTAACTGATAAGGTATGCTAGAGGAGCCTTGCTTTGCTTGTATCCATACTTCAAGGACAGATTATGTATTGGAATTTGGAGACAGAAAGTGTTTGGATTTTATTTGCAGAATTCTAAGGTCAGTCTACCCTGATAAAGGGAAACTCGTTTGGGCCAGTCCGACTAGGCCAAAGGCCTGTGGCACAGATGAATTATGAGTGAGGCAGGTCAAAGGAAGGGGTTGTAATTGGGGGACTTTTGATGCAAAGAAGATGGACCCAGAACTTAATTGGCTATACAGCAATAGTTTATGCTTTGTAATATGATGTAATATGTCACTATATAAAAATAATGTATACTATTCTTGGGGCTCTTGGGTACTTGTCTTTGGGTCCACAGCTGTGTAGAAATAAAGCTCCACTCCTCACTAAGTTGTGGCCCCCCCTTACTGAGAATTCCTCCATAGCACCAATAGCTCCCCATCCTCCTTCTGTGCCACAGCCCATCTGGGCACTGGGATGGTGGAAACAGGTTGTCCAGTGAACCTGTAGCAACAAGCACTGGAGGAGGAGCCTCCAGGTTAACAGGGAGACCTTCACCCCTGGTTGCCAAGCTCACCCCAGTCCTACGCCAAAGGCACATGGTGATGAGGGCAGGCAGCCCCGTGGACAAGAGAGTGGCCATTGCTCTCTGGAAGATGGCCACTCTTGAGTCCCACAGGTCCGTTTCCCATCTCTTCAGCGTCAGGAGGTCCACCATCGGGGAAGTGCCGCTGCAGGTCCTGCTGCCATGCCTTGTCACCTTGGGTGTGCTGCAGGACAACATCGTTGGCCTCGCTGCTCTGGGCTTTCCAAAACATGGGGGGATAGTTGATGCCACCCACATCGCCATTTGAGCCCCACCACGGCTGCCCACTCTCCTTTTCTGCCCCAGACAGCCCCCACCCAATCCACCCACACCCTGAACCCAACCCAATAAAACATGGAGCAACAACTTCTAACGTGAGTGAACTGGATTTATTTAAACAAACAAGGGGGTCGGGGATGGCGGAGCTGGTGAGGCAGGAAGGGTCGAGTGGGAGCACAACGGGGGGCACTAAACTGGGACAGGGGATGTGGGGTGGTGGTTTGCAGACAACTGGGGGGGACATATTAGGAGGAAGCTACCCCTGTTGCATGGTCTGCAGCCCCACAGCCCTCTGCAAGTCCACCCGAGCTGGCGGCAAGGGGCAGCTGGGTCCCTGGGAGCAGCAGGGTTAGGATCACGTGTGTGTGTGGGGGGGCAAACTGTGCCTCAATGTTGTGCACGGTGGCATGAATACTCCCCAGGGCAGTTGCCTGATGGTCAAGGGCAGCATCCTGGTCTTCGAGCACCGTTGCCTGGCACTCCATTGCCACTGTCTGGCGCTCCAGGGCTGCCACAGCATGGTCATCAGCGTCAGCAGCAGGCTGGAGCTGCCAGACAGCGGCATCCTGGCACCTGCCCTGCTTGATGCGCCAGGCCCTGAACAACTCTTCGGCCTGCTGGCCAAGCTGTAGCATGCTGGCAAGGATGTCTTCTCAGGTTGGGAGGGCTCTCCTCCTCTGCCTGGTGGTCAGTGGCGGGCTCCTGGGAGAAGGCCAGTGGGTGGGTGGATGAGCTACAGGCAAAAATGAAAACAGTTAAGTGTCAGCCTATTAGCCTTGGTATGTGCAGCCTGTGAGCTGCAAACACCCCTGCCCTGACAGCCAGCAGGATTCCCAATCTGTGTACACTGTGTACACTGCACTCAGGGAGCATGTGGCCTCATGGACCACAGTACTGAGCTGTCCTTGGCAGCATGTGGCCGGGGACATCTCCCGAGGCCATGTGACAGCCATGCTGGCCGCAGGCTCTCTGTGCTGCCTGCTGCCAAGTCTGCCTATTGCCACCCCCGTGTTGAGGGACCCCCATCATTCTTGGGCATGGGACCCTGTCTCCACATGCAAGAGAGAGTTTGTGCACCCCACCCCCCTGGCCTGAGCCCCACCATCCCAGGGACATGCCTCCCTCAGGACCCATGCCCTACGCTCCTGAGCCTCACTGCCTGGGGAGGGACACTCACCAACTGGGATGCCTGATGTCTGGCATGATGTCCCCTCCATGGCAGCTGCCTCCTCCTCCTTTGGCTGCTCCTTGGGGCTGGTGGTCTGGGACTCCCCTTCTGGGATCAGCTCCGGGCTCACAGGTGGAGCTGTGTTGGGCCGGCTGGTCCGTCCTACATCCAGGGGTTCCTCATGCTCTGAGGGTGCCCCCTCTGGCTCCAGGGATGTGGCACTGGTGTGAGCCTCTGCAGAGTCCCTGATGCAATGGGGTGGGCCAGTGGGCTCCTGGCCCAGGACCACATCCAGCTCTTGGAAGAAGGGGCAGTTGGTGGCAGCTGCTGCCCCATGGAGCTGCCTGGCGTCCCTGGCCTGGGCATACTCCTGGCACTGCCCCTTGACTTTTGAGCACTCCTGCTTGGTGGTGCGCTCAAAGCCCCCCTGTGCCAGGGCCTGGGCGATAGTGTAGACATCTACATTCCGGTGGCGTGTCCAGAAGCGTGCCCTGATGTCCTCCTCTGACCGTATACTAAGGAGGGTGGGGGTCTCTTTTTGCGACCACAGTGCGCCCGAGCACCTTGAGCTTTGGCCATGTTGTGCTAAGCCTGGCAGCACAAGGTAGCAGGCTTCAGGGCACTTCCTGGCCCCTGAGCACCCTGGGAGGAAGAGGGTCAACTCGCACTGGAATCAAAATAGCCTTTGTTTTGAAACGTGTCCAAACAGTTTTGTTTCAAAACAACTGTTTTGAAACAACAGCTATTTCAATTTGGTGTGAGGTTTTATTGTTTCAAAACAATGGCCATAATTTCAAAACGACAGAGTCCCGGCATTTCAAAATAACAAAATGTCATCTAGACATGGCAAGTTTTATTTCAAAACAAAGGCTGTTGTTTCAGAATAAAATTCTCGTGTGGACACAGCCCATTTGATGTAACAAGGCTTGGGCATAGAATATTCTGTAAATAAAATGGTGGACTATCCATGGGCTTGTATTGCCCAGAAAAAAAAAAAAAAAAAAAAACATTTGGGCAATACAAAACACAATTTCTGGAGACAAGTCTCAAACAAGGAATTTGCTGGTGTCACTGCAATATATTCAGGAGTGGCTAACTAGGGCACTCATGTAACTCAGCTGAGAATAAGTTACAGTCTAGAAGCCTCATGTGAGCTGACCAGGAGTGGTTTCACTCACAGCAATTAAGTGTAAAAGCACCACAAGTTGAAGAATTTAAGGGACACAGTTGTTCAGTAGTCCAGATTGTACCCTGGGTGATGTCACATCACTATTGCTAAAATATGCTGTTCCCCATATAGCATTCTCATTTTTTATGCTAAAATATGGTGTACATAAATATGAGATATCAATTCAGTGTCCCTGTTATCTGAAACTATAATTAGCGCCATTAGATCCCAACAGATGACAAATATTCCTGCTGGGCCATTCCGTATCCTATTATTTCACATAGGCTGTCTACACTTCCAATTTAGTTCGAATTAATGAGGCTTAATTCAAACTAAATTAGTGCATGCCCACACTGGCTTTCATTACTTCAAACTAAGAAGTCCTTAATTCGCAGTAACAAACCCTTGCTTTGAAGCCGTAAAACCTCCCTTTACTTCAAAGTAACGGTTACTTCTAACTTATTAGTTCAAATTAACTCAATGGAGCCATGTTAATTAATCTAAGTCGCCATTAGTTTGAATTAAATGCAGTTTGACCTCCTTCCTCCTAGGGTGCATGGCACCCAGAAGGAGGTGCCTGCCCTGAACACCGCCCCCTCCACTCCCACAGGTACACACTACTCAGGCAGCAATGATGGACTTCAGCAGCTATAGCTAGGGCCATCACAGGGCTCCAAGCTGGAGCCATGAGAAGGTCTTCAGCCTCCTCAGCATTTGAGACACAGAGGAGATCCTCTCCCGGTTGCAGGGGAGTCACTGCATCTGGGAGATCTATGCTAACATTTCAGTGGCTCTGGCTGCAAAGGGCCACAGGCGGACCCAAGAGCAGTGCTGCAACAAGATCAAGTGCCTCTGGCAGGACTACACCTGGGTCTGGAAGGTAAGGCAGCACTCGGGGGAAGCTCATACTTTCAGTTGCCACATTACAAGGATCTTCATGTACTCCTGGGCAGGGAGAGCACCAGCCCCCCTCCCCCAGTTGAGAGCATCAACTCCACCAAGCCCTCCTCCATGGCTGAACTCCAGGAGGAGGACTCAGTGGATGATGACATCTGCAAGGGGGCTGAGGGCAGCCCACAACCCCTGCAGCTGGCCCAGAGCCATTCCCCAACCCCAAGGAGGGAGCACCCACCGCAGATGCAGAGCAGGAGGAGGAGGAGGAGGAGCAGGCCCTCCACCACCAAGGAGGACATGGGAGAGGGGACAGCAGCCAGACATCCAGAGCATGTGTTGGTGAGTGTCGCCTCCTCCCTCCATGTGGGCAGGGCCAGGCGTGCCTGTGGCAAAGGCACTGTGGGGAGACATGGCCAGGGGTCAGGCAGGGTCCCAGGGATGCATGGAGGCCCTCCCTCAGAGCAGAGGGGTTGGGGACAATGTAGCATGGGGGGCTCAGACCTGAGCTGGGTGAGGGGCCTGTTGGCAAAGGGGGTAGGGGGGAACCAGAAGTGGCAGTGTCGAGGGCAGACAGCACGCGGCCGACACTGCTGGCATGTGGCCTTCGGAGATGCCCCGGCTGCAGGGCAGGGCTGACCACCACTCGCCACTGTGGTGAACGCAGCTGGCCTGGGCAGCACAGCACAGCTGTGTGTCCCTTGGGGGCTCTGCCCCAGAGGACACGGCTTGGGAAGCATGGGGATGGTCAGCTGCTCACTACTGTCAAGCTGCACACAGCTGATGGGAGTAACTGTGTTCTCTGCTTCCCTCCAACAGCTCACACTGTCACTTGATACCGCATTCCTAGGAGCCTGACACCCACCACCAGGCGGAGGAGGAGGACCCACCGGACCAGAGACAACCTCCTTGGTGACCTTGTCTTCCTGGGCCAGGTGGCAGAAGACCGCCTCGTCACCTGGAGGGAGTGGGTGGATGCCCACCACCGGGCCAACTGAGGCATGCTCCAGTACTCTCTGGAGGTGGATGAGTGCTGAACTGCCAGCATGGAGCAGCAGAGCCAAGGCCTGAGGCAGTTCAGTGCTGCCATCTGGCACCCGGCAGTCACTGTCCAGCAGCTGGTTGACCATTTTGTTCCTGGTGACCCCAGTGTCCATCATCACTGGCACCCCCAGACCTGAGGTGGCTGCAGGGAAGGCAGGGCATGCCTCCCACTGTACTAGAACTGCCACACTACCCTGACCTTCCTGCCCCCCCTGCAAGTCCCCAGTTCTCCCCCAAGTCCCAACCACCCTCACTGCCTACAACCTCCCCACTCCCAAACCCCATAAATAAAGTCTGTCAGACTGTTATTCTTGTGTCTTGGTCTTTTTATTGGCTTGGGGATGGGGAGGGGGTGGGAGGACCAGTCATGGGCGGAGTTGGGGAGGTGAGGGTGCCTGGTGGCAAGCCCAGCCTTCAATGTTCCTCAGCAAAGAACAGGTCCTTCAGCACCTCCCAGATGCTGACTGCTTTCCGCTGGGCTCACTCCATCTGGGGCATGGCCTCGGGCTGGTCAAAATGCCCAGCGAGGTGTTCAGCTTCAGTCTGCCGGATGTGGGGGACCCTCTCACCTCGCAGTTCACACAGGCTGTGAACAGCACTGATGACCATGAGGCAGGGATGGTTTGCTCTGCAAGGTTGAGGCATGTCAGGAGAGACCTCCAGCTGGCTTTGAGCCATCCAAAGGCACACTTCATAACCTGGAGGCACCTGTTGAGCCTTCTATTGAAGCGCTTCATGCTGGCATCCAGGTGGCCCGTGTATGGCTTCATGAGCCATAGGAGCAATGGGTAGGTGGCATCTCCCATGATGAGGATGGGAACCTGCATGTCCCTGAAGGTGATGTTTGGGGGGGGGGGAAGAAGGTGCCCGCTTGCCCCTGTACAAGGCAGAGTTCCTCAGTAGACAGGCATCATGTGCCCTCCCCAACCAGCTGATGTAGATGTTGGTGAATATCTCTTGGTGGTCAACAAAGGCCTGAAGAACCATGGAATAGCATCCTTCCTGGTGTTGGTACTCTGTGGCCCAGTGTTCTGGGGCTTGGATGGGGATGTGTGTGGTGCCCAAGATGCCTATGCAGTTGGGGAAGCTGAGTGTGTCAAGTCCATTGAGGGTGTCCTTCAGGTTCCCCGGGGTGATGAGGTGGGCTAGCAAGACCTGACTGATGGCCCTGCTGACCTGCAGGAGGGCGGTCCCCATGGTGGCTTTCCTGATGCTGAAGAGGTGTGCGACGGAGCACTAGGACTCTCAAGTGGCCATCTTCTAGACAGTGACAGCCACTCTCTTGTCCACAGGGAGGGTAGGTCTGAGCCGGGTGTCCATGAGCTGTAGGACTGGGGTAAGCTGGCAAACCAGCTCTAGGAAGGTCCACTTGCTCATGCAGAAGTCGTGCAGCCATTGTTTGTTGTCCCAGGTGGTGAGGACTATGTGCTCCTGTCAGTCACTGCTGGTTTCACATGCCCAGAAGCGATGGGGCACAGAGGGCAGCATGGTGAGTGTGGCAGCAAGCAGAGCCAGCAAGGTGGTGGTGCTGGTGTTTGCCTCCGTGCTGTCCGTGTCCATAAAGAGTTGACTTCAGGTGGCAAGAGCACTATGCAGGGTAACATGGGTGCCAGGCATCTCTTGGGCAAGCTGCAGGATCTGGGTTCAGTAAACAACCTCCTTGCTCTGCCTCTTGCCAGCCACAGTGGGCAGAGGGCTAAGGTCAGTTCATGTATTTATGGGATTGGCTGGGGGAGTGGCCATTCTTGGGGGCCATGTTGCCACGCTTCCCATGGTGTCCACTCCTAAGCAGAACTAGCAAGTCCTATGCATGGACATGTTAGTTTGATTTATGTTTCTAGAGGGACATACTAGTCCAAATTAATTTAGTTTGAATTAACCATTATTAGTTTGAATTAATTAATTCAAACTAATTTAATTCGAACTAATGTTCTTAAGTGTAGACATAGCCACAGATACTATTACAATTCTAAAGGAATTTCAAGATTTTCACCTTGTGTACTAGTGGGTCTTCAAACACCACAACACATTTTCTTACATCAGTATTTTCTTTTTGCTTCATATGCAAGATTAATTTCATTATGTTAGAGCTCACTTCTCACTTTAATGGTGCTCATATTAAGAAAGGAAAAGACATACTGAGTTACAAAACACAAGACAAACAGTTGGAAACAACCTTTAATGTCAACCTAAAACTAAAAAAGAAAGATTAAAAATGAGAAGACATAAATAAAGCAAAATGTTAGAATTGCTTTAGGTATTTAAAAATCAAATGAAAGATGAAGGTTTTAGCTTCCTACAAAGGTCACGCTGTTTCTGTGAGACACGCAGAGAACAGTAAATGTGTTTACTTCTATTTGCTGTCTTAAAGATGACCTTTTATTATGATGTTTGTGTACCTGTTCACAAACTCCTATCTCAGCATTTTTTTAGTTGGTTCTTCTTCCTCTCCATTTGCCATTTCTACTGGAGTCCTTAATGGCTATGTCTACACACACATCGTTATTTCGAAATAAGTATTTCAAAATGAGTTATTTCGAAATAAAGTCCTTATTTTGAAATAAGTTAATTCGAATTAAGGGAAAGCCTACTATCGAAACGGCTGTTATTTTGAAATGGTTATTTCAAAATAAGGCCATTTGGATATGTTGTTTCAAAACAGCATGTCCAAACAGCCTTATTTCAAAATAACCATTTTGAAATAACAGCCGTTTCAAAACAATCGGGGTTTAACCTGTTTCGAAATAAGAAAATGTCATGTGGACCAAATATCTTTTATTTTGAAATAACCAGTGCTATTTCGAAATAAAAGTGCTGTGTAGACATACTCAAAGGCTCTGTTGTTGGCCCCTTCTTCTTCTTCCTCTACCCATTTTCCTTGTGTGAGCTTACATGCTGCCATGGGTTCAACTATGATGTCTGTACTGGCAGCACCCATTTATTTTTGTCTGCTCTGGATCTATATTGTGCACTTTAGTCTTGTTTGTATCATTGTTTTTTCAATGTCCAGTCTTGGATGGCTTCCTGTCAATTCAAATTCAAAATGACCAAAATCATGTTCATAATAATACAATAATAGAAATGTATGTCTTTCATTCTAATTCTTCTCTGCTACCTCCATTCTCTGTTATGACTAAGGATATTGCTATCCATCTCTGTTTTCCTGGCCTAGAAGAGAAAAAAGATTATAAAGAAAGGGAAGAAGCAAAAAGACAAATAATGATTTGATTTAATTTAGCCATTTTGTTGCACTTTATAGAATTCCTCTTGACAGTAAAAGAGGAATTGTCAGGAAGGGGAGAACGCAATCACATGGCAGGAAAAGGGAGGAGTGCATGTCAACTAAATGATGACTGAAGGACAGTAGGAAATAGAAGAAAACACCGGTACTTCTCTCTCTGCCTCTTTTTATTTCTGTTGGGGTAGTAACAGGCCACCGGCTGAGATGAGAGTAGAACTCTGGAAAACTGATTATTTTTCTGTGGAATATCTTTTATTATTTTATTCTGTGAAATTATGTGCCTGTAGTTTCACATGCCAAAGGAATTTGATGATACGGCTGTTTTTTTAAATCAAAACCACATGAAAATTTGTTTTTCAAATTTTGGGTTTCAGAGTCCAAAGACATGACTCATAATAGGCTCATTTTCATGGTAAAGATCCTATTTCAAGAAGAAATTTGAATAACATGGCAGATTTCTCAAAACAATCAGATTCTTTTTGGATTATGTATAGTTTGAGTAGTTTTTTTTCTGTCCTTTGTGAATGTTTTTCTTTTCATTGTGAATATTCTCTAAACCTTTTTCAGACAGATGGAGTGATCAGTCTGGCAATAGATTATAGCAGCTGAAGTGGATTGGAGGAGGAAGAATGTGGATTCATCAAACAAAACACTAGGGCTGTATTCACACAGCACTTTTGTTTCGGAACAACCTCATTGTTTCAAAACCAAAAAAACACATGTTCACATGACGCACCGTTGTTTCAAAACAATGGGAACCCATTGTTTCGAAACAAGGGCGTTGTTTTGAAACAAGTTAAACCCCATTTGGGGGTGAAACAACTCATGTGAACATGTTGTTTCTGAACAAGGTGTTCTGAAACAACAGGTCAAGGGCTGCCCCCTCAGCACCCTGGCCAGGGAACACTCAGCACCCTGGCCAGGGTGCTGAGGGGTGTCCCCTGGCCAGCGCCTGCAAAGGGGGACTGCAGGCACCGCCGGGCTGCAGCGCTGGGCTGCGCCGAACCCCGCCAGTGCCCGCAGCCCCCTGAGGAGGCGAAATAGCAGGTTCACAGTGTGAACCTGCTATTTCATTAGCAGCCTTTTTCCTTCTTTCGAAATAACTATTTGTTAATTCGAAATAAGTTATTTCGAAATAAGGCCTAGGGGACACAGTGTATGTTCTTTGTCTAATTTGAAATCACTGAGGGAATTAAAGGACATGGTGTGCATTGAAAAGGAACCCCTTTAAAAATAATCTGTGTTTCTCTTCTGAGTTCATTAATCCTTATTCACATATAGAAAATGCAAGAAAATGGGAAGTAGAAATAATTCTGATGGTATGGGTGTTTTCTGTCCTCAAACTTGTAGGTAGCACCATGTTTACTGAGAGATTTCCTGCTTCTAGGTAGTTTCATTCGGCTTTTATGGTAGCCATTGAGGCCTGTTCATTTCTCAGTTTTACCCTCTGTCTTTTTTTCCTCTTTCTTCAGCCGTAACCTGTAAAACACAAACATATACAGTAGCTAAACAGACAAGGAGTCCTGTGGCACTTCTAAAGACTGACAAATTTCTTTATCACGTGAGCTTTCGTGGGCAAAATCCCACCTCATCGAATGCATGAAGTGTAAACTACAGTATTAAAGGAAATATATAAATGCAGAGAAGAGGAAGTCACAAGGTCAGTTCAGATTTTTACAGCAAACCAAGCATATTTGTTTGAAAAAAAAAAGTGTGGAACAACAGATAAGAAACAGGGAAGGTTAAAAGAAGGGAAAATCATCTTTGGTAATGAGAAAGCAAACCCAGATCTCTGTTCAAACCTAATATAATGGTGTCACATTTGCATGTGAAATCTAACTGTAGTTTCCCTTTGGATTCTTGGTTGGAAGTGTTTCTGTTGAAGCACTGTAACTGGCATGTTTTTCACAGAATGTGAAAGGAAGTTGAAGTGTTCCCCTATTGGGAACTCGAGAGAGTGAAGAATCATCTTGCAGGATAGGCTGTAGGTTCTTGATGTTGTGCTGCAAGTGTTTGACTTGGGGGCTGTAGGTGATGACCACTGGTGTTCTGTTGTTTTTCTTCTTGGGCTTGTCCTGTAATAGTTGCCATCTGGGTACTCATCTGGCTCTGTCAATCTGTTTCTCCACTTCCCCAGATGGGTACTTTAGTTTTAAGAATGCTTGATAGAGATCCTGAAAGTGTTTCTCTCTGAGGAATCGGAGCAAATGTGGTTCTATCTTAGGACTTGGCTGTGTAGACAATGGATTGTATGGTGTGTTTTGGATGAAAACTGGAGGAATATAGGTAACTATGGTGGTGAGTAGGTTTCTGGTATAGGGTGGTGTTTATGGGTCCATCACTTATTTTTACTGTAGATTCCATGCAGTGGATCTCCTGTGTGGAGTGGTCCAGGCTGAAGTTGGTGGTGGGGAGGAAATTACAGAAATCTTGGTGGAATTCTTGAAGGGCCTTCATTCCATGGGTCCAGATGATGAAGATGTTATCAGTGTAGCATAAGTAGAGGATTGGTACTTGGAGATGAGAGCTAAGGAAGTGTTGTACTGTCAGTCATAAAAATGTTAGCATATTGTGGGCCATGTGGTTACCCATAGCAATGCCACTGAATAGAGATACAAATGATCTCCAAATCTGAAATGGTTATGGGTCATGTAAGTGGTTGGGGGTCTCTGGCAGGCTGGGAGGGCGCCTCTTACTCGCACTCAGGGGGAGTTAGCCTCAGGTGGCACCCCTTCCAGCACCCAGGCATAGCTTATAGAATAGAGGGGAATGATCACATCTCTTGATCTGCTGGTAATACTTCTTTTGATGCAGCCCAGTATGCCATTGGCCTTTTTGGCCGCAAGAGCACACTACTGACTCATTTCCAGCTTCCCATCCACCATGACCCCCAGGTCCTTTTCTACACTGCTGCTACTTAGCTGAATGTTCCCCAGCCTGTAGCAGTGCATGGGGTTTTTTCGTCCCACGTGCAGGATTTTACACTTGTCCTTATTGAACCTCATAAGATTTCTATTGGCCCACTGTTCCAATTTATCTAGGTCTCCCTAAATCCTGTCCTTGCCCTCCAACGTGTCTACTGTTACCCCCAGCTTGGTCTCATCCGCGAAGTTACTGAGAGTGCAGTCTATTCCATCATCTAGATTATTGATGAAAATGTTGAACAGAACAGGCCCCAGGACCGACCCCTGGGGCACACCACTCGTTACTGTTTGCCAGCTAGACATGGAACCATTGATTCCTACACACTGAAACCATTGATCTAGCCAGTTTTCTATCCACCTTATAGTCCACCTATCCAACCCATTCTTCCTTAATTTGCCAATGAGAATGCTGTGGGAAACTGTATCAAAAGCCTTGCTAAAATCAAGGTATATCACATCAACAGTTCTTCCTGCATCCAGAAAACCAGTCATCTGATCATAGAAGGAAATGAGATTGGTCAGGCATGATTTACCCTTGGTAAATCCATGCTGACTGTTCCTGATCACTTTATTTTCCTCTAAGTGTTCTAGGATGGATTCTTTGAGAACCTGCTCCATAATTTTTCCAGGGATTGAGGTGTGGCTGACTGGTCTGTAATTCCCTGGATCCTCCATTTTCCCTTTCTTGAAAATAAGCACTACATTTGCTTTTTTCCAATCCTCTGGCACCTCCCCCGTTCTCCATGAGTTTTGAAAGATAATGGCCAGCGGTGCTGCTATCTCATCGGCCAATTCCCTTAGCACCCTTGGATGCAGTTCATCTGGGCCCACGGACTTGTGCACATCCAGCTTCCTTAAGCAGTCCCTAACCTGACCTTCCATCACCAAGGGCCTCTCTTCTTCTCTCCAATCTGCCATACCCATGGTAGTGGGCTGGGAGCCGACACTGCCTGTGAAAACTGAAGGAAAAAAAGCACTGAGCACTTCAGTTTTTCCCTCTTCCTCCATCATGAGGATGCCTGCGCCATTCAGCAAGGGACCTACACCATCCCTGATCCCCTTCTTGTTATTAACATACTTGTAGAACCCCTTCTTGTTATCCTTTACATTCCTCACTAGCCGCAACTCCCTTTGTCCTTAGGCCTTTCTGATTTTATCCCTGCAGTCCCTAGCAATATCTTTATATGCCTCCTTAGTCATCTGACCAAGCTTCCACTTCCTGTAAGCTTCTTTTTTATGTTTAAGCTCAGAGCAGAGTTCTCAGCTAAGCCATTCTGGCTGTCTCACATGTTTGTTCTTTCTCCTAATTGGAACGGGAACTGCCTGTGCCCTTAGCAGGGTTTCTCTAAAATTTAACCAACTCTCTTGGACTCCTTTCCCCTTCAGATTAGCTTCCCCAAGGGATCCTGCCCATCAGTTCCCTGAGGGAGCCATAATCTGCTTTTTTGAAGTCCAGGGTTTTTGTTTTGCTTCTTTCCTTCCTTCCTTTAATCAGCATCCTGAATTCAAGCATGTCATGGTCACTATTACCTAGCTTGCCATTGACGTCTACCTCCCTGATCAACTCTTCCCTGTTTGTGAGCAGCGGGTCAAGCGGTACAGGCCCCTAGTTGGTTCCTCTAGCATTTGTACAAGAAAGTTGTCCCCAACACTCTCCAAAAATTTCCTGGATTGCCCATGCACTGCTGTATTGGACTCCCAGCAAATGTCAGGGTAATTGAAGTCCCCCATGTGCACCAGGGCTTGTGACCTAGAAGCTTCCGCTAATTGTGCATAGAACACCTCATCCACCTCCTGCTTCTGGTCTGGTGGTCTATAGCAGACACCCACCACAAGATCCCACTTGTTGCTTTCCCCTCTCAATATAACCCACAGACTTTCTATTGGCACGCTTCCAGTTCAACAATGGAGCTCTGAGCAGTCATAGAGCTCTTTTACATATAGTGCTACTCCTCCCCCTCTTCTTCCCCTGCCTGTCTTTCCTGAACAGTTTATATCCATCCATGGCAGAGCTCCAGTCGTGCAGACTATCCCACCACATCTCCGTTATTCCTATGATATCATAGTTCCTTGCCTGCACTAGTACTTCCAATTCTTCCTGTTTATTTCCCAGGCTCCTCGCATTAGTGTATAGGCACCTAAGATACCCGGCCGATTGCCCTACTATGCCATTTTGATTTCCAATTCTATTACATAAACCTCCTTGCATTTTTTCTTGGAGTTCTCCTCCCCCACTCTCCTCATGTATTGGGGCTTCAATAGAACCCTTAAGACAATTATTTGATTCCCCCCCCCCATGTTCCTACAATCTTCTCTTTTATTCCTGTTGCTACAGTCCCAGAACCCCCCAAGTTCCATCCCTTCCCCCAGATCACCCACATTGTCACTTACCTGTGGGCTTTGGTCTCCTTCCCCTGTTGAACCTAGTTTAAAGCCCTCCTCACTAGGTCAGCCAGTCTGTGCCTAGCAATGCTCTTGCCCTTCCTGGGCAGGTGAAGGCCATTTCTGCCTATCAATCCTCTGTCCCAAAACAGGGCTACATGGTCAAGGAAGCCAAATCCCTCCTGACCACACCATCTTCGCAGCCAGGCATTCACCTCTAGGATGCATCTGCCTCTCCTCAGGCTTCTAGCCATGACTGGAAAGATCGAGGAGAACACCACTTGTGCTCCAAACTCCTTCACCCTCGCTCCCAGAGCCCTGAAGTCACCTTTGATCTGCTGAGGATCACTTCACACAGTATCAGTGGTACCCACATGGATAAGAAGCATGGGGTAGTAGTCTGAGGGGCGGATGATTTTTGACCATCCCTCTGTTATGTCTCAGATACGGGGACCTGGCAGGCAGCATACCTCAATAGAGGCCTTGTCAGGGCGACAGATGGGTGCCTCCGTTCCTCTCAGTAGTGAGTCCCCAATCAGCACAACCCTACGTTTCCTCTTAGGTGAGGTGGCTGTGATCTGCCCAGCCTCTGGGGTGGATGGCATCTCCTCTATCTCCTTCATTGTGTCCAGCACCACATAACGGTTCCTCATTACAATGGATGGTGGGATGTGAGCAGGCATGGAGCAGTGTCTACTGCCAGAGGTGACCAGCTGCCAGTGTCCTTCCTCTGCCATAGGCATCCCATCCATTTCCAGAGCTGTGGCAGTAGCCCTTGGCACTGGGATAGGGACCTCCTCCTTGCAGGTCTCATCATGGACACTGTCAAGGAACTTTTCCAGGGCATAGATACCCCTGAGTTGTGACAACTCCTCCTGTAACTCTCCTACCTGTTTCCGAAGAGATGCCACCAGAAGGCACCTATCACATAGACTCATCTCCCTAGCCTGATCATCAGTGGCAGGAAAATGAAGGCCACACTCCCTGCAAATCCACACCAGGATCTGGGTGGAGATATCCATGGTCAGACAGTCTGTCTGGCTATAAACAGAAGCAAAGGAAACAGAAGGGGCGCTGACACCAGCAGTGCGGGTCCTCTTCACCATCGTCCTTGGGGTTACCTTCATATGTGGCTTTGGGAATCCCCATGAAACCCTCTGCATCCATGGGTGGTAGAGCCGTGAACTCCTCTGGCCCATCAGCAAGGGGTAACTCCTCTAGGTTGCAAGGTCCATACACCACCAGTGGCTCCTCCTCTGCCAATGGGAGCTCCTCTAGGTCACAGGAATTTTAGGGGTCTACCACGATCTCCTCTTTTAGACGGGGGTCAGCATCATCACTGGGCAGCTGGTCCAGGCCCCAACAGGTCCTGGGGTGTCCTCCCCAGTTGGCAGCCTCAGGATTCCCCTCCCAGTCACTAGGTCCAGGGAGACTGGGCGGGCGATAGGGTTTTTCCGCTGGGGTGGACTGGGTTTGCTGTCTGACCCGGGTAAGGCCAGGCTGAGCATCTTCCCACCAGCAACCTCCCTGGAGACACATCCTTCTCTTTCAGCAGCTTAGCCCCTACTGAGCTGCTAGATGGGGTTTTTATACTTCCTGGCTTGGCTCCACCCTTCCACTTCCAGACCCTGGGGCCTGCAGTTCCCCAGTCTGACTGAGGAAGGCATTCATGCCTTTCCTCCGGCCCTGGCTCTGAGGGAGGCCACACTGCCTGGTTATAGGTCACAAAGTTTAGTCATGAGGTGTGCCATGACATCATCTGGGATAGTGTTCCTTATGACTTGTAATCTGACCTTGTATGGGATGTTAGTGTAAAGAGCTTCTATATCCATAGTGGCCATCATGGCATTTTCTGGAAGATTACCAGTGGAATGAATTATTCTCAGGAAGTTGATGTTGTCTCAAAGATAGCTAGAAGAGCTGAAATAGTGGCTGTGATTCTTGCAGGGTCAAGTGCTTTGTGCACTTTAGAAAATTCTGAAATAACTTTTGCCGTATCCTAGTGTCTGCAACTCAGCAGCTACATTTATGTGTAGTTCCTTCTCCATCTACCCAGTTATCTCCTTAAATGCCATTCTCTTTTGGGGCTTTCATGGGCAGGCAGACTATAACTTCCCTCCCATGTGAATTTATTTGGCAAGGCCTTTACCTTCCTCCCTCCTTCCTGGCAAGATCAGAGAGCTTGCAAGGAAAATTCTAACCATAAGATAATCCTTGCTTACTTGCCAGATAGTTGAAGACTCCCAAGAGATAACATAAAATACATACAATATATTCAACAGAATAATTACATTAAACGGGAAATAATTATAACATAACAGGGTAAAACACAACTTTCATAGTCATCAGTGCCCATGAATAACCCTAGACATGTGACCTGATATGGGAAGAGTAAAATTTAGTGTTCCTTAAATTCTGGTTGGAAGATGCAGGTCAGGGTCTCTCAAACAATTTCCCAAGCTATCTGGCTAAACTACCTCACAATTCTGCATCTGATCCTCAGGTTCACAGATGGGTCTGGGCTTCTCTGCGATAGCAAAAGGATGGACACTCATGGCTAGCAGGCATCTTCTTTGTGCAGGACACAAGGTGCTTCTGTTCCCAGCATTTCCCCTATCACAAAGGGGTGCAGGGCTCAAGGTGCAAATTATAATAACTCTACTAAAAACTTAACTCTGATCTTCTGTCCTAGCACTCAGATGCACTCACAGCAGGCAGTCCTCACCTGCCAACAGAGTGGTACTTGCCACAGGGTACCTCATTTATCTAGGGAACTGAAGGACTAGCTCAGTCTGCTGGGTAGCAGGGGGGTGGGGTGGTGGTGGTGGAGATTTCCCAACAGAAGTCTATACATTGGGAGTCACCCTGAACAGGGAAAGGAACAAGTTTAAGGATTTTTGCTGTCTAACAATGTTTGAGTTTAAGATCCAAGGTTTATCTTTTGAAGATTTCTTTTGAGAATGAGAAGTCATATATAGAATGATTGCTGTGTGAAATGTGTTCACCCTCAGGTGAGATTCATCATTTCACAATGCACATTCATTAAAGAGCATAGTGGTTGTCTAATTTCCCCCACATAGTTGATATTACGGGCATATAGTATGGTGGATGAGGTAAAGTACATATGACAGACATGTGTAGTACCCATGGATTTTGCCAGGTCTGTTGGTGGGTGTTGTTGATCATCACTGTAGTGAAAATATGTCTACAGTTTTTGCATCTATTGTTCTGGCAGGGTCTGGTGCCACTTTGAGTTGGTGTGTGCTGGGCTGTGGGGACAATGTTTTTGACAATGAACTTGGAGATGTTAGGGATTGTTTGAAGGCCCAAGGAAGAGGCTCAGGAAATACTTCTTTCAGAATACAGTCCCCACTGAGTATGGGTTGTAATTACTTAATGACACCTTGTATGGGTTCCAGTGAAGGGTGCTAGGTGATAATTAGGGGTGTGCTGGCTGGGGGGAGGGGACAGGAGGGCAGGGGTTATTTCCATATTGAAGCATGTTCTCTGGGGGTATTTGAATGGCCTGTTTCATGATGTACTATACTTCTCTGGTGGAGTGTCCTCGTTTGGAGAATGTGTTGTTAAGTGTGTTAAGGTGTGTATTCCAGGTTTTCTCCTTGGAATGCAGTCTGTAGTAGCTGAGTGCCTGGCTTTACAGATTTTTTAGTGTATTTGAGGCAGTTATTGGATATGAAAAGGTAGGTGTGATGATCTGAGGGTGTCTGTAGGGTTTCAGTTGCAGTGTGGTAGCTGTCACCTCTCCTTAGCTGGTTTAGAAGGAGGCCACAACATGTCATTATGTTGCTTGGATCATAGTCTACTGACAAGGTGAATTAGCCAATAAGAAGACTATGAGAGTTCTGGCCCTCAGGCAGGGTGTGGGAAGAAAGCGGTCTATACCCCTGGTCCTCAGCAGGGGTGTTCCTACATATGAAGATTAGCTGTGGCCCAGGACCACTACCGGGTCTCAGCTCTGCCTCCTGGTCCCAGCCTCACCCCCTGCCTCGGCCGCCCCCCTGGCCTCCAGCCCCATACACCTGGCCCAGGTTTAGTGTCACAGAATGCATATTTGTGCACGCAGGGTTATGATCTGTATCAGGCATGGCCAAACTGCGGCTCATGAGCTGCATGCTGTTCTTCAAAGTAAAACTGTGGCTCCTGAGCAGGGAGCTGCTTCAGGATGGGAGAGTTAAAATCTCTGGCCTGTCAAGTAGCTCCACAGCCAGCAGCTCAGAGGAGGGGCGGGGAGGAGAAGCCAGCTGGCAGCTGAGAGCTCAGAGGAGGGGGGGGACAAGGGGGACCAGCAGCCCCAGCTCAGAGGAGGGTGGGGGAGGAGCAGGTGGAGCTCAGGGAAGTGATGGGGGGCAGGGGGGGTGTCTAAGGACAGAAGGGAACTTCAGGGAATGGAAGCAGTGAAGGATTTACTGAGGGGATCAGGGAGGAGATAAGCTGTTAAGGACTTAAAGACTAACAAATTATTGTTAGTTATTTTCTGTTTCATGGCTTTCAGTGTGCATTTTATTTTGCTTAGCTTTATTTATTTTTGTGTACTTTATATTTGTTTATTTTCTTTTACTCTGGTTAGTTTGGGTGGGTTTGTTTTTTATTTACCTTATACCACACACAATTGCAGTCTCAATCCCATCCACAACACCTTACAAATTTAGGGGCACCTCATGCACCCCCTTTACCGGTTTGGTAGTCAGGAAAACAGGTTAAAAAGTCTTCCATTGTATCAGAGGGAGAATGAAGCCAATAAAGATTCGTACTCCTTCTTGCCAACCCTACAGAAACTTGTAGATTGAGCTCTGAACAGTTAAACAAGGAGTTTTGTGGAACTTTTAAAGACTAACACATTTATTTATCATATTTCTCCCATAAAAGCTCATGTGATAAATAAGGCTGTGTTCACACGCAGGTCATCGTTTTGAAATAAGTTATTTTGAAACAAGTCGTTACAAAATAAAGCCCTTATTTCGAAACGACTTAATTCAAAATAACGAAAAACCAAATCGAAATAAGGGAAAAGTGGCAATCAAAACAGCCTGTCCAAACAGTGGACTTGCTATTTCGCTTTAGGGGAAGGGCACCATGGGAGGTGTGGCAACATGGCCGCCTCCCTGGGCCATGTTGGTAGCCATGTTGGCCCCGACCTCACTTCCCTGTCCATTCTGGCTAGCAGCACTCTGCAAGAGACAGACATGGATGCTGCCCAGCTGCCCAGCCGGCGCCGTGCAACAAACAGACCCTCTGCCCACCTACAGAGTGTCCTGCTGGTGTGGGACACTCTGTTTGCAGACCCAGATGGTGCCCAGCCTGTGCCCGAGGCTGTCATCCAGCTGGGCTGAAAAGCATAGCTAGTTCCCCTGCCCCCTTCTCTACCTCGCCAGGTCTGGGCCCAGGAGACCAGCCCAGACTGGTGGGATTGGGAAGTGCTCCAAACCTGGGGGGACAACCAGTGGCGGAGGAACTTCCACATGAGTAGGGCCAGCTTCAAACTCCTGGTCACAGAACTCACCCTGCTGCTGCACCAAAGGGACACCACCATGAGGCCTGCCATCCCTGTGGACAAAAGAGTGGCCATTGCCTTGTGTAAGATGGCCACTCCGGAGTCACACAGGTCTGTGGCGCACCTGTTCGGCATCGGGAGGTCCACCACTGGCAACATTCTGTTGGAGGTCACATGGGACATCAACTGGATCATGCTGCGATTCCTGGTCACCCAAGGGAAGCTACAGGACACCATTGCCAGCATGGCCACACTGGGCTTTCCCAATTGTGTGGGGTTCCTGGATGCCACACACATCCCCGTGCGAGCCCCGGAGCACAGAGGCGTGGAGTACAGATACTGGAAGAGGTACCATTCTATCATCCTGCAGGCCCTTGTGGACCACCGGGGCATTTTTCCAAAACTGTTACATGGGATGGCCAGGGAAGGCCCATGATGCCAGGGTCCTCCATAACTCTGCCCTGTACCGGGACATGGAGGCAGGCACCTTCTTCCGCCCTCATAACATCAATGTTGGGGGAGTAGAGGTGCCCATCCTCATTGTGGCAGACGTGGCCTAGCCCCTGTGCCCATGGCTCATGCGGCCACACACAGGGCCCCTCGATCCCTGACGGCAGATTTCAACTGCTGGCTGAGCCACTGCCACTAGGTGGTCGAGTGGGCATTTGGCTGCCTCAAGGCATGCTGGAGGTGCCTCCTTACCCACCTCCACCTCGTGGAGAGGACAATGCCACAGGTCATCAGTGCATGCTTGGCCCTGCACAACTTCTGTGAGCAGCAGGGTGAGCTCATTGCAGCTGCCTGGGAAGCTGAGGCACAACTCCTCACCAGGGACTACGAGGAACCCACATCTGTGCCCCCATGGGAGCAGCCATCACAGAGAGCTGTGACAGTTCGGGACGCACTCATGAACACCTTTGCCATGGAGGAACTCTGAGGGCCAGGTCTGCCCTGCCCCACACCACCCTCTCCCCCGTTCACCCACAGCCAGCCCCCACCCATCCACCGTCACTGTGAAGTACCCCCAATAAATTCACACACAACCAAGAATGCATTTCAAACATTTATCGAACAAAGCAGGGGTTGGGGGAGGGAAGGGCTGGGGAGGGTTATGGGATGGGGCGATGTGGGGGCAGGCTGGGGGGAGGGTCAGCAACTTGGAAGGGGGAGACTGGGGGGAGAGGGAGTCTGGGGGGAGGGCCAGCAAATTGGAAAGGGGAGACTGGGGAAGGGTGTGGGGGAGTCTGGGTGGCAGGGGAGAACTTAGGCAGGGCCTGTGGGGGGATCCGGGGGTGGTGGTGTTCTCCACCCCTGCCCATGACTGCCCTGGGTCCGGGGTCGCCTCCGGGGAAGGCCAGGCAGAGGACCCCCTGCAGCTGCTGGAGGAGTCATCTGCTCCACCAGCTGGTGGACACTGCTGGCAATGGCCTCGACCACAGTGGGCAGGTGGTTGCAGAGGCGCTCGAAGGCTTGCACCTGGCACTCGCTGACCTACGCCTGGGGCTCCAGGGTGGTGACCACCCAGTTGTCCGCAGCTGCCGCCTGCTGCAACGGGCGGAGGGCAGAGGCCTGCCGCCTGGCTTGGTCTTGTCGCCAAGCCTGGGTCGATGCCTCTGTCTGCTGCCCCAACTCCTCCAGGCTCTCGAGGATCTCCCTGCACATCTGGGGGGCCCTCCTCCTCCGCCGTGGTGGTCTCAGGCTGAGGCGTCGGGCAGGTGGTGTGGCACAGCGGGTGGCTGGGTGATCTGCTGGAGGGAAGCAGACAACACAGTTGGCCTCTGCTGCCTGCTGGCCTTGTCTGTGTGCAGCCTGTCTGCAGCACATGCCTCTGCCCTGACTGTCAGCAGGTCCCAGGATATTGCCCTGGGGTAGGGCTACCGGATCCCAAAGCTTCGAAATGAGGAGAGAGAAGTAAGAAAAGGAGGACACTGGAGGACACATGGGAGAAAATGTAGTATGGATGTGATATTCTTCAGTGTTTAGGGGGCCCTGAAACATTTTCCCGTACAAATAAGTATTCTATGGCATTCCAGGATACTTCAACCCCTACAGTAAAAAGCCTGACAAAATTCTGTATTTTAAAATGCCTGCCAGACAGACAATGTGAGATTAAACAGAAGAACAGGAAGGTAAAAAGGGGACCATGTTCTCCTTTTGCCTGACATCTGGTAACCGTACCCTGGAGGCACACATGCTAGTGGTGCCTACAATTGTGAGCTGGACTCACCCATGCCTTTCTCTACAGGGTCTTCCAAGGCCCCCTGCCAGTGGTGAGGCCTGCATGCTCTCCATCCCACCCAAGATGCATCTTTGACACCCAGCCCATTAACCACCCCAGGCACACAGGGGCCTGTGACCCTGGTGCCACCTGTCTCTCAGGTTCCCATGCCCATGGAAGGGCCTCTGCACTCGCTGACCCTATGCCCTACCTGCCCCAGTGCCCAGCCCTATACCCCCTTACTGCCCGTGACCTGGACAGGCCCAGCCCTGCGTGCCTCTGCGGGAGAGGAAGACTCACCCACAGGGGCTCCAGAGCTCCAGCACGATGTCCCCGTGTCTATGTTGGACTCCGCAGGGGCCAGGATGGTCTCAGGCCCCTGCTCCTCCGTGCTGCTCTCTGTGTCGGGGCCAGGGAACAGCTCAGGGGTCCCTGGTGTGGCCTCTGCTGTTGGTGGCGGTGTGGCAGGAGGCTGCCCAAAAGAGACTTCAGACCCCGTGGCGGGTGCCTCAGGGCCGGAGGACGAGCTGTGGTGCGCCCGTGTCCACAGCCTCGGCAGGCATGCCACTGGGCTCTGGCCCCAGGAAGGCATGGAGCTCGTCATAGAAGAGGCAGGTAGCACTGCTATCTGCCCCGTGGAGCTCCCGTGCCTCCCTGGTCTGGGCATGGTCCTGCCTGAGTGTCTTTATTTTCAAGCGCACCTGCTCGGTGGTGTGCTCGTGGCCCTCAGCGAACAGCATCGCGGCGATGTCCACATATATGTCCCAGTTCCGGTGGCTCTCCCAGAACTGGGACAGGATGTTCTCCCTCCTCCAGATGCTGAGGAGGCAGTGGACCTCCTCAGCAGTCCAGATGAAGGCACGGCGTTGCCCCCCTGGGCACTGGTGCCACTTGCTGCCATGCCTGCACAGGGCTGTCAGCATGATGGCAGGCATGTGCGGGAAGGGACTTCCTGTTCCCTTGGGTGCTGTGCACCCTGGGAAGAAGGTCAGGACAGTTATTTTGAAACAACACTTGTTTCGAAATAACATGTCTGAACGACGGTTATTTGAAACGACTCATTTTGAAATAACTGTCGTTTTTAAACAGCATGTCCCAACGGTGTTATTTCAAAACGATTTGTTTCAAAATAACCGTTGTTTCAAAACGGAAGGGGTTTAAGCCATTTTGAAATGACGGCTATTGTTTCAACCAGTGTTGTTTTGAAATAAAAGCCTTGTGTGGACATACCCTAAATGTGTTGGTCACTAAAAGTGCCACTGGCCTCCTTTGTTTTGCTGAACTAGGCTAACATGGCTAACTGTTTGGAACTCTGGACAGTTGAGGCTTTTCTGAGACCCTGAGGCATTTGGATTAGGGATGAGCTGTTTTCCACAGTATCCTCCCCCTTCAGAATTATTTTATGCAGAATCCTATTCCAGAAAACCAAGCCTGTTTTGAAAGACAAGTTTTGGGCCATGTATGGAGTAGGAAAGTGTTTCCCAGGACAGTTGAGCTGTCATGGGAAACAGAAGCAATATTCCTTCTAAGCTGATGACGCAGCTGAACAAGTTATGGGTGCACTTGGGAGCTGATGGGCAGGGGCCCAGCACCAGGTCAGGGAACCAGGAGGGAACTTGCTTAGCTGCATCCAAAAGTTGCTAAGCTGCGTCATCAGCTTAGGGGGAACATTGCAGCAAAGGGCAGCATGGTCGGAGACGGTGGGATAAGTGAGCAATGGTCGGGGACAGCAGAGAAGCAGTGGCATGGTAAGAGGCAGCACCAAGTTGTGAGGGGAAGCGTGGCATGATCAGGGAAGCCATGGCATGTTTAGATTTTCTCATAGGCCCTAATGCAGCTTACTGTTTTGTTAAAATTGTGTTTTACAAGTCATAAACATGACGTGGAATACTAAGAAAGGAAAATACAAAAGAAAAAAGTTTAAAACTGAATGTAGATTACTTTCAATTTTTACCACAACTTACTGCTGTGAAGTATTGTATTCTTAAATGAAAATTGTTAAATCAAAACATTGTGCAATACTTAGATATCAGCACCTGTGAGCACTTTTACATACTGCATTGACAAGTTACTCCCCAGATTTAAAAAAAAACTTGCCACTAGCCTGCAGTATTCTACATCCAGTGACAGTTATGTTTTTACTGTATAAGACTAGTTTTCATGGTAACCTTAAGTAATTATTAGAATCTGACATTAGTAGGATCTATATTTGGCCTGTTTTTAAGATAAAATTAAAGTGCACAATAAATTTTAAGCTTAGTAATTTTGGAATAGGTAAAAATATGTGGTTATATGCCTCAGTGCAGCCCTTGAAATTTTAATAATCGACTTGTGTGGCTCTTCAGTTCCATACGTTTGGACACTCCTGATGTATATCATTTTTGTGTTCACTTCTACACTGGGATTGTATCTTTTTATGCCAATTATGCCATACAAAGTTTCTTTATGGATGCTCAAACCTATTCTACATGATTATGATGATGATGTTTCCTGCAGCCACAAGAACCTGCACTGATGTGTAGCATGGATCAGGGGCTGGGCGGCAGACAGAACTCTCTTCCAGCAAGAGGTAACCCACCAAATCTGTGAGCAAGGAGGCAACAAAGATATGCTGAATGAAGTAGCTCAATCCTTATATCTCCCCTTCTGGCAGAGGCGATTTCTTTGTCTCCTCTGAGCCACCTCAATCAGCATATCTTTGTTGCCTCCTTGCTCACAGATTTGGTTAGTTATGCCTTGCTAGAAGAAAGTTCGCTCTGCCTCCCCCGCCCCCAGGCCATGCTACGCATCTGTACACATGCACAATGGTGTTGCTGGCACCAGTCACAGGGAGCACATGCCCCGAGTCCCAGCACCAATGCCATGAGTGCCCCACGGTGGCAGAAGCCCGATCTGGCCCCAGCCCAAGCTGGGGATCTGGGGCTGCGCTGTCCACAGTGGTGTCTGCCTTACCAGGCAACAGGACAGGACTTGCTAGTTCGATTTAAGAAGTGGGAACCATGGGAAGTGTGGCAACCAAGAAGGGCCATACCCACACCCAATACACAGAAAGAGGAAGGTACCCTGGGAGGAGCAAGGGCAAACTGCATTAATTTGAACTAATGGTTAGTTTAAATTAGCACATCTCCATGGGGTTAACTCAGACTAATAAATTTGAATTAACCATTACTTCCAAGTTAAGTGAGGTTTTACAGCTTTGAAGTAAGTGTTCATTACTTTGAACTAAGGCCTTCCTCAGTTTGAAGTAATAAAAGCCAGTGCAGCCATGCGCTAATTTAGGTTGAATTAATCCTTATTAATTCTAACTAAATTGTAAATTTAGAGACAGCCCCTGGCTGTTCCCATGGTTCGGACAAAGTGTTTGTTGTTATTAAAATTATTTGAATTTTAATAACGTATGAGTAATGGATGAGTTTGCCAATGAGTTTGGGTGGCTATCTCTGTATTGTCCATTGTCTTATAAATAGTTGAGTCAGACAGTGGTGCTATTATTGTGAGGGATGTAGGTGAACAAGGCAGTTACATCCCTGGGGTTAAGGACTGTATTCAGATTAGCTATGTCTACACTGCAAAAGTAAAGTCAACTTAACTAAGTCGACTTAGTTAAGTCAACTTTGGATGTCCACACTGAAAGTGCCAGCGGACTGCCCACGTCCACAGTGGCTGTTGCTAAGGTGACCCAAGAGTGGTGCATTGTGGGAATCTAGCCCATGGAGCACAGGTGAGGCTTCCCCCTCCTCCTATGAAACAGGAAATGAGCAAAGAAGGTTGCACATGTGGCAGGCAAGATCCAGCCTGCAGACACGTAGCCTTCATCTGAGGTCCTACAGTCTATAGGCAGGGTGCTTCCCGCCGGACTAGTGGCAACTGCTGCAGAGTGGAGACTACAGCATGTCCTTCGCTATACTGGAGGCAGGGCCATCAGAGTGGCCAGTGTGGCAGCAACAGCAGTCATGCCATGAAGTGTGTCCCAGAACATCTGGGCCCTTGAAACAAGCTCAGACTGGTGGCAGTGTGTTGTGCTTGGCACCCAGACCAATGACATGTGGCACCAGAATTTCAGGATGACCAGGGCCACCTTCCAGGAGCTTGTCAAGGAGCTGACCTCAAAGGTGCAGTGCAGGGACACACATCTATGACCTGTGCTCCCGGTGGACAACTGCACAGCAATAGCCATCTGGAAGCTCACCACTCTGGACTCATAGATCTGTCAGCTACCAGTTTGGGGTTGGGAGATCGACTATGGGGGCCATGCTCTGGCAGGTGTTCAGAGCCATAAACAGGGTCCTGCCTGGCTGCCTTATCTGCCCAGGCAACCTGGAGGAGACCATTGTAGGATATGAAGCCCTTGGCATCCTGAACTGTGCTGGTGTGGTTGATGCCACACACATCCTCATCCATGCCCCAGATCACCTGGACATGGTATACTATAATGGGAAGGGATACCGCTCCATGATCCTGCAAGCCATGGTCGACCACCGGGGCCTGTTCATTAACACCTTTGTGGGGTGGCCAGGGAAGGTCCATGATGCATGTGTCTTGAGAGACTCTAGCCTGTACCGCTGGATGCAGGCAGGCACCTTCCTCCCAGAACATATCATCACCCTCAGGGATGTGGAGGTGCCTGTCTTCCTCCTGGAGGATGCGGCATACCCTCTAATGCCATGGCTTATGAAGCCATATGCTCGGAACCTCGATGACAGCCGGGAGCTTTTTAATCATCATCTGCACTGGTGTCACACTGTTGTTGAGCACACTTTTGGCTGCCTGAAGGCACACTGGAGAGCCCTCCTTATCCGCCTGCAGCTCATGGAGATTACCATCACAGAGGTTGTGAGTGCGTGCTGTGTTTTGCACAACCTCTGTGAGCTGTTGGGGGGAAGGGTCCCACATGTATGGAAGGCTGAGGCAGAGCAGCTCGCTGCAATGTACCAGCAGCCTGAACACCCCATCCTCATACACGGCAGGCACAGAGCCAAGCCATCCTAATCCATTGTGCCATAAAGGACTGGGTTGTCACTGACGGCATGAATGACTAAACAGCACCAGATTCCTGAACACTGTCAGATGCCCACCACCCTTACCTTCCCCTTCCTTCCACTGTCCAGCAATAAATAAAGTAACATTGACACTGCAGATAACATTCAACATTGTGTTTATTTACAGGGCTTTGGGGGAACAAGTAAGGGTCAGGGATGAGGGTTGCTCGGTGGCTGGGGGATGGGTGAGGGGCTTGGGGGGAACAAATAAGGGTCAGGGACAAGGTTTGCTGAGTGGCTGGGGGATGGGCGACAGAGGTGGGCTGTCATCTAACCAAGTCCGGGGCCTTCACTGCTGGGAGGCAGTGGCATGTCATTCCTGGGTGAGGGGAGATGGTGACCCCTCATCTGCCCAGGCCACACACCAGATGTTCCAAGGCCTCTGTCTGCTGCTCCGTTAGCTCCAGAAGCTGCGCCATCTGGGCCTGCTGCACCCTTCAGTGGGTTTCTTCAGCCTCAGAGGTGTGGTTCCACCAAGCCTGGAGGTTCTCTTCTGCTTTCCGAGCCACCTGGAGGTATTCCTGGAGGATCTCATCCCGAGTGCAATATGCCCTCTGGCATCTTCGTTTGAGTGATGGGACCAGTGTGTGGGTCTGCGTGGAAGGAGACAGACCATGGGTTCCCCCATCAGGCAGTGTGGGCTGCAGGCCGGCACCAGCCACAGATCCATTCCCAATCCACTTCCTGTCCCTTCCCCTGCCCTGTGGGACTGCAAACTCGCGCTGATTCCTCCATGATGCTGTGACACATGGGGTAGCTACCGTCTCATTGCTGACAAGTTGTGGGCAGCCCTGCCCTCGGGGTCATTCTAGATGCCTCCTACCAAAAATGCCATGAGAGTGCTGGACAGCTGTGCCTCTTCTGGAGATGGTGGGTGCACCATCTTCTGCAACAGCAGCACACTGGCCAGCTCGGGGACACCCCCACCCAATGCCTGACTCCACAACCCCAATGGCAAGCCCTCTCTCCCCCAACCCGGGACGATGCCTATCCAACATCCATGGTGCCCCCCCAGGACTCCTGTCCCACCTGCCAGCCCCACCATTCCCAGAGATGGGGTACTCACCAGTGCTGCCAGCACATGTGCCCCAAGATGTCCCAGGGGCAGGCTCGTGTGGAAGCAGGGTGGACTCTTCCCCAGAATCTGGGGCAGCTCCTGGGATCGCCGTGTTGGAGGCAGGTATGCTGGCACATGCCCACTGCTGCTCCTCCTCATGTGCGAGGACAACATCCTCCTCCAGGGACTCCTTCTCTGAGGCACCATGCAGAGACAGGGGCTTGGATGAGTCCATTCTTTGGGCTGGCCCTCCAGCTGGCTCCTGCCCCTAGGAAGGAGTGCAGCTCATCATAAAAGGGGCAGGTGGCCGCAGCAGTGCCCTGGCATTGTCAGGCCTCCCGTAGCTTGTAATAGGCCTGCTGGAGGTCCCTTGACTTTTACATACAACTTCTGCATTTCCGTGCTGTGGCCTTTGTCTATTAGGCCCTGTGACATGGCCGCATAATTATCTCTATTTCTTTGGCTACCCTGAGGCCTATTGTGCATGGCCTCTTCCCCCAGAGAGCCGGGAGATCCAAAATCTCCTGGGTTGACTAGTAATGAGCATGCCTTTGGGGCCTCTAAGCTCTGGGATCTCCCATCTCTGCAGCACTCCAAAAGGTCAGCCTGGCTCTGGCTGGCAACCAGGAAGTGCTGGGCTTATGCCTGCCCCAGCCCCGGGACTGGCTGGCGCAGGCAATTCCTTGTTGCCAGGAAAATTACCTGCTGCCTGGAGACCATTAAGTCGACTTAAGGCAAGTCCCCATTTACACTGCCGTAAGTCGACTTAATAAAGTCGACTTTATAAGTGGAAGTTATAAAGTCGACTTAATTGGATGCTAAAGTCGACTTTATCCTCCTGAAGTGTAGACAGGGCTTTGTTTAAGTTGACTTAAGCCTTCTTAAATCAACTTAAACTCACAGTGTAAACATAGCCATTGGGTATGTTTACACTTAGAGCTGAATTCAAATTGATTGCCATCAATTTGAATTCTATTAAGTGCATGGACACACTGGCTTTCCTCAATTTGAATTGAGGAACTCCTCAGTTCGAACTGATGAAAGCTAACTTTGAATTGGTTAAACCTCGTTTGACGTTGAAGTCAGGGTCAATTTGAACTGAGTAATTTGAATTGACCCAGTGTGGCCATGTCAATTCTAATTCACTGTTAGTTTGAATTAGCTACAGCTTGATTTTTCCCTATACAATAGTGCTCCCTACCGAATTCAAACTAGCAAGTCCTGTTCATGGACATGCCAATTCAAACCGGATTTTCAAGTGTGGCCATGTCAATTTGAATTGACTGAATTCAAATTCAGTAATGTGAACTGAAACTCTAAGGGTGTGTTCACACAGCAGTCTTATTTCGAAACAACAGGGGCGTTGTTTCGAAACAACTTAAACCCCATGTGGGGAATGAAACAACGTTCAAAACGATTGTTTTGAAACAATGTGGTCTGAACATGTTGTTTTGAAACAACGGTGACTCGTTTCGAAATAACTGTTGTCTGAACATGCTATTTCAATTCCTGCTTTTTTCCTTAATTCTAATCAACAAACTGTTACTTTGAATTAACTTATTTCAAAATAAGGTGTTATTTCGATACAACTTGTATCGAAACAACTTGTATCGAAATAACCCCCTGTGTGTGAACATAGCCTAAGTGTAGACATAGTCATTGAAATTGTTACTGTTTCAGAGTTGCTGGAGAAAGTTAACTGTGTCCTGGAGGAAGTGGGTGCTATGTGTGATGAGTAGTTTGAGGATGGTTTCTATGAGTTCCAATATTCTTTCAAAACAATAAAGGAGTCCTGTGGCACTTAAAGACTAACAAATATATTTATAGCATGAGTTTTTGTGGGAGAAAAGCACTTCAAGACTAACAAATCTATTTTTTCTCCCACGAAAGCTCATGCGATAAATAAATTTGTTAGTCTTTAAGTGCCACAGGACTCCTTGTTTGTTTTGCTAAACGAGACTAACATGACAGCCCCTTTGGACCTTGGCAATATTCCTTCTGTAGGGGCACGTCTACACAGACCATTTTATTTCGAAATCGGTCGTTTCGAAAGGACCGATTTCGAAATAAAACCCTTATTTCAAAAGGAGCCCTTTCGAAATAAGGGAAACCGTGGAATCGAAACAGCTGTTATTTCAAAACGGAGGTTTCAAAATAACGGCAAAGGGACCGCTGTTTCGAACCGAAACAATGGGTCTAAAGCTGTTATTTCGAAACCTCCGTTTTGAAATAACGGCCGTTTTGGGGGGGGGGTAGGTTTTAGTTTTTCGGAATAACGATCCTTATTTCGAAAGGACGAGGTCCATCCTTTCGAAATCAGGAAACGTCATGTAGACTAAATTTTTTTTATTTCGAAATAACGGTTGTTATTTCGAAATAAAAGGGCTGTGTAGATGTGCCCTAAGTGTTTCATGATAAAAGAGTGAAATAACACTGGTGAAAAAATAGAAGAGAGAAGAAAAGTAAGAGAGAGAGAAATAATGCAGAAAATACTGACAAGGAGATTAAGATAGTGTGGGAAAAGGAAAAACAAGAAAATTGTAGCTTATGGATCTCTGAGAACCTTTAGGGTTTGGAATGTTTTGGGCTGAAGACTTTTGAGAGACTCAATTGCTGGCAATCACTTGCTCTGCAGCTGAGTTGGGGACCAACCGCTAGATCCAAATAGGGCTGTGTGTCACTTATAAATAGAGACCTCTCTCTGTGCCTAATTGATGTTATTTTATTTTTCTTCTGATTCAATTAAAGACATGGTTGCTATGAGCAAAATCCTGGCCCTGGATCATCTATTTAACCTGCTGTGCAATTTGGGCAAATTATTTATCACATGGGTTTGGTAGGACCCTGAAATTTCAACATCTTTTGTCCACGGGAGGACAGATGTATGCATGTCTCCGCCATGAGCTAGAATTATTTGGCATGATATTTTCCAAAATTCAGTCACTTACTAAAGAAACAGTGCAAGCTCAGGTGGCCTCAGTCAGAGGTCCTTGAGTCGGGCTCCAGCACATGTCCAAATATCTACAGTGTAATTTTATAGCCCTTCAGCCTAGGCCTGTATTCCCGAGCCAGTTGATCCAGGCCAACTGCATGTGTTTTATTGTAGTGTAAACATGCCCACCCTGACCTTAATCTTTATGTGGGAACTTGTAGGTAAAAGGATCACAGCTAAGAAATTCAAAGCACTTTCAAACCTGGCTCAACATTGCTTTAGTTCTGCCCCACCATCTCACATGACCTGCCATACAAACTCCATTAATCTAGAATGCTCAAGAGAACCATCTAATAAGATCTGAACAAAGTATGGCCTGGGTATGGGCAATCTTGGCCACATATCCTCATTTCTGGACTAGGTTACCTTCAGGAATTCACCTAAGCCCAAGTTTTGCCACATCTATTATGAGATTTCACTCTGTTTTGCAGTCACTTCTGGCTCAGTTTTTCTTGTCATTTTATCTATTGTCCTTGTATTAAAGGAGGTAATGGAGTATATCTCTGTTGGTGGGAAATGTTCAGTCCTTCTTTGAAATTATGTACAAATTTAATGGTTCTGAGTGCCATATACTGTGACTATTTGTGATAAATAAATACATACTAAGTAGAAGCTAAGGGCATGTCTATTAAGTGGAACACATGCTGATGCTAACCTGATTAAGCAGCTGTCATTACCAAACTATCATTCTGCTAAATCAGTTTTTCTGGGGGATATTCCAGTGAAGTGGTTGTCTCTTTTTAGCATACCCAGTAAAGGAGAACACACTGTAAACTTTTTCATTTCCAAAGCACTTTCATTCTGAACTGTTTTCAAATGACACACACAAACCACCAGTGAACTACAGCCAGGGGGGGGAGGAGGGGGGGGCAGATGACAGAAGGCTGCAACCAGTTGTAGCACAAGACACTGTACAACTGTAGAGGGAGAGAAAATGTTAGATCCACTGGGGAAACATTTACTCTGAAAAAAATACTTCGCTGACTCTTTATTGGCCATCTACTTTTCTGATGTCTAGCTGATCTCTGTGATGGGATGCATTAATAAACAGAAGCTTACCACTCTAGTAGGCCCCAAACCTGTAATGTATAGTGTATAGGCTGATTCCTACATCCATGCAGAGCCTCTCTGAAAGTAGTGGATTCTAGATGGTGTGATGATCTTGGGGTACATTAAACAACAAACTACTCATTGTAGAAGGAATAAAACTTTCAATTAAACAAACTAGAGAGCTTCTGTGGTGAACTGAGTATAGCTACACTATTGTTTTCTAAATGCCTGTATTCATAATGCTGTCCTGAAAGAGTGTCTATATTATAATCTTCCACAAACAAATCTCTACATCTTACCTCTAAAAAAAAAGTAATTATTCTAATTACACATACATGCACACAAACAGCTGACAACTATATAATCACACATACTTTAAACTCTCAGTTGATCTAGTGCATGTCCATAAACCAAGGTCTCAATTACCAAGAGAAGGTAGGTTACCAGCACATCACTCTGAAGTGAGTCTTTACCACTCACTTTCAGTAAATACCTCTTCTCCAGGCAGGCTAGCAAGTCTTTCAAAGAAAACAAGGAGTTGTGTGGCACTTAAAGACTAACAGATTTATTTTTTGCATGAGCTTTCATTGGAGAAAATCAGATGCTTCGAAGATGGACGAACTTACACATCTGAGAAAGTGGGATTTTTTCCCACGAAAGCTCATGAGAAAAATAAATCTGTTAGTCTTTAAGTGCCACACGACTCCTTTTTTTTTTTTTTTTTGCCTAGTCCAGACTAATACAGCTATCCCTTTGGAAATTAGCAAGTCTTTGTCTGTCTTTCAGGATGTGTATCCTCCTTCTCTGATCTTCCCAAGTATCAGCCTTTCTTAGAGTCTGAGTTATTCTCTTCTCCCTTGCCAGTTTCTCCTCTGTCTGATGATGATCAATGATCAGTCAGTTGGGAAATGCAAGGGTCCACATTGACTGTCAATGTTTTGGAACTTTCTGAAATTACTCTTGCAGGGTGACCAAACAGCAAGTGTGAAAAATTGGGCTTGAAAGTGGGAGGTAACTGGCACCTATATAAGAAAAAGCTCAAATATCAGGACTGTCCCCATCAAGTCAGGACATCTGGTCACCCTACAAACCTTCAGTTACATCAAAATGTATCCTCCTTGTCCATTTGCACTACATAAGGCTGTGAATACAGTTGTTCTTTAATGGCACCCCTTGGGCCCCAAGTATAAGAGATGTGATTCCTCAGACATACTCTATCACCTGGGTTAAGTGACAGGAGATCATGGACCCTTTTGTCAAAATAATAATTCTGCATCCACTTGTGATTTTCATTCATTTTCCATGTGGTTTCATCGTTAAGAGAAACATTGTCAGCATGTTATCAGTGGCTCATAAATTAGATCTGATCCTTCTTCCTATTAGCAGCTGAGGTGAAGAAAAAGCCATTATCTAGAGGTACACTTCAATAAATCAATACAGCTATACACAATTCACTCCTACTTTCAAAAGTCTTTTTCATGAAGTCTTTTTCTGTATGTATAGACCTTTCCAAAAGGCCATTTGATAGGGAGTAATTTTAATTTGATGTGTTGTGATAAAAATCCCGGTGTATGGCAAATTGCCTGAAAGCTGCACTGGAAAATTGTGTCCCATTATCACTAAAGACTCCATCTGCAATTCTTTGTCTGGAGAAGATTCCCTTCATGCTAACTATCAATGGCTTGCTATTAGTACAGCACACTGTGCACATTTCTGGATGCAGACAATAATAGCCTCTGACTATTAGCTAATCCTTTGATTACCAGGTAAATAAGTCCTACTTTTTCATGAGGGCTTTGATAAGCTCTCAGTGGCTCTGCCTGTTGGCATAGCTTGTATTTCAACCAGGAAGAGCAGTTTCCTATCACACTATTAAAGCTATAATTAAGCCACAGCCAACACAGCATAGCTTGTTGCTGTTGCTTGCACTTCTCAATTCTTAAATGGTCTTGAGGATCTCCTGTAGCATTTGTTTTTGCAGGTTGATTGGAATTACAGCCTTATTGATCCTGAAAACCACCTCATCTACCAGAGGAAGTTCAGGACTGCAGTTCCAATAGTTTCTCGTACATGAACCCCAGCTGGTTACTTCTTTAGCACTCCCTTTAATGACTACTTCTTGATAATTCATCTTTCTCCATTTCCCCTTCTAGTTATTGTTGTTTCCTGTTAGCTGTAGGAAGTGACTTTACAATCTGATCTACATAGGCTTCAATCTCTGTTGCTAAAGTCTCTTCTGGTTTGTAGTGGGAATCACTGCTCTGAAAAGTGTATGTGCCGTGGACATGAAACTACCAAGTGTGCAGGCATGGGTGGACCTTATCAAAGGTATGAGGAGGCATTGCCTTCCTTGATTGGCTGCTCACTCTGCCTCCCCATTCCCTGCTGAGGCAGAAGGCAGTGATGGCAGCATCTGGCTCCAGGCTGGGACTCAGGGCTGATAGGATCCAATCCAGTGTCATGAGTGGGTCTGCCAGTGATGGCAGGAGCCAGATCTGGCCCCAGCCCTGGCTACTGACAGGGACCCAGGGCTTCTGGCAGTGGCAGGATCCAGCCCTGGCCAGGAGCATGAAGCCACCAGAGGCAGCAGGATCCTGTCCCGGATGCTGCTAGGGAGTTGGGGCTGCCAGTGGAAGAAGGATCCGGCTCCAGCCAGGGACCCAGGGACACCACTGGTGGCTGGAGCTGGATCCAGCCACAGCTCCTTGTGATGACCCAGGTCCACTGGCAGTGGCAGGATCCTGCCCAGGCTGAGGACCTGGAGCCACCAGCGGTGGCAGATGCCATCCCTCGAGTCCAGCAGTCGGAGCCAGATTGGGCCAAGGCTAGGGGTTGCATGGTAGGGGTGGTGCATGAAAAGTGTCAGGGGGGCTGGGTCAGCTGTGGAGTTGTGTTCCCCAGGGGAATCTCCACCAGCTGCCCATGTGTGTAGGTTATAACCAATTTTTTTTTCAGCTTTATCATCATTCTTTGAATTCTTAAGGTACATTCATTCAGCATTTTTACTGAATAATGCTATCAGGGTCTTGTGGTCTGTTTCAGCTTTCACTGTTTGGCCACAAATATACTGACTGAATTTCTCACAGGCAGACAGTATTCCTAAAATCTCCTTCTCAATTTGTGTGTATCTGGTGTCTGCCTTAGTCAGTGATTTGGATGCATATGCCACTAGTTGCCAACAATCCTCATGCTTTAAAATATAAAATCATTGCAACTCATCCAGACTGTGAAGCATTTGCTGAAATTTTAACAGGCCTTATTGATGCATTGAACTTCAACACTGGTTCTTGTATCAGTCATTGTTTTAAATCTTCCTATGTTTCCTCCATTCTATGCCCCAATACCATTCATTTCTATTTCCAAGGAGTTTTCTTTTTTGTAGATATATTAGGTATGATTTTTCCAAGATAAATTAACTATTCGCAGGAACTGTTTGACATCTTTCTTTGACTGGGCACATGGCATCTTTTTAACTCATGGAATCTTACTGCTTTTACATGTTCTTTGGAAGTAATGCCCCCAACAAAAGTCAGTTCTGTAACTCGTCAAACACATTCTTGTCTGTTTAGTTTAAGATTTGCAGCTCTAGCTGTATCCAGGACTTCCCGAAATCTACCACCATGTTCCTCTTTCCTTGAGCCCCAGAAGATGATGTCATCTATTGGGATATCAAGATCATTAATGTATAATTAGCTCATATATATAGTTTTGTGGTACACTTCTGTATATAATACACTGTATATACTATAACTATGCCAAAAGGAAAGCATAAGAAGCTGCATCTTCCAAATGGGGTATTAGATGTTCATAGCTTTGAACTTTTTTTCAGTTAATTTTAACTGCCAGAAACCTGAGGATGCATTCAGTTTACTGAAATATTGAGCATTTGCAAATTGAGCCACAATCTCTTTTATGGTAGGCAGTTTGAATTTTTTTTTTTGATAGACCTTCTTGAGGTCTCTGGGGTCTAAGGGTATGTATAGCTGTTCATCTCCCTTCTCCACATTGACTAGGGAGTGCATCTATTCGATGGGCACCTCAATTTTTTGTATTATTTGCATTGTTACCATCCTTGCAAGATTAGCCTTGCGTTACTGTAGAGTGCAAATGACATCTCTCTACATGGATGCATAACTGGAGTGACCTGCTTATTAATCTGGGTCTGTGTTCACTCTGCAAGCAGCCTAGTCCTTGAAACAGATCATGATGTTTCTGAACGAGTGCCTCATAGCCAGGTTCAGTATGATCTTGTAGTGAGAACAGCTGTTTTACCAGACTGAGTTTTTCATAGTCATGTAACCCCCTCACTTTTCTTCCTGGGTGACTTGGGAGTGGACAACACTGATGTGTGCACAGGCACCTAAATTTATGACAAGGAGATCCTGAGTTTCCCAGTGGTGATGTTGGTATTATGTGAATCCTCTATCCACTCCTCTGCTGCAGTCCCTTTACTTTACAGCAAATTAAATTTGGTGGTGCTTCCACCTGGCTGGATCCAGTACACACTCAGTGGTGTGTCTTTGAAGCCTCCAGGACTAAATCCAAGCAGCTAAGAATAATCTGTGGGATGGGTCTAATCCAGACTTACTAATTATATATACAATACACTCAAGGTACTAAATTGCATGTAACAAACCTCTACTTAACAAAGAATTTATCATAACAGGATGGAATTGAACATTACTACTAATTTAAATACACAGTGGCAAGTAAATAAATCAGTGGACAGACACAGAATACAGTTTAAAGGAGACTTATCTAACAGGAGCTTCCATAGCTCTTTTTCCCCAGCTCACACTTTCATAGCTCTTTTTCCCCAAGTGCACACTTCCCAGAGTTGAGAACCCCAACCCCCTTGCTCACGTGGGCATGCTTGGAGGGTTAATGAAGGAGACAAGGCAGCATGCTGCTGGTCCAGTGTATCTGCGCAGAACCACACTGAAGATCTGGAGTGCGCCCAACCAATGGTCTGTAGTCCTGGACCTGCTTCAAAGCGACTGTCACACTGCATCCTCTCAGGCCCAGTCAGTCTCTCAGCAGACTCCCTTGCTTTACAAGCCCTGCTCCAAATTGAAGGAGGAGAGACAGACACTCACACCATAAGTGCAGATCGAGCTCAGCCAGCTCTAGGCTCAGACCCTGCTTTGGGCTGAGTAAGGTCACCAACCTCTGAAGATCCCTGCTTGAGAAAGTCTCCAGCAGTCTCAGGAACCCCAGGAGCAGTCTTGGGCACCCCAGAAGCAGTCACCAGCAGCTTCCAGATTGAGCCATGTCCTCTCTCTCCCAGTGGAGACACCCTTTGTCCCCTTGTGTTTCCTGGAGCGCTAGGAGGGTCTCTCTCCCTTTTCCAAGGGATCATGGGAGTTGTAGTCTCTCAGTGGAAGAATTTACAGCACATAGGAACTGCTTAAATGTTAACCTGCTACTTGAATTCAAAGGCCCGTAAGGTACAGGCCTCCACTCATATAGGCCTAAAATTGGTGTCACCTCCTTTGCCACAACAATGAAAGGGGTGCCTGAACATGAAGTTTTTATGATTGATATTAGCAATGCACTTCCCCTTCACTAGTATATGTGCTTCCGAGTAACCAATTACTTTTATTGTTGTTGCTCCCAGTTTGGCCATCTTTTCAGTCTCTAGTAAACTTAATCAGATGGAATATTAAAGGGAGCTCCTGTGTCCAGTTTCAATGGAATATAATTGTTTCATTCACTTTCATGGGCAGTATTTAGCATCTCTCAACAGCTTTGCTTGACCCCAGTACGTCTATGAAAATCTCTTCAACCGGCTTATCTTCAATTGAATGGACTTGACTTTTCTGCATTTGGGATCTGCAGTTTTGCAAAATGATTTTTTTACCCCACCCTCATGACAGAATTTCCTAAAGACATCACAATGTTTGGGCCCTACTGTGATGATCCATTACTTCCATACAACTGCCTATGCTTATCAGTGGTTTACATAGCAAGTGGTTCCACATCTTGATTTGATCTATTCTGGCGATATTCTTTTGTACTTAGTACATGGATAACCCCTTCTGGTGGATTCAACACCTTGGCTGGTGCAGTCACAGTTTCTGTTGCCCTTAATATATGGAGAGCTTTTCTTTCTAAAGTTAAATCTGCTTCATGGAGCAGTCTCTCTCTTAACACATTATCTTTAATATCACAAATGATTCTACCTCTCTGACCAGAGACTTCAGCAATTCACCAAAGCCACAGGTTTCACTAAGTTTCCTTAATTCTCTGACAGATTGTTCCACGATGTCGTGTTTTTTGTGTGCATGTAAAAAAAAAAAATCGTGTCTCTCAAAGATTTCATTTCTTTTTGGCATACAGGATTCCTCAGATTTAGTCATTATTTTACTTACCTTCATGCTTCCACCTTCTTCAAACTTAAGGTAGTTATAAATATCCATTTCTTGCTCCTCAATAAAATGCAAAAAAATTTGTTGCCCCTGTGGCTGTTAAATTCAATCCAAATTTCTTCTGGAATTTTTCTAGTTCTCTGCAACATTGTCTGGCAATTGTAGACTGGTTGGGGGTTGCAATACATTTATTTTTGTTTTTTTTTTAAAGCTAGTCAAGCTACTATTGAGCTCATTAAATACATAATAAATCTTATATTTTTCTCTCTTTGTTCTTTCACATGCTCCCTTTCTCTCTGCTTTGAATTGTTAACCCAGGAATTAATCTCTTCAGTTTCCTTCTCATTCCACACTTCTAACACCATGTAATGATCAGGGGGTTCATTAAACAACAAACTTGTGAATGAAAAAGGAATAAAACTTTTGATAAAACAAACTATAGAGCTTCTGTGGGGAACTGCAGTACACATTTATGCTATGTCCAGCTTCCAGGATACAACTTTAAATTCCTATATTCATAATACTGTTCCTTACGATGGAGCATCTCTAAATTATAATCTTCCACAAACATATGTTGGACTCATATTGCAGGAGTAGGACCTAAATTCTCCCAATATTGCTTGTGAATTTCACTGGAAGCCAGGATTTATTGTTTTTGCTGCTCCATATTGTCTCCACTGTAAGTTGTGCTTATGCAAAACAATAGCTTATTTTCCAGAAGCAAAAAACTGGCTGAAGAAAAAATACTGTAAGGTAAAAAACAGCTCTTCAAAGTAGTGTGGTGACTAAGCATACAGGAGAGGGAACGGTGATGTTTTAGTTCTTAATTATACTGAAAGTCAAACCCAATTATGCAAAAGGAAAAAGAGCACTTTGTTCTTCTTTGAGTGCATTTAAAAACACTATTCAGTTTCATGGATATGCTGAAATATTAGTTTATAGGTTAAAAAAATCACTGTTTAATAAACATGTCTTAGGGTAATGTGCAAAAGGAAAGATTTGAAACACTTCCTTTTCCTTCTGTACTTAAATTTATCTTGTTAACCAGAGGGAAAAAGCATCTTCCGGGCACTTAAAAGCATGGAACAAGCCATGCATCTTGTAATTTCAGATTACTAGGCACAAAGTTTTCTTCAGGTTACCCTTTTAGTTAGCATTCTGAGAACTGCATTCAGTTAGAATCAAAAGTATTTTGATGAGAAGACATAGCACAAGTGAAGTGGGAACAATTGAAAAAATCTGAACTGAAAGAATTTGATGATTTACATCTCAGTATATTGTCAAAGATGCTAATACTACAGGCAGTCATCACTGTCAAATTATCATATCAACAGAGATATAATTAGGGAGAGCTTGTAATTATAGTTTTAGTCTGAGGATGACAACTAGAAGCTCTGGTGTTTTCCCTACAGCAAAGTAATTTACAGTTGTACATATATGTTAGAGTTCCACATATTCTGTGTAACATTTATCTGTTTCTACTGATTTAACCTCCTTTTTTGCATCTTTCCATTAGTTCCCTGAAGTTTATTTAGTGTTCTGAATGAATTTACTCTGGAGCTGTGGAACCAAGGTACACAGGAAAAGATAGCACTTGTCTTTTTATCCAAAATTAACATCCCCTCCCTCCAAAAAAACCCTCCAAAGATCTGTTATTTATTCACCTTGTCTCTCAGTTTAATTGGCAAGTCAATGAATAGAACTTCACTTTACTTGACACAATGGACCTAGTAAAGATATAAATTAATAGCTCATCAGCAGCTCCAGGAAAGGAAAAACATGGAGTAATAGAATGCATAAAGATGAAGGGAATGTATTCTCTGAAGTTTGTTGGAAGTCTCTCAGTGCTCAAGGATGATCTCTTTCACAGGTTTTATTTTATATGTTTCCTTTGATGACTGAGGAGTTTGATGCTTGACCTGCAGACATATGGCAGACGTTGCAGATGGTGTTGGAAAGCAGGCTTGAGCCACAATTACTGCATGACTGTTACTTGTTCTCTTTTCTGGTGTTTTTTTGCTACTGGGGCAAGGTGGTTTTCCTCAAAAATATTTGCTCCTTCTCCAACTAGTTTTTGCCAGTTATCCCTGTCTTGGGCTACTGTCTCCAAGTGCATGATGTCGGTGCCACAATTTTGATAGTTATCTTGAGGGCATTTTTGAAGGTTTTTATTATTATTATTATTATTATTATTATTATTATTATTATTATTATTATTATTA
>ML682060.1:36136779-36173642 GCA_007922195.1 Podocnemis expansa
TATTATTATTATTATTATTATTATTATTATTATTATTATTATTATTAGCATCCCCATTTCCTTTCTCCTTTAGTGAAATTGTTTTGGCAGGTGTGCCTCAGGCATACATACACAGTGCCCACTACACCTCAGTTGCTGCTGGACAACCAGAGCCTCAACAATAAAGACATCAGCCTCTGTGCAGTGATCCTCACACTTGATGTTCAGGGTTTTCCACAGAGAAAGTATTGGTGCGAGCATTCCATGTTTCAAGTGTTTTCTATAGATCATCCAATTCTCGCAGCCAAAGAGGGCAGCTGGGAATCAGCTAAAAAATCAGTCTTTGTACTGGTAATGGAAAGCATTACTTTCTGTTAAAAATTAAAGATCATTATTAGTGACAGTGCCCTGAGACATAAATCAAAATTTCTTATATGCTGCTCCTAAAAGCTTTACTATGAAAAATATTGCATCATTTCCTGGCACTGTGTAATAATTAACACACAGAAGAATTCTGTGATCTGCTCAGGAAATCATCCACTCTGTATACAGCTTATAGAGGCTTCAAAATTGTGGGCTTCACAGTTCAGTCATGGAAATACAATCAGACTCTTCATTTGCTTTACAAGAGGACAAAGTGAGTTCTGTTAGGCATTTTAAAATCACAAGACCAGTCTATCAAGTTATAACTGGCTCTAATTAAGAGTGCCAGAAGCTACAGCTGTTAAATTCTTTGCCTAGAACTGAATCACACTTAAAATGCTGTGAAATAATTTCTTTGCCTAGGAAAAAATCTGAGAAAATCATTTCCAGTCCTTTCCTTAAAACTGAAAGATGACTGATTGCTGTAATGGAAAACAAACACACCAGAACAATGGAAACCCTTTTCTAGGAAATTAAGTTTGACCTACATACCTGTATGGTCCCAACAAGAGAGGTAATCAGCTAAATGAATTTACTGCAGTGAAATTAATGGAATGTACATAACTCATTCTATGTATGTGCAAGTATTAAATTACAATACTGAGCTTCATCAGCAGCGAGTCAACACTGTAACAAAGACAGGGAAGTTTTATCTCAATCTTATAGATGGGAAACTGAGGCACACAAAGGCAATATGACTTGCCCAAGATCATGCAGTAAATGATTTATGGTAAAATATTAACAGTATTTGGCAAGGAGAGATTGGAAAAAAGCCTGGGTTTGTTTAGTCTGGAGAAGAGAAGACTGAGGGGGAACACGATAAGAGTCTTCAAGTGCATAAACAATTTTACAAAAGAGTATGGTGATAAATTGTCCTTTCCTTATCCACTGAGGACAGAAGAAGACGTAATGGGATTAAATTTTGGGTAGGGAGATTTAATTTAGACATTAGGAAAAACTTCCTTTTAGGGTAATTAAGTACTGGAACAAATTACTTAGGGAGATTGTGGAATTGCCATCACTGCAAGATTTTAAGAACAGATTAGTTTAGTGGTCCCTATGTTACCTGCTTAACTTTCCCCCAGGAGCTGAAGTCAGGAGCCAAGAATGGGAGCAGAGCCAAATCCATGGTCAGGGGGCACAAGCCAGGGCCTGGTCTGTCGCTGCAGCTTAGTTGAGGGTTGGCGCTCCAGGCATGAGTCCTGCAAATGAAGCTTGTAGCTGGGGCCCAATGCCAGGAATCAGGCTGGGAGCTGGGGCTTTCCAGGAGCAAGGCATGGGGTCTAAATACAAGCTGCGGCCAGGAACTGGGCTCAGATGTGGGATGTGGCTAGGAGCAGGGTGCAGGGCTGCAGATAGGAGCTGAGACTGAAACTTCAGCTGGGAGATGAGGCTAGAGAGGAGATGAGGGCAGAAGGCTGTAAGCAGTCTGCTAGCTGTCTGTAAGCTGTAAGCTGAATTTTTAGTATTGCACATAACAAAACTTATAAAAATAACATAAGTAAAGAAATTTATGGTTCCTCTTTAGTGGAACCATCTTGTTGTTTACAAGAATGGCACTAACAAAACCCCCTAACTTCCCTATTCTCAGAAATCTCCTTGCTTCCCGGCTCCCGAAAGTCTCTCAACCCCCCCCCCCACGCCCTCAAGTTCATTCTAGCCAATTATGTATCATTTTCTGCTTGTAACCTAATATGGCTTATCAAATGTAACCAAGTATAAAAGCTGAACACTTGCTGTAATCGGGGTCTCTCTGCCCTTAGAGCGGGAGGCCCATTTGTGATCACAAATGCAATAAAGCAAATATCTTTTCACTCTTGGTGTGGTTATTGGCTCTGACGGCACCAAGACAATCCTGGTACCTGAATTCAGGTAACAAGGCTGCCCATAGTCGGGGCTCCTCAGGGTTAGACAGACACCTGTCAAGCGTGGTCTTGGTAATGGTAGGCCTTATCTCATTTCAGGGGACTGGACAAGATGACCTATCAAGTCCCTTTCAGTCTTATTACTATGATTTTGTGAATATCTATCTATCTATCTATCTATCTATCTATCTATGCAGAATTAAGGTTGCTTGTTGATAGAGTTACCATATATCTGGCTTTTCCTAGGCACAGCCTCTTTTTTGAGCTTCCTTTCTCTGTATGTGTGGATTTCTCAAATAACAGGAAATGTCTGAGGTTTTTAGAGTAGATAAATGGCAATTCAGAAAAAATATTCTGAGTGGTTCACTTACCAGTTAGGTCCTCCCCTGCATCCACAGCTGATTACTCCAATCCCCTGCAATTTACAACTGACGGATACAGATCAGCCTGTCAACAGCTCCCAGCCCTGGGGTGGGGCTCCTGCAAGAAGGTGTTGACCAGGGCTGGATTAATGCAGGGACTTTTTGAGCCACAGTCTAGGCGGTGCTCCCAAAAAAATCCAGTGCTGGACTGCCACAAACCCGTCTGCTCCATGCCACAGCACAGACCTGTGTTGCCCACCCCCAGGCTGGCCAGTCTGCCCTAAATCTCCAAGAACTTCCAGCCTATGCAATCCAGCCCCTGGAGTGCTGCCAGTCTGCACCATGCCACAGCACTGGACCACCTCACCTCAGGCTGTCCCAAGTACTCCCAGTCCCTGGAGCACTCCTATGCCAGCCTGATCTGCAGTCACCATACTGCACTCACAGCACCACCCAGCTAGCTGGTGGCCAGTCCTCCCCTACTGCTGGAGTGGTTGCCTGGCATGGGGATCCACCTGAGCTGGACAGCCACCTGTGCCCCCAGTCTGCTACAGCAGAGAGGCCAGCTAAGACTGCCGCCACTACCAGGGAGTGGGGGGCACAAAATATAATAGCCCTGGGCCCCACTAAAGAGTTAATCTGGCCCTGGTGCTGACTGATAGCCGTCACTGCATCCTGGGCTTGCACTAGTCGCCCTGCCGAGGTGACAGGAAGCAACACTGCCCCCCCCCACTTGTGACATAGGTACTCCCTCCAGCATCTCCAACTGTACTCCCCTCCAGGAATGCTGCACTTTCCCTTCCAGCTTTTCCCCCTCTTTTGGGGAACATAAACTGTGGTGACTGTAGTTTGCAGAATGTTGATCTAAGCAAAATTTAAACATGTGAGAACCAGGAACTGCAGACTTAAGGCTGCCCGTGAAGGGAGTTGTCAGCCTTCCCTGGATAGCTGCTTAAGAAAGGCATTGCTTATTGCCTACCTTTGCACCAACCCAGACAAACAGTGCAAAGCCATCCAAGGCAAACAGTAACATCAAAAAGACCTGGAAGTAAAAAGGAACAATATGACCTCGTGGGGTCCCTTCCAACCCTATGATTCTATGATTCTATGATTCTATGCCAGTGAGGGACTGCCAAGCCTGTGAATTAAAACAAAAATCTTATTCAGAAAATCAGAAGATGGAAACACATACTGGATCCATTCACTGAAGTGATATCTTGGTGAGCAGGGGTGCATCATAAAAGACTGAGTTCTGGGTCCTAGGTGGGTAGAAAGTTCTACAAAAAGACTGAACTTTGGAAAGAGAATATAATTTAATAGACAGAAAAGGGAACCATAAAAGGTAGGCCCTAATTCACATTTTAGTATTTTCTTTTATATTTAACCAGTGTTTCCATCATTCTCACCTCTTTCTATATGAACCTTGATTCTTTCTTAAATATTATTTTGTTTTACTATGATTGAACTCAGGTCCTCTGTGTGTGATACAGGAATGGTGGTCTAAGGTAAAACTATTCCTTATGGAATGGAAGCTTTGGGATTTCTGTGTGTACTCAGTGATCAGTAACTGGAAATCATAGTGTGAGACCTTCAAGAAACTTGGGACTGAGGACATTTACTGTGGGCTGACACACAGGGGGGGAGAATGTGGGTCTGACAATTGACCTTGCTCCTATTCACCCCAGTTCCCTTCCATGTCCTCCTCCATGGTGCCCCACTTTTCCATTCCTCTTAACTCTCAAGCCTCCCTCCCCTCAGTGCCCATCCCTTTTTCCCTTCCCTACCACCCATCCTTGTTTATCTGCCGTTCTATAACCTTCTTCCCATTGCTGCTGGCCCAAGCCCTGATTTCCTTTACTGTTCATCTCCTCTGTCCCCTAATGCTCCTCTTTTCCCAGGATGGAAGAATCCTAATGCTTATTTTTTTTCGCCAAATACTTTGATTACATAATCCCCAAATTAAAAGTACAATCATGAAAACATAGGGTTAGACTGGGCTGCAAAGGTCTCTAATCTAACCCTCTGTTACGATTCAGGATTTGTAAAACTGCCACGCATGACTCACAAATTGTAGCCAGCTTCCAACCATTTAGTCCACAACTCCTTTTGCTTTAGATAGGGGTTTATAACTGATTTATCCTTATGCCTATATAAAGCCATGTTACACCCACACCTTGAACACTGAAGAAAAGGTAGAGAGACAAAAACCCAGTAATTTGTATCTGATTTTAATTCTTCTTAGGTTAGCTGGCAGATGGGAGGGAGCATTTAAAGGATTTTGTTTAGGTACATTGGGATGTCCCTTTTTTCCTCCTGAAACTGCTCCATAATGCTTCTATGAAGACATTCTGCAGTCCTCTCACAAAGGTTTCTAGGGATGCCTGCCTTATTTCTTTTGCAGTGGCAGGATACTTTCTTATGCTACTCACAGTCAATTCAGTTGGCACCATTGCAACAAACAGGCTTGTGGTATACATGCCTATCTTCAGAAAACTAGCAGCAACTGTGTTCTGTGTGTCTTTGTGACCCTTGGGAGCGAGATATAACCTGTGGAGTAGAGACTAAGATTGTATGGCTACATGGAACAAAACAACCTTTCTTTCCTCCCAGTCAGTGGTTAAAACATAATTTGACAGGCACTGGAACCCTCTTAATCTCCAGGCCCCCTTCATGCAAGTGTGGGCCCCAGCCAACGTAAGGTGAGGGCATGGGATGTGGCGGAGGGATGGAACAGGGGCAGGAGGTGGGGGTGTTGAAAGGGTGGCTGGGGGAAGGGACAGAAGGTGGGGGCAGTGAAGGGGACGGTGGGAGGCAAGAGGTCTCCGGGTGGTGAAGGGGAGGGCATGGGCAGGAGATGGGGAGAGAAGGGTGAAATGGGTGGCTGGGCAGGAGGTGGGAGTGGTGAAAGGGGGCAGGGGCAGGAGACGGGGGCTGAGAATAGTGGGTGGGGACAAAAGGTGGTGGCTGGGGCAGGAGCAGAAGGTAGGGGCAGAGAAGGGGTGGGGGCAGGAGATGGGGACCCTGATCAGGGTCGGCCTGGTAGGTGTGAGTCTGTACTGCTGCCCCCTGCACCAGCTCCAGTCCCGGCCTCGGCTCACCCTGCTGCCCTGCTGTTACCAGAATTCAGGTACCAGGATTGTCTTGGTGCCGTCAGAGCCAATAACCACACCAAGGGTGAAAAGGTATTTGCTTTATTGCATTTGTGATCACAAATGGGTTCCCTGAATAAAGACAGAGAGACCCCGATTACAGCAAGAGTTTAGCCTTTTATATTCAGTTATATTTAATAAGCCATATAAGGTTACAGACAAAGAAATGATACATAATTGGCTAAAAGAAATTAAGGGGAGGTAACGGATTTTTAGGGAGACGGGAAGTTATGGGAGTTCACAGAAAAAGGGAAGTAAGGGGGGTTTCGTTAGTGCCTGTCTGGTAAACAACATGATGTTTTTATCTAAAGGAAATGATTTCATGCTACAGCTTACAGGGTTCAGCACTATATGTCAGCTTTCAGCTTATAGAGTTCAGTACCATAGATCAGCTTACACTGCTACCTGCGGAGCCAGAGCAGCCTCAGTGCTGCGCTCTCAGCTCCAGCCCCGGCCCCAGCCCTGGCTGTGGGTGGCTGAGGAAGGCCCGGCTCCCACTCCTCCTCTGGTTCGGCCCAGGTGGCCAGCAGAGCAGAGCCAAGTGGAGCAGCCACATCACAGGCTGGGCCCCTTCTGCCCTGAGCATGCTCAGGGTGGGAATTTTAAAAACTCCCAGCCTTGAGGGAATTCCTTGCTGCGCACAGCTACAGCCCTTACCCAGCTGGAAGATACAGTTTTCTACCTGGCAGGGAGCTTCCCCCAGGCTGGGAGCTTTTAAAACTGCTGCAGGTGGAATGCACTGGAAGGCTGCAGTCTGCCCCATGATTTTATTTTTAGGGGCCCTGGAATGTTGGCCCCTAAAAATGGTGGGTCCCAAAATGGTGTTCCAGTGCATTCCCCCTATATTGAGGCACTCCAAAGCTAAAGTGTCAGTAAGCATTTCTTATTAAAAGTGTTTATGGAAATACAAGAAGGGTGTTTTGAAACTTATCTTTCCCTTTACTAAATCCAATGTCTGTTTTTAGCTAACAACTTCTGGTATGCCACTTCCCTGCCTGCAGAAAATCTGTGCCTGAAGAAAAAGGGGACTAGGGAGAACCTCTTATGTGATATCCTCTGAATCAGTGATGCACCGAACTATGAAAAATGGCTCAGAAGACCAATATGACCAACAACATAGAGAAAGACAGAACAGGAGAAGACCCAGCAGGACAACCTGTGGGAAATGCAGCAAGATATAATGGGTCTTCTCAGGCAGCTGCAGACTCTGGTTGATTTACAGGTCCAGAAAAACCAGACTTTCTACCTTTTTACAGTTTTGCAGAACTCCTGGTCACTGATCCCCATATGACCCAACATACCATGGGGCATCACAGGGTGTATCACTGCCTGTACCAATCTATGCCAGGGAACCACAAGGAAAATCACAGCTTCATGACTGTTGTTAGAGATGTACCTGAGACTTCAAAGAGAAACAGCTGAACTCAAATTAATATGCAAGCTAAATTCTGTGAAAGCAGGACTCAATCAAGACTATGGATTCTTTTCCCATTACAAAGGGTAATTTGACTTCAGGCTTCCCATGGTTTGAGCCTGTAAACTGCTCTGATTTGCTGTTACTTTATGACCTGATTCTATGTTTTACATCCCCTTACATTTAGTTTCCTTCCTTTCTGTAAGTTCACCCATCTTCGAAGCATCTGAGGAAGTGGGATCTTCTCCCACGAAAGCTCATGCAAAAAATAAATCTGTTAGTCTTAAAGTGCCACACAACTCCTTGTTTTTTCATCTATGAGAACCACTGTTGGTATAAGTGTACAATGATGGAGTAGATTTGTGCACTGAAATGGACAGAAACATTTGCTGCCTTTCCAATTTTAAAATTCTTCTCCATTAATATATATGTTAAAGTATTATATTACATTGACTGGGGCAGTATTTTCACATTATTTTCGTGCATTGTTCTTTCCACTCAATAAAGGTCTGTTTCTGGAGAATAAAATGATTTTCATTAGTTTGCAACATATATATTGCAGAATGCACTGCAGTACACAAAGCAAATGCTACTTGTAAATTTACAGAAACCACCGCATAATTCATACCTTCAGGAAAACACATGGTTATATTTATAGCTTTACAGCATATACTACGTAACTCCTAGCAGCACCTAGAGCTCCAAGGCCACACCACCTTCCAGCACAGAACATGGCTATCACTGAACATCAAAGTGCTCTTTAAAGTCTCCCTAAATCACATAACTCCATGTCTAGCTCTTGTATCTGGCTGTTAAATCGTGTGAGTAAATATCACCCGCATCCCTTCAGTCTATCAAAAGCACACTCAGCTGTCATTCTGCACATGCTGAGCTGGTGGCTGGAGGGTGGTAGCTAAAAGCTGGGGCCCTCAGAATCACCATCTTAATTTCAATGCTTTTATGTTCAATGCTTAATTTCCAGCTGGAGGCTGGTAGCTGGTTCTTCAGAATCACCATCTGAATTTCAATATTGCCAGTGGTAATTCAAAGGCTGGATAAGAATAACCTTGCTTGCAGCTTTCTGAACAGCGCTGTGTTCTTAAAGATCCAAGCATCCTGCATCTTCCTTAGCCAGCCTACACTGATGTCAGCAAAGCTTCCCCAGTGATCCACCAGTGCTTGCATAACCATAGAAAAGTGGCCCTTTCTAGTTCCATATTCTGTAACAAGGTGGTCCGGTGCCAAAATAAAGACATGGGTGTCATCTATAATCCCATCACAGTTGCTGTGGTGGGATCCCCATAGTATGACATGGAACTGTACCACTTTAACTCTCACAATGCCTTTGCAGTGACAAGCAGCAAACCCTTCCAGGCGTTGTTATCATGCAGCCATCAGCATGTGAAGGCACAAGCTGCTAAGCTGCATAAATACTCTCTAAGCCAGTGGTTCCCAACCTTTTCTCTGCTGTGGCACACCTTGATACCTTCAAATTTTTCAAGGCACAACACCATTAAAAAACTCATGAATATTCAAATTAACTTAAATTACTTATGAGTATTCATGAACCATGGCACAGTGTTTCAGAAATGTTCCTATGTGCAGTAGTAGGGTAGCAGAGCAGGGGTGGCAAAACAGGGGATGTCAGGACTCATGTGCAGTGGTGAGAATGGGGAGCAGAGGCAGGGGTGGCAAAAGAGGACAAGGGGAACCATGTGGGGAGCAGCACAAGGGTGGTGAGAGAGCAGAGAGGAAGGGAGAACAAGAGTGGCTTTGTGGGGAGGCATGGGGAATCTGGGGAGTGGGAAGGTAGGGCAGGGGAGCCTGGTGAAGCACCCACTTCCCCCTTCTCCTCCACAGTGGCTCCCTGTCACCAGGGGCAAATCCTTGCCCCACTGCTGCTCCCTCCCAGCCCAGTGGGTCCTGTGCTCCCCTCCCCCAGCCCCCTGCTGCCTGTGATGGAGCCACCCATCACCGTGGGGACCAGAACTAGGCCTCCAGCCCCCAGCTACATCCCCACAGACCCACCGCCACCCCACGCCCCAGCTACACACCCCCCCAACCAAACAGCCACGCCACAACCCCAGCTACACACCCCCTGCTACACATCCACTCCCACTCACCTCTGCTACACACACGCACCTGCCACACACAACCCCCAGCAGCTCCCCCCCCTCAAAGCCCTTACCTGGGCTGTTTGTAGGCTGCCTGAGACAAGCTGCTCTGCTCTGCTGGGGGAGATTCCCACACTCCCAGCCTCCTGCAGCTCTCTGCTGGCTGGGCTTAAGGTGGAGCCACCAGAACACTGCATTCAGGCTGCTCCTGCTATTTTTAGGGGGAACCCTGGAAATCCATGTTCCAGTGCCTTTCTCTATTTTTAGGGGGCAGGAATGCTGCCTGACTAAAAATAGGGGGCCTTGGAAATGTGTTCCCATGCCTTCCCCCTTACTTTAACCCCTGCCTTTTCCCAGCCCTGCACAGCTCACGTGGCTGGGCTGAGCAGGAAGGGAACTTTAAGTCCAGCTCTCAGAAATGCTCATGGCACACTTTGGGTGTTGCCACGGCACACCAGTGTGCCCTGGCACACTGGTTGGGAGCCACTGCTCTAGACAGCATAGAAGCCTGTTTGTTGTGGCTCTCTGGAATAGGGCCATAACTAGGCTGGGACAACCAGGGCAAAGCCCTAGCCACCAGGCAATGTTCCCTGTAGGATGTGCAGGTATGCAGATGTGCAGCCTTCATTGCTCACCCATACAGCCAACACTGTCGGCCATGCACAACCAGTAGCCCCAGCCCCTATCCAGCCAGAAGACACAGTCTTTCAGGTGGCAGCGAGCTGCCCTGGGCTGTGAGTTTTTAAATCTCCCACCCTGAGAATGCTCTGAGCATTCTCAGGGCAGGAGCAGCAGGCTGTGGCATGACTGGTCAGGTAGCAGCAGCTCTGGTGGCCAGCCAGGGTAAGGGGGAAGAGGGGACCCTGGAGGGGAGGGTTGGAAACAGGCAGCTGGAGAAGAAATGGCATGGGGAGATCAGAGAGGAAGTCCTGGGGAAGCCAGCTGGAGGGTGTGGGGGTTAGGGAACAGGTCGGGGACTCAGGGCGACTCAGGGTAAACTCACAGCAGGACGGGGGCAGGAGAGTTGGGGACTCAAGGTGACTTGGGGGGAGCTGGAAGCAGGGCAGGGGGGAAATGGATCTGTCCGCAGATGCCCCTGGAAGGCAGCAGGGATCTAGATCTGTCCCTAGCTGCTGTGGGGATGTGGATTCATCCCCAGAGGTGGGGCACCCCAGCTGCCACTGGAAAGCAGCTGGGGACAGATCTGGCTCCTCACTGCCTTCTGGCAGCAGCTGGGGCCAGATCAGGCCCTGGGCTGGGGAAGGTACTTTCTGGGGTGATTGCCCCAGGCACCAAAATCTGTCACTATGGCCTTGCTCTGGGATTTATGGTTCATTGGTTGGGAAGGCATGGTTGACCACGCTCAAGAGCCTCCACACTCTAATTTGCAGGGTAAGGAGGTGTGACTTTAATATGACAGAGTCAGTGGTGACTTGCACAGTTTCCTTCTCTATGCAGTGTAAACCCCAACCCTTTCCTGAAGGGTCTTATGTGCAGCCATTGCTACATCTCACACACCAGCAGCCCTTCACTCTGATTGATTCTCATCTCCGTGAGGGAATCAGTGGCTACACAGATTAAGGAAGCTGAACTTTTGGTTTTTTCTGCAAGCAGAGAGTATGGTAAAAACCATTCTTTCACTTCCAGTGCAAAAAATCCATTGAAAGTGTGCAAAATGAAACTAACTAACTGATAAACCTTTTATAGGCTATGACTACACTACAGAAGCTAAGTCAACTTTATTAAGTTGACTTAATAAAGTCTACTTAAATTCGACTTTAAGTAAACCTTATTAAGTCAACTTAGTGAGGCCACAATGCATTAAGTTAACTTTATAAAGTCAACTTTAAATGGCTCCCCTGGTTTAAGTTGACTTTATAATATCAACTGAAATGGTCCCTTTGCACTAAGTCAACTTCATTAAAGTTGACTTTAATGGCCACATTGTGTTAAGTCGACTTAATAAAGTCAGCTCAACCATTAAGGTTGTCTTTAAGGGCAGGAGTTATTAAGTTGACATAAGGAAGCCCTTAAGTTGACTGAATGAACTCCAAATGTGGCTAGGGCTTTGCTTAAGTTGACTTAAGCCTCCTTAAGTCAAATTATGTTCATAGCATAGATATAACTGTAGTGTGTAACAAGATATCATATACTCCTGAGACATCTGACATGGAAATTCAGACTCTTGGCATCCCCAGGCCCTCACAAGCTTTGAGTTTGCAACTATTCCCTTTTGTGTGGTACAGCTTTCTATCTTGCATATTGCCAGACAATTCTTGGAAGAGCAGTGATATGATCCTACTCCTGCCACTGGGAAAACTCTATTTCTGCCTGGTCCTTTCCACACAAGGTTGGAAAATGGACAGAATCTGGCTCATAGTTTCCACTATCTTACATACCAGTAACCCACATAAGAGTGCACAGACCTTTAGTTCCTTAACCCCTGCTTCTCAGATACTTTTGGCCTCCATAGTACCCAGAGTATTTATAGCTGTATGTGACTTGTGAATGCAACTAGTCACAAATGTTTTCATCTGGCTTGAGTTAAAACAATAGAACCTTATGATGAAATTAAGCAAAGTAATTTTTTTATAAATGGTCTTAAAGAAAAATGTTGACCAAACTTAAAGATAAGTTAACATTTTTTAAGCATCAGTCGTGTTCTTCTTTAAGTCAATGATAAAAGGCTTAATACTTCAGTGGAGTAAATATTGGTTCCTTGATTTGTGCTTAAAGGTTTTGAAACAGTTGTTTAAACTATAAGTTCATTAATACTATTTTAGTCTACTTCCAGCTAAAGAAATGAACTTGATGTTGGTAGCCTACACATTTGTATGTAAATTACAGGCAGGAGAAAAGATACTTAAAAGAGCATTGGCCTTCAAATTCTATAGTTTAAATAAATTCTAGAAAACTTATATCACAGTACTCCAGAAACAACTGACTACTTCTGAGAACATGTATTTTCCTCTGTGTGGCAAGGGAAAAACTAGTTTTAAAAATAATACATATTATACTCTCATACAATGTGTCAGAAAGTTACAGGCAATGTAGTCTTAAAGTGCCACACGACTCTCTGGTTTTTTTTGCTGGACTAGACTAACATGGCTATCCATTTGGAAATTACCATTAAAAGAGCATGCAATTAAAAGATGAAGATATTCTGATACCAACAGGATGTTCAGTGCAATGGAAAACACATATTACCAGAGTGGATTTACTATTCCAAATGCATTTAGCTAAGCTTTCTTGTGAGTGAGGGGCAGGAGAGAAGAAGCATATGAGAATGCAAAACATCCATGCAATTTGAAACGGGCTATAATCTGACACTGAACAGCCTGATTTAGTATCTACAGTATTTAAAAGATAAACTCAGCAGTGTGAACAAGACCATGAAGATCTTTAAAACAGAGCTGTGCGATTAAAAGCTAGAAAAAGCAACCTGAGGAACCACTGTTTCTATATAGTTTCTAAAGATCGCAAGCCTAGGAAATTAATGGAGAATTGAAGTAAAGAAATAATTAACGTAGTATGAATTAACTGAAAAATATTGCAGATCCCTTGAAGCCCATGCCAGGGAAACTAGAATAGTCTGATGGCAGTAATCACCGATATGAGGTGTGAATTATGGGTAAATCACAGATAGACAATGGGAAGTCCATTCAAATGTTAATGGCAGATTCTACTATTTTACACTGAATTTAATAACTGTGAAAGCAGCCAGATTGAGAACCCTAAACTGACAACTGTAAGGACTATTCAGATCACGTAACCTGTTGTAAGCTTCTCCAATCTGTCCTTCAAATGCACACATTGATATGGGAAACAAATCTCCAGAACAAGTTGACTAATATATGCTGACTAGTACATAAATATATATCATATTATTAATACATATTTTCAAAACCACAGCTATACAACGCGCCAGTAATATTAAGCACAAATGCTATAGCTGTGATGTAGCCTATATTATAATTCTGTTCACTTATGACATGCATCCCATAACTGCTTTCATTTACTGAAGTAAGCGTATGGCATAAACATGTAGGAAATTTGTCAAAATCAAGATACATGCATTTTATGTCTTAATACAAGCTGGAGAAGTACCTTCACGGTCTGAACCTAGAATAGTAGTATCCAAATTAAAATAAAGAAAAACAAAGGAACAGAATAAGTTAGAGAACTGGAACAAACTGATTGGTTGGATTTTACTGGTACGTAAAGAATCATGTATCTTGCGAAATCCTGTAATTAATACCAGCTGAAAAACGTGACTTAGGGAGTGTTTTTTTCTTTCTGAAAAAGGTGAATGTAACATTACTGCATGGCACTGTGCTTAGGAGGCTGGCATTGTATAGAACATTTTTCTTGTGCCATATGTGACATACTACATCCCATGTGATATTCTGTAACCCATTTTCTTATACATGGTTATGATATAAACTCATAATCTACTGAGCGTTAATATCCTGGAAAAATATGTTTGACAACTTTATATGACAGATATATGACAAAGTTATTGTAGCATGTTATAAAATTAGAAAAATAGGTTCAAACTAAGCAAAACATCCTGTGGCACTTAAAGACTAACAAATTTATAAACTGACAGGACTCGTTGCTTTTTATTTATTTATTTATTTTCTTTACTAGACTAACACGGCTGCCCCTTTAGAACTAGGCTCAAACTAGTTTTTCAGAGAGAATGACACACTTGCATGCCAGCATCGCAACAAAAGATCATTGTCTATTTAATTGGAGAGTCTGCAACAGATGAGTTATAAACAGTGTTTACAATTCACCTGAATAATAGCTGGCAGAAACACCTATCCAGCAGAACTGCTGACCTCCATGGCCCAGCAAAATCTTGTCCACTACAAAGGGTCAGAAGGCAAGCAGGAAAAAAAAGGCTTCTGGTCACCTTTCTTCTTCACCTTACATGTCTTTGCTCATAACATCAATGAATATTTGAAGGACAGTGAGCTACAGAGAGTGGTTCCAGGCTCAAAGGAAACCCACTCTGTGAACTAAGAGCTGTGAATGGTCTGCAGCACATAGTGGGATAAGAAAGCTGTTTGTCTTATGCCTTACTTAGCTCAGTAAAATTTAAGAATTGTATTGCATGGTTACCTTTTTTTTTGATTTTGTAACCAATTCTGTTATGTGTCATCATTTATAATCACTTTAAACCAATCTTTCTCTAGTTAATAAACTTGTTTTATTTAAACGGTGTGTTTTGGGTGAAGTCTATGGAGAATCTCTGCTCAGATTAGCAAAGGCTACTGCATAATCATAATGATGGACTATTAATAAACTTGCATGGTTCAGTAGTGTGGTAGACAGCACAAGGCCCAAATTTCTCAGGTAAAAGACTGAGGCTAAGAATATGTGGGTTTGACCCTCTGTATCTCAAGACTGCCTGGGAAATCATTCATGTAACTTTGCCGACTTGAGTTTACATGCTAATGACCATGCGTGAGTCAAGCCTACAGAGGCTGTTTTTCAGTAGCACAGCAGAGTAAAATTCACCTTGGATTGGACAGTTAAAGGGACACAGTTTTTCAACAATCCAGGTTGTACCCTGAGGAATATCACACCTTATTAATAAACCTGACTGGTACTGGGTTTTTGGTCTTTTAAAGATATTTCATAATGAAATAAAGAATAAAAATATGGGCAAGCATTTTACTATACAATTTATCAGCAGCATATGGTCTCTGTGCTTCTTTGTTCCTTGCCTTATACATTGGGATATACAAAGAAAGTGCCAATTAGTGGTGAATGTGTTGGCATAGGTTATGGCATGAATTGGTAGTAGTTGTGATGTAGATGCCTGTTCAATAGGAACTTGGAGAAGATTCCAATTTACAGTAATTTTCACAGTCCACTAAAAAGATATCAAACAATAAGTAGCTATTGATTGCTACTAACCAAGGCCCTGGCAGGGCTTTCATGTAAGCCAACAGAAATCTTTTCATTTCATTTGAAGGAGAGTTGAATAGGACCTCTAAAATGGATTTAAATGGATCACAGAGAGGAGAAAGGGACAGTGGTTTGGCCAACAAACATGCATATCAATGGTCATCACGTCCTCTCTGCAGTGTTTTCATATTCTGAGTAGTCTCTCAGGTATTGACCAACACTACAAATTCAGAAAGAACATCAGGTATATTATATTTCCAAAGGGATAGCTGTGTTAGTCTAGTCCAGCAAAAAAAAAAAAAAAAAAAAAAAACCACAAGGAGTCATGTGGCACTTAAAGACTAACAGATTTATTTTTTGCATGAACTTTCGTGGGAGAAAATTCTACTTCATCAGGTGCTATGAATATGGGTGAACTTACAGACAGGAATGAAAATAAATGCAAGAGGGTGTAAAACATAGGATCAGGTCAATACAGTAACAGCAAATCAGAGCAGTTGTTAGATTCAAACCCTGGGAAGCCTGAAGTCAAATTACCTATTATAATGGGGAAAGAACCCATAGTCTCAATTCAATCCTGCTTTCACAGAATTTAATTTGCATATTAATTCAAGTTCAGCTGTTTCTCATTGAAGTCTTGATGTCCCAGCCACATCTCTGACAACGGTCATTAACAAAATTTATCGAGTGATTAGAAAGATGGAAGTGCTCAGCAACTGTTTTTTTTTTTTTGTTTTGTGATTTCTGATATCAGCTCTATGTTCCTTAATTCTTTTGCACAGGTGTTGGGGCATTTCTGGCACATGATGGCATAGATCACATTAGTGGATGAGCAGGTAAATGAGCCTTTGATGGAATAGCAGGCTTGATTAGGACCTATGATGGTATCTATTGTGCAGATATGCGGACAGACTTGGCAGTGTGGTTTGTTGCAGGGGTGTGTGCCTACTTTAATGTTTCTGTTGTTAGATCTGTAGTTGCTGGTGAGTATTTGTTTAAGATTGGGCAGCTGTCTGTAGGCAAGGAGCAGTCTGTCTCCCTACACTTGAGAGAGTGAGGGATCATCTTTTAGAATAGGCTGTAGGTCTTTAATAATCTGTTGCAGAGGTCTGACTTGAGGATTGTATGTGGTGACTAGTGGTGTTCTGTTGTTTTCTTTCTTGGGCCTCTCCTGTAGTAGATGACTTTGGGGAACCCGTCTAGCTCTGTCAATTTGTTTTCTTATTTCTCCAAGGTGGGTACTGCAGTTTCAAGAATGCTTGCTAGAGATCTTCAAGATGTCCATCTCTGTCAGAGGAATAAGAGCAGATACGGTTATATCTTAGGGCTTGGCTGTAGACAATGGATCATGTGGTGTGTTTAGGATGGAATGATCCCTCACTCTCTCAAGCGTTGGGATGCAGACCTCTCCTTGCCTACAGATAGCCACCCAATCTTAAACAGATACTCACCAGCACCTACAGTTCTCCTTCGAGCGCTGCTCACATCATTCAGTTACAGGTGTCTACGTGCCGCAGCGCACAGTAGCTCAGAAAGTCTTTAGTGTTAGCATGTCAGGTCAGGGCGCACAGCCAACACCCCCTCCATGCCACAACCGCGGCTATATAGGTGACCATGACCCTGACCCTCCCAGTTCCTTTTTCTGCCATCAGCATCAGTTCGGATCAGCGTTATCTTGCTAAACGCAAGCACCTGTCTTCACGCAAAATTCAAGATGCCCGGTTTCAAGCCATGCTTAGGATGCTGCAAAGCTTTTCCAATGGACGACCTGCACAAGAAATGTCCTGCTTGTCTGGGTGAGTTCCACCTCGTGACAGAGTGCTCCAGTTGCCGATCCTTCAAGTGAAGGCCTCGGCTGGAAAGAGAATGCCACCTCCTCTTTATTTCGGGGACTGAGACCAGCCAGGCCATGAGCACTCCACCAGACCTTCGATTAGCCCGGGCTTAAGATCCCTGCCAATCATTGGTAACAGGCTCAAAATCTTGACCCGCTGAAGTACCGCCTCGGCGCTGACCTTGCCAGTCACCGGGTAGCCCCTCAGCTGCCCTGACAAGGACACCAGCACAGGCAACCCCAACGGCCCATCGTGGACACTCAAATCCGGTGATGAAGAAACAGACCAAAGTGGTGCCATCCTCCTTGGCACCTCAGGGGCCGGTACCACCGCCTATTGTACCACAGACTAGCGTGGTACTGCCAACAAGCCTGGTACCACTGACAAGCCCGGCACCGCCACTGGTACCGCCACTTCTGGTGCTTTCACTTCCAGTACCGTCAGACTCGGTACTGACAACCGCTATGCCACTACTGGTACCATCATGCATTTCTACTCCATTCTCCAACACAGAACCATCAACTAGCCTGACACCAGGTCAAAGTGCTGCACCTCCGAGCCCTCCTCCTCTACCTCAGTCCGGCACAGAGGGGCAAGAAACCCCACTCCATTGCTCCTCCGAGGAGCTCTCAGTACCGAGCTCCTGGACATCGGGGGGGGGGGGAGGTATTCCAGATCATCCACCAAAGACCCTTTCCATCCCCCCCAGGAGAAGCGTCTGAGAAAACGGCTTCGAAAGAGCTCAGGGGAAATCTCCGCTCCCCCCATGGCTCCTATGCTGCTAGCGAGGTTGCCACACAACAAGTGGACTCTCGACTGGCTGAACACTACAACAGACAATGTCTCCTCCTGGTATGCTTGTTCACCATTGTCAGAGTCCTTGGAGTTCTCCACAATGTAGCAGATCTAGGGCCCAGTCCTCCTCTTTACCTGATGAGCGCCTATTTGACATATCTGCCGACCGCAAGGAGACCCCCGCATTGAGCAGGACCTCCTCCGCCGCATGGCAGCAAACTGAAAGCTGAAGCTGGGGGTGATCCAAGAGGAAGATGACTCTCTCTTTGACGTGTGCCATAGAGCCCCTCCACAGAGATGCAGCAGATTATTCAGGACCTCCCTTCTGAGGGTCCTGACCTCTTTGCCTCTTCCACAGATGCGAAGCTGCATGGTATGAAGAACTTGAGGGCCACACTCTGATCCCTCGGAATATACACTCCACAACCCATTAGGCTCTCCTCGAGACCACATCAGCAGCTCCAGCAGCAGTTACAGCAACTCAAACAGCATCTGCAACTACAGACTCGGTTTCTGAGATCCCTCCAGTTTCCCCAACATCACCTTGGGGACCTGGACAAAGACAAGAACTGACCAGATAAAGGGCGGAAGCTTAGCGCCTCACAGTCTGGATGGTGCAGACGGGGATCGGACAGTTCATCGGGCCATAAACAGTGTTTTTGATGGTTCCCTAGAGGGCAGCACTCCAGAGCCCCTGTTCTCCCCCCACTGCCTCCGCCACTTTGCCCCATGGTGGATCCATGTCACTTCAAACCAGTGGGCTCTCAACACGCTGGCTCGAGGATACCACATCCAGTTCCTCTCAATCCCTCAGGACAGGAAACCGCCCCCTTGTATACCATCACAGAATCCAGATCTGCTGGCCAGACTCGAGGTCGAGTGCCAGAAGCTGCTCTCCCTCAGGGCCATAGAAAGGGTTTCCAAACGGAAGCGCAGCAAAGGGTTCTACTTCTGGTACTTCCTGGTCCCCAAGCCAAACAGGGGACCTGTGGCCTACTCTATACCTCAGGGCACTCAACAAACACATAAAGAGAATAAAGTTCCATAAGGTTTCCCTGCCCAAGATTGTTCCCTCCCTGTCCCCAGGAGACTGGTTCGCAGACCTTGAACTAAAGGACGCTTACTTTCACATAGCCATCCGACCCCAACACAGGTGTTTTCTCAGGTTCATGGTGGCATGGAACCACTACCAATTCACTGACCTCCCCTTCAGCCTATTGCTAGCTCCCAGGGTGTTCACAAAGTGCGTGGCACCAGTCGCAGCGTTTCTACACAGGAAGGGCATAAGAATCTACCCCTACCTAGATGACTGGCTCGTAGTGGGCAAGTCAAGTCGACAGGTGCAAAGCCACGTTGACCTGGTAGTAAAACTGTGCAAGTTCTTGGGTTTCCCCATAAACTCAAAGAAGTCCAAGCTCTGCCACACTCAAGACATAGAATTCATTGGGGCCCGTCTAAATGCTTGACGGGGCACAGCATCCTTGCCTCTGTCAAGATTTTGGTTCATCTGCACCGTCATCATGGAACTGCAAGTGTCTGGTTTGACCACAGCGCACCGGTGCATGCAGCTCTTGGGACACATGGCGGCTGCTACTTCGGTGATCCGGACAGCTTGCCTGCGAATGAGGCCTTTCCAACTCTGGTTTGCCATGAGGTTCTGGCCAGGGAAAGACCACTTGGACAAGGTACTCTCAGTCCTTCAGTGTGCCCTGGAGTCCCTCTAAATTTGGAGGACCCTCTCTTTGCGATGGGAGGTATTCCGTTCAGGGAGCCCAAATGCTCAGTGATCCTGATAACGGATGTTTCAGACTCAGGTTGGGAGCCCATCTGTCTGGGGGCCGCTACACCAATGTTCCCTCTAAGAGGCACTGGCAGCTGAGCAACTCATGTTGCTCGCTGTGCTGGCCCCTCCCCCCGCGGGCTTGCTGCGGTGCCCCCCCATGGGCCCGCTTCTGGCCACCCCAGCTGCCCCCCCACCTCTGCGGGCCTGCTCCCGACCACCCCCCCACTCCCAGCGGCCCCCACAGGCCTGCTCCTGGCTGCCCCCCATGATCCCCGCCCCCAGTGGCCATCCCACTCCCAGCGACCCCCCTCCCCCACAGGCCCACTCCTGGTGGCCCCCACGCCCCCACAGGCCTGCTCCCGGCTACCTCCCCGCCCCCACAGGCCCACTCCCTGTGGCTCCCCCACCCCTGTTCCCGGCAGCCCTCCCACTCTCAGCCGCCCCCCCCGCGGGCCTGCTCCCGGTGGCCCTCCCGCTCCTGGCCGCCCCTCCCCCCCACGGGCCCGCTCCCCACTGCTCCCACAAACTTACCTCGTGGCTGGAGCCGGACGGTCCAACCACAGCTCCTGGGGCAGAGAAGCTCTACGGAGCATGCCCAGATTTTCTGGGCATGCTCCGTTAGAGTTTCTCTGGGTGGGAGTTTTCAAAACTCCCTGCTCCACAGGAGCTCTATGGAGGGCCTTTGGCTGCCGGCAGTGCACTGCCAGTAGCCTTCCCTGCACTGGCAGCTGTGGCGGGCTGTGCTGCAGCGTGCCAGCGCAGCTTAGAGGGAACATTGCTCTACACATAGAGTGTTTGGAACCCTGAGGAAAGACTTCTCTACATAAATGTGAAGGAGCTCCGGGCCATCAGGTTGGCCTGCATGACCTTCCTCGATCAGATCCGTGGGAGGACAGTTCAGGTCCTCACAGACAATACAACGGCAGTATTTTATACAAACCATCAAGGGGGGGGTCCACTCCTCGGCCCTTTACGAGGAGGTGACCAAGCATTGGCAATTAGTGATAGATCATCACTTTACGCCGACTGCCTCCCACCTGTCCGGGGTAGACAATGGCCTAGCAGACTCACTCAGCAGGAAAACCCTTGGAAATCATGAGTGGTCCCTCCACAATGAGATATTCTCCTTGCTGATAAACAGATGGGGAACCCCACACGTGGATCTGTTTGCCACAGAGCAAAATCGTAAATGCCCCCAATTCTGCTCCCTTCAAGGTTGGGAGGAGGGTTCTCTTAGCGATGCCTTCCTCCTCATTTGGTCAGGGACCCTGATGTATGCCTTCCCACCAATTCCCCTGATCTACAGGGTGCTGTTGAAGGTCCTTGCGGATGGGGCACACATCATTTTGATAGTCCCGGACTGGCCCAGACAACACTGGTTTCCACTCATGTAGAACATGTCCATGAGGACTCTGCTCTGCCTCCCACGGTAGGTGGACCTCCTAACACAGGACTCGGGCCGCCTTCAGCACCCAAACCTGGGGCCTCCTGCACCTGACAGCCTGGATGCAAGAGAGGTGCTGCTCGGATAGGGTTAAGACGGTCCTGATTGGTAGCAGATAACCCTCCACCAGGTCCACCTACATGGCAAAAATGGAACCATTTTTCCACTTGGTGCCATGACAAAGACATAGACCCTACCTCCACACCAATTCAGGCAACTTTAGACTACCTTCTTGATTTAAGAGAGAAAGGCCTATCTCTGTCCTCATTAAAAGTCCACGTGGCAGCAATTTCAGCCTTTCACCAAAGAATAGATGGAGCCCCTCTCTTTTCACACCCCATCTCCCCTAGGTTCCTGAAAGGGCTGGAAAGCTCTTTCCCTAGCCTCATGAAACCACCCCTCAGTCGGATTTGAATGTTGTGCTACGGGCTTTAACAGAGCCTCCCTATGAACCCTTGGACTCAGCCACTTTGCTCGTACTGTCCTGGAAAGTGGCTTTCCTGGTAGTGATCACCTCAGCCAGAAAGGTCTCAGAGTTATGAGCCTTTTCCTTTGAACCCCCACATATGGTTTTCTTCCAGGACAGGGTGGTCCTTCGTCACCCTCCCTTCTTCTTGCCCAAGGTTACCATCCTCTTCAACATGAATCAAGAAATTTGCCTACTGGTTTTCTACCTCGACTCTCAGGTGACATAAAACCAGAGATGGTGGCACACCCTGGATGTAAGAAGAGTGCTCCCAATCTATATCGAGCACACAAGATCTTTCCGCAAGACCTCCCAATTGTTTGTAGCAGTTGCTGAGCGCACGAGAGGCTCCCCAGTATCCTCTCAGTGCATCTCCAAATGGATTGTGAACTGCATTGAAGACTGCTACAGAAGGCTGAACATGCCCAGGAACTGTGAGAGCTCACTCTACCAGAGCTCAGGTGTCCTCCACAGCCTTCCTCCCCAAGGTCCCAGTCCAAGAGATCTGCAGGCCCGCTACGTGGTTGTTGATACATACGTTCACAATGCACTACGCCGTTGCCCAACAGGCTAGAGTTGATGCTGCTTCGGGCAGATCTGTACTCAGTGTGGGTAGACTGTAAGTCCTCCCACCATTCTTGGGTACGGCTAGCAGTCACCTGTAACTGAATGATGTGAGCAGCGCTCGAAGGAGAACGGTTGGTTACTTACCAGTAACCATCCTTCTTCAAGATGGGCTGCTCACATACATTCAGGTCCCTCCCACCGTCCCTGCTGAGGGAGTTGGCAAAGGTATATGGGACTGGGAGGGTCGGTGTCATGGTCACCTATATAGCCGCGGTAGCGACGTGGAAGGGGCACTGGCCAGGGGCCCTGACCTGACAGGCTAACGCTAAAGACTTTCCGAGCTACTGTGCTCTGCAGCATGTAGACACCTGTAACTGAATGTATGTGAGCAGCCCATCTTGAAGAAGGACGGTTACTGGTAAGTAACCAACCAATTTAACAACAGAAACATTAAAGCAGGCACACATCCCTGCAACAAACCACTCTGCCAAGACTGCCCACATACCTGCACAATAGATATCATCATAGGTCCTAATCAAGCCTGCTACTCCATCAAAGGCTCATTTACATGCTCATCTACTAATGTGATCTATGCCACCATGTGCCAGAAATGTCCCAACACCTTATACATTGGACAAACAGGATAATGCCTGCACAAAAGAATAAATGAACATAGAGCTGATATCAGAAATCACAAAAAAAAAAAAAAAAAAAAAAAACCAACCCAACACCAGTTGCTGATCACTTCCATCTTTCTAATCACTCAGTAAATGATTTGTTAATGACCATCATCAGAGATGTGGCTGGGACATCAAGACTTCAACAAGAAACAGCTGAACTTGAATTAATATGCAAATTAAATTCTGTGAAAGCAGGATTGAATTGAGACTATGGATTCTTTTACCATTGCAAAAGGTAAATTGACTTCAGGCTTCCCAGGGTTTGAACCTAACAACTCCTCTGATTTTCTGTCACTGTATGACCTGATCCTATGTTTTACACCCCCTTGCATTTATTTTCATTCCATTCTGTAAATTCACCCATCTTCGAGGTATATTATAGTCTGAGTTCCTGGAACTCCATCTTCCTCAATGCATCTGTGCTGAGGGAGATTTAATTTGGCTCTGCATGTATTTAAATTTCATAGAATCATAGAATCATAGGGTTGGAAGGGACCCCACGAGGTCATCTAGTCCAACCCCCTGCCAAAAAAGCAGGACCACTCCCATTAGATTATCCCAGCCAGGGTTTTGTCCAGCTGGGCCTTGAACACCTCCAAAGACGGAGATTCCATCACCTCCCTAGGTAGCTTATTCCAATGCTTCACCACTTGTCTAGTTAGAAAGTTTTTCCTAATAGCCAGTCTGGACCTCTCCAGCTGTAACTTGAAACCATTGCTCCTTGTTCTGTCCTCTCTTACTACTGAGAACAGTCGAGCTCCATCCTCCTTGGAGCATCCCTTCAGGTAGTTGAAGGTTGCTATCAAACCCCCCCTCAGTCTTCTCTTCTGCAGGCTAAATAAGCCTGCTTCCTTCAGTCTTTCTTCATAGGGCTTGTGCTCCAGCCCTTTGATCATTTTTGTTGCCCTCTGCTGGACTCTCTCTAATTTGTCCACGTCCTTTTTGTAGTTGGGAGCCCAAAACTGGACACAGTATTCCAGATGTGGCCTCACCAGTGCTGAATAGAGGGGAATGATCACATCCCTCGATCTGCTGGCAACACTTCAGATATGAATGCTGCTCTTTAAGAAAGAAGTCTGCTATGTCATTGCTCACTTCAGACACCTTTCTTTTCACTCATTTGCTAAGATTGTTTAATGGAAGGAGAAAAGGGGCAATTAAAATGTGTTGCATTGTGGAAACCTGTGCTTCTATCCAATCTTTGGTACACTGAATGAGCGTGTGATAAAACCATCTCCTTCTGAATGTCTCTATGGCTATGTCCACACACCGTCAGTTAAATCAATTTAACTTGAGGTGATTTAAGTTAAATCAATATAACAACCATTAAACTGATTTAACTTAAATCAATTTAACAGGTCCCCACAAAAAAAATAAAATAAAATAAAAAAAAAGAAGAAGAAGAAGAAACAAAAACCGAACTAGCATGTCTGAGGCAGGACTTGCTAGTTTGATTTATGAGATGGGCATGCTGGGAGGTCTGGTGACATGGGCCCCTGGCAGGGCCATGTTGCCACCCAAACTGCTGCCTGGCTATCCCCAGGAGAGCCAGTGGCAGGGGAAAAAAGCCCCCACTGGCTCCCAGTTCCTGTAGCCCAGTGGGGGAAAAGAGATCCCCCCAGATTGGCTGAAGCCTTCTGGCACAACCAGGCACAGGGGACACGGGACCCTGTGCTGGGCTTCCCCCCGCAGCCGCCAGGTGGCAGGGACAGGGAGTCCAGCGCACCTGATTCCCTGCCCCCGCATCTGCCAGACATGTGGGGGCAGGCAGTTCCCAGCACCCAGCTTCCCTGCACCTGGTGTGGTGGCAGGGACAGGGAGCCTGATGTGCCCAGCTTCCCCCTGCAGTTGCTGGGTGGCGGGGGCAGGCAGTCCTGCATGCCTGGATCCCCCCAGCACCTGCTGGGTGTGTGGGGGCAGGCAGTCCCACGTGCCCAGCTTCCCCACACCTGGCCAGGTACGCGGGGAGGGGGAGCCCAGTGTGCCTGGCTTCCCCTCAGAGCTGGGTGGTGGCAGAGGCAGGAAATCCCACATGCGGGGGGATGCTGGGTGCACGGGAGTCCCCACCACTGCCACCTGCCAGCTGCAGGGGGAAGGTGGGCATGCAGGGCTCCCTGTCCCTGCACACCTGGCCAGGCTTGGGGAAGCCAGGCGCATGGGTCTGCCTGCCTCCCCCACACCCAGCCAGGTGTGGGGAAGCAAAGTGCTGGGCTCCCTGCCCCTTCCACCTAGCAGCTGTGGGGGGAAGCCTGGCACAAGGTGTTTCCCACACCACTGGAGGGGAGGGTCACCTCTGCACCCTCCTGTACTTACCTTCCCACCCTGGCCAAGGTGCTGATCCTATCTGGCCAGGGTGCTGGGTGGGTGCTCTGGAAATTTCTACCATGCAAGTTTCTTGAAGTCCATTAACTATTAAAATATTTATGAGCTATTGCAGATGGCCTACCTTCATATAGTTCCTAAATTAAACAAATCACTGAAAGCATTTTTTGGAAGTCGTGACCTGCAAAAAAAAAAAGTAATGTGTGTCATGGCAAATGAAATACAAAGTTTCAGGGAAATAATAGACTGTGGGGGATAACAAACCTCCAATTCAGAGAATCCCTGCTTTATTCAGGAAACATGCTTAAGCACACATTTATCTTAAGTCTGAAGTGTTTTCCTGACTAATTTCCAGCTCAGTCAAGCAACCCCAGCAACAGTGTCTTTATTGTCCCAAAAGTCATAATAATCCAGGCAGCTTCAGAGTAATCTATTTTATGGGGTTAGGAGACTGAGTACAGGGTAGCAAATGTATGGGGAGAAGGGCACAGTATAACTGTATGGAGGGTTAGATCTCACTAGCATTTTCACAGTCCCAGCCTGCAGTGCTATTCGAGCATAGGTTCCATAACTGTTCTGACCTTTAGCACCTTGCATGAGCAGGGATCTATCTCTGTTTCCAGAAAATGGCAAAAAATGGGAGAAACATCAGGGCCCAATTGGCTTCCCAGCACTAGGTGAAGAAGGGACCCCCGTGGGCAAATACAAAGGGAATGGCTCATCAGTGAAAGTTATTGTAAGGATACCTTATATTTTAAAAAGATAACACTAGTTAAAGGCAAAGTTGGTATAGTCTGTACAGAAAGTGAAGAAATAAACTAAATAATGAACAATGAGCCCACAGTCCCTTTTTCAGGACCAGAAGGGCACAAAAGTTGAGCCCAGGGAATTATGGTTTGCCTCCCCCCCTCAACAATGTTAGTTCAGTCCCTCAAATCCTGGAAACAGGGAGTCCACATGATGGTAATATTCTTTCTTCATAATCCTGAGCTCTAAGTCCTGACCACAGATCTCAGATTCTCAAGTTGAGAATGTCACCTGGAACACTACTATTCATAAGGAATGTCCTCATCTTGGAGAATTCCTGGGGGATCAAGATCTTATATATGCCAGCAGTTGGGTCAACCTGTCAGGACTTCCCAGAATGCCTGAGGATGTAGTGCATCCTTTGTCAGCAACATAATGAATATTTAATCAAGAAACAAACAAGGGGACATAAGTATAGGAGATATAATATCTGTTCTTGGACCAGCTTCTGTGGGTGAACGAGAAAGGCCTTCAAGGTACACCAGAGTTTTTATTCAGGTCTGGGTGATACAGATCCTCTGTGAGTGGAATGGTCATTTAGCTTTCATTAAGGCCATCCAAATAAAAGAAATGCTGAAAACCAAAGTGGACTGACTCAATCTCAGGAGACAGACAACTCAAAGTCATTCCTAAACCAACAAATATTCTGTCAATAGCCAGTTGTGTAGGCTGCCCTCAGAATGAACCTACTGTCACCCTGTCAAAATCAGAGACCAAGACTGCTTTACGAGAGAAGCAAACTATATATTTCTGGAACCAGATGGTTTGACTCATAAAGATCTGAATTCGCTTCTATATGCCTCCCATGCACACTGCAAATAGAGGTTGAAATTTTATAGGAGATTAATTACTGGAAAATATATATTTACTAACATTGAACTACCTGAGCCACCTGCTACCAATAGGCCTGTCCGTGGAGGTTAGTAATGAGGCAATCATGTCTGGAGCTTTAACTGCTGACCTTGGAAATATATTGCATTTGGAATAACACTTCTCCAAAAGCCAAGACTGGCTTGCTATTACCCATGACTGGTATGTGGCAGTGCTGTTGACAGCTGTCTCAGAAGAAAAAGTTGAATGCCACTGGTATGCAGTGGGTGCTCAATGCCTAAAGTTTATAAAAGACAACAAATTGCTAGAGACACTGTAACTCTCTGTGAGTATGTGAAGAACCTTTGATGCAGCAGTAGAGAAAAGCCTGTTGCGGGTCTTAAAACTAAGGTAATTAAAAATCTGAGGCTGCCCAATGCCAGCTTACTCAGACTCTTGGGACTTGTCCTAACGCTCTATTTAATGATTGAGCAGATGTTCAGGTTTGGGCTCTAGGCCTTTGAGAATGGGGTGTGTCTTACAGCCCAGACTGCAGCCAAGTCTGAATGCTTTCACTGCAATTAAAATTCCCCAGACCAAGCCCTGTGAGCCTGAGTCAGCCAGGTCTAATTGCAGAACAGATATACCTTCTATCACTTGTGCTCCAAGGCTGTGTTCACACAGCCCTCTTATCTCAAAACAACAGAGGTTGTTTCAAAATAAGATTTAGGCTGTTCACACGACGCAAGGTTGTTTCGAAACAATGGGTCCCGTTGTTTTGAAACCATGGCGTTGTTTCAAAACAAGTTAAACACCATGCGGGGACGAAACAACGCTGTGCGAACATGTTGTTTCGAAACAACGGTGACTTGTTTCAAAATAACTATTGCCTGAACCTGCTATTTCACTTTGAGCTTTTTTTCTTAATTCGAATTAACAAACTGTTAATTCGAATTAAGTTATTTAGAAATAAGGTGTTATTTCGATACAAGTTGTTTCAAAACAATCATATTGAAATAACCCCCTGTGTTTGAACACAGCCCAAGAGATATAACATAAGGACAGATGTCTTAAGCTGTGAATAACTTTACTTTGAAAATTAGTAAAACTTAGATAAAATGACTCTAATTAAAAAGAGAAATCAAAAGCAAATTTAAACTGAGTGCTCTTCACAGTTGGGGGAATGAATATTTAGCAATAAAAGTCCAGGAGATTTCTTTCTGGAACAGAAAAATGAAAAACATATTTATCTGAAAAGAAATTATCTTACCCTTAGCATCATCACAGGATCGAACTCAATCTCTTTTCCAGCACTGTAGAGGTGATGGAATGGGGAGTGGGGATGTGGTGTACGACTAAGTTATGTACAAAGTCAAATAAATTAATCCTACAACATCCTCTCACACATCACGAAGGAAGAACAATTCTTCGAACACTTGGGACTGAATACATAAAGGAACTAGACAGTATGACACTCAGGACTTGCACACATTAGCCATAACATTTGTATAGATTTTATGGTTCAGTGGTGTGAAAAACGCTGCTCCCTTAAAAGACTTAGGTTATGCTGAGCTAGGCACCAGTGTGGAAAACACTTTGGCAGTGGAAGAGCTTCTGCCACCAGCAGAGCTACTGCTTCTCATGGAGGTAGAGTTATTATGCCAACAGGAGAGCTCCCTCCTATCAACAAATTGTCCACACTGGAAGCGCTACAGTGGTACAGCTGCATTTCACTGTAGCACTGCTGGCGTAGACTAGTCCTCAGCATTGCTCCACCAAACTGTTGGGTACCTAGACTGTTGCCACGATTTGCAAAACTTACATCAGGTTCCTAAGCTCCTACACTGTGACTAGAGAAAGATAAGCACCTAAGAATCCGATCCACAAAAGCCAGTAAGATAGGTGGGGAGCTAACTAAGTCAGCAAATGCACCCATCTAGAGATAGGTGTCTGTGTGTCCTCGGAACATGTGTGAGAAAGAAATAGCAAAACAAGAAGATATAGTTTTGTGGTTAGAACTCTCACCTGTGTCATAGTGGATCCAGTCCTTCTGCTCCAATGACTATTCATCCAGAGTATAATAGCTTCAACAAGAGAGATTGAGGCTAGTTTCATATCTGTCACAAGAACTCATGTAATTTCCCATGCAGTTAATAATGAAAGAAAGGATGGCTGTGCCATCTGTTAGCAGATAGGCCTAAAGCTCCAGGCATCCTTCATGATTATGCTGAAAGAATTGTTAGCATGTAGGTAAGGCGACAAAGAAGCTGTGTGAAAGTTATACTAAGAGAAGAGAATGCAATTTACTAGGAGGTAGAAGTCATGCTGCGTACAGAACATAAATATGTTTAAGAGCATGACACACTTTCATAACGTATTATTAAGGCTGTTTTTATGTTTGTATGATGTTCCCCAGTCTATAATCTGAACAGCTGAACAACCGTGTTCCCCCAGTCATCCATACTGAGGTGCCTTATGCACTGCTTTGTCATAAGACCATCAGCTCCTGGCCTGTTCACACTAAGCTTCTAGCAAGGAAAATCACTCGTGGCCAGCAACATGAATTATAGACAGACAAATGCTAGCAAATTCCCAGAAAATGTCCATCTTATTCTTCCCAGTATCCTGGTTCTTCCCAGTACCCTACTGGGTAATGCAAACTCATAGAAAGTTCATCATTTACCAAAGGAAAATATATGCACGAGCTTTTATATCCCAAATGGTGTTTCCCTCTGTGACATGCTGTACTCCAGAGGGGTAGTCGTGTCTGTCTGTTTCAACAAAACAAATGAAGAAGCCTGTGGCACTTTAAAGACTAAAAAAATTATGTGGGCATAAGCTTTTGTTGACTTGAACTCATTCAAAGCAATACATACATTTGTTAGTCTTTAAGGTGCCACAGGACTCCTTATTTATCTTGCTGAACTCCATCTAAACCCTGATAATGCAATTTGTGTACCAGTCATAGTGAAACTGTGTATTGTCTTATGCAAAGCATGTCAGGTGCGGTGGTTTTGGAATGCTCATGACATCCTGAACATTACTATTGTGGTGGCATGTTTCCTATAATTTCACACATATGTAAGGGTATGAAACTCCGCTGAGTCATATCCCCAATTGTGTGCCTCACGTGGCTTGAAAATAGATGCAGACAAACATGAAGCTGGGGTTCCACACCCTGCAAAGGCAAGTATACAGGAACAATGGAACAGCCTAAGCACCTCTGAACACTTTGGCTCAAGTGGAAGAAATCATGCCAAATGCCAGATATTACCAATCACCTGAGCCCAGGGGTTAAGCAAACTTATTAAAAGAAAGAGGTGTCTTTGTCTCAAGGCTCTTCCTTGAAATCCATCTTCTAAGTAAAACCAAGGAGGCTGAGAAACTGTCTCTCGTGTGGTGTGGGGCTGGCTGTTAGAAGCTTTGGATCCAGCTTTGGGTAAAGTAACATCAAAGACAGAACTGGTACTAAAATATTAATTTTAGTGTAAAATGCAAGTTACCATTAAGTTAATTATGACCAACTTCTTGATTATATTAATCTCATTTATATGAATCTGGTTTATAATTACTTAAAATCTTGCAGTAGACAGTCAATTTATTTGTTTGTTTTATCCAAAACAGTTCATGTGGATTTAATGTGTGCAGAAACTTCACCTGGAGTGACAGAATTGGTGAATATCAATTTTTTGATAGATTGATGGACAAACGTAAATGAGCTTGCAGAGTGCAATGTGCAACACTGAACCCTGTAAGATGGCAGTTCCTAAGGTTGCATTTGGGACTGGCGGTGATTGCTGTAGTTCAATTTCATAAGCAGTGTGACAGAAGTGCTTCTTCATTGGGCTAGGGACCAGATAGTCACAGGAGGCTGAGCATAGGCTGACCAAAAAGTGGGTGGCTCACACAGCAAAGCAGAGTAAGTTGGGGCCTAGGGCTGCGAATTTGGGGTTACACAGCTACACACCAGTCCAGATTGCTGGGTTGGGGAGAGAGTCACACTCTCACACTTTAATCCAGGCACATTTCTTAGATAAAACAAGTTTATTAACTACAGAAAGAAAAGGAAGATAATAAGTCACTACAGGTAATTGAGCATAACAGTCAGGTTTGGTTACAAAATAAATGAAAAGGTTGAACACAAGATAATTCCCTAACTTAACAAATGAAATGAACTTAAAAGCAAAAGGCTTTTTTCATCATAATCTTACAGCAGTCTGAACTGGCTGAAAAATTCCCAGCCAGGATCCAGGGGTTAAAGTATAATTTGGTGGGCCCCTGAACCATCCTAATTGGGTGGGCCCTCTTCCTGCATGGGTAGGCCTCCATCACACACCTCCTTGTCCCCCCGCCCACACCTTAGCTCCTGTCCCCCAAACACCAGCCTGCCACTCACCTATCCCGCACCCCAGCTCCTGCCCTCAGTAGCTATTCCCCTGTCCCCAAAATCCACCCCCAGCCCCCAATACCCACCCCAAAATCCACCTCCAGCCCTCAATACCCACCCCCAGGTTAGGTACCCCCAATACCCCCCAGTGTGAACTGTGCTGCCCGAGTACTTACTGGCAGCCACACGCTGGGTTGGGAGACAATGCAGCCTACAGGCTGCACTTGGAGGCCTCCAAGTGCAGTCTGTGCATGCACAGGGGAGCTGGGCATGCCCCCTCTGCTTTCCTCACACCCTCCAGGATGCTGAAGAATGCTGTTCCAGGGTCTATTTTTAGGGGCGCAGTGTTCAAGACCCTAAAAATATCAAATGGAACCGGAACACTGCATTCTGGTCTGGGCCCTGCTATTTTTAAATGGTGGGTCCTGGAATGCAGCATTCCAACTCCATTTTCTATTTTTAAGGGGTCCCGAATGCTGAGCCCCTAAAAACTGTGGGCCCTGGAACAGCATTCCGCCACATTCCAGGCCACTTTAATCCTTGCCAGGATCCTCCAAAAGTTCAGTTCTTTGAAAGTCATTGATGCCACGGGCAGAGATGAAGTAGGGTAGTGAAGTTGAGCAATTTCTCCCTCTTCATAATTTAATTTCTTGTGCTAGAAACATCCTTGCTGATTAATGGTGACAAAAGAGTCTCTTGAACCATCCTTGTGACAAAATGCAAATTTCTTCTTCATCTCTTCCCCTTGCCAGAAAATAGTAACTTTGCTCAGTGATAGCCCACTTCACTTTGTTGGTATCTGTCTGGGGTGATAGTGTGTCTCTGAAGAACTGGTTTGGGCCTGTCTTTCTAACTCCTGAACCTGTTATGGCAATGTTATACAGTAGAAACTTTTACTTTTACATAAAAATTGATGCACATATTTTCCCAGAACAATAATATTCAGCAGATTATGAGTTTTCAAATAACACATTGTATTTTTATAAAATTTGTCATAAATATATAAAAGTGTGAACATTATGGTATTATAGGCTGTCACAGCTTGTGATTGCTTGATGACATTGTACCTGAAATCACAGGAAAAGATATGAAATGGAAAACCAGAAAGGTACATGATTTACCTTACAGGTACATTACCACAGTATGATATTAATGTATAGTTGAACAATGTACTATATGTTCTAAACCACAAAGAACAAAATGAAATCATTAGTTAAGACATGTTTTGCTAATTTTTGCTCTTAAGTAGGTTAAATTGTTATGATGGATATGTAAGGTATAATGGAATATGACATTATTCCCCTTTATTCAGCACTGGAGAGGCCACTCTGGAATACTACGTCCGGTTTTGGACTCCACACTACAGAAAGGATGTTGTCAAATTGGAAATTGCCCAGCAGAGGGCAATGAAAATGATTAGGGGGTTGGGGCACATGACTGATGAGGAGAGATTGAAAGACCTAGGCTTATTTAGTCTGCAGAAGAGAAGATTGAGGGGGGATTTGATAGCAACCTTCATTATTTGAAAGGGTTCTCCAAAGAGGAGGGAGATAGACTGTTCTCAGTAGTAACAGAGGACAGAACAAGGATCAGTGATGTCAAGATGCAGATGGGGCAGATGAGGTTGGATATTAGGAAAAATTTGCTCATAGGAGGATGGTGATGCATTGAATGGGTTACCTGAGGGGGTGGGGGTGGAAATTCTATCTTTGGAAACATATAAGGCCCCATTAGACAAAACCCTGGCTGGGATGATTTAGTGGGAGTGGTTCTGCTTTTAGCAGGGGGTTGGACTAGATGACCTCATGAGGTTCCTTCCAACCCAATGATTCTATTATTCTATGATTTGCTGTTGATTGAATAATATTACTAACATAGTTAACCAAAAAAGGTAGAAAGAGAGAAATAAATGGTTCATGTGATGGGCTAGGCCTACCCCACATTCCAAAAGCCCAGCATACTCCATGGGCAGTAGAAGGTGTGCCCCCTAAACTCTGCTGGACATGCTTCAGATGTTGCCCTCATATAAAAGAGAGCACTGCAGCTCACTTGGGCAGCGAGGAGGAAGGACACCCACTGAAGGCTCCTGACCAGGAGCTGCTTCAGCCCCAGCCTGCAAGCAGGGGTGACTCTGGAGATTTCACCAAGGAGCAGATGCGGCTGGGGAACTACTTGGAGGCAGATGCTGAGGAGCCCACAGCTGCCAGAGACCCAGGAGAGGATTGCTGTAGCAAGCTGGGTAGGAAGTAGCTCAGGGAGCCTGGCAGGGAGGACCAGGAGCAGTATAAGAACCCAGTCAGCATGTTTCAGCCTTGATCCCTGCTGACATAATGCTGTCCCATCTCCAGCATCTATAGGGCACTAGGCTGGAATTCAGGGGAGTGAGAGGGCCTAAGCCCCCTTATCGAGGCACTGAGTCCCCTACAAACAGTCCTACCTTCCTATTGACTCCGTAGCCACTAGGCTGTGCTGCCATGACCCAAAGACTTTCCACTGACTCTGGCCACTAGGCTGTGCTGCCCTGACTCAAGGGTGTTCTACTGACCCTGCAGCCACTAGGCTGTACTGCCCTGATCCAAGGGGTATGTAGTGACTCTGTTACTGACTTTGCTATCGATTGTGTGGCCACTAATCAGTACTTCCCTGGGCACAGGAAGTTGCAAAGGGTTGCAGCGACAGCCTCCCTGTTTATGCACGTTGTATTTTCCACACCAGTTTTTCTTCTAAGCTATACAGGTGTGCAGCCACACAGCAGCCATCACACACCCATGCAGGCATCACCGATGCCCATGCAGCAGGGAGCTGTGGCCAGGCTCAGGGAGTTTTCAGATCTCCCACCCTGAGCTTGCTCAGGGGGCAGGAATGGCATTCCCCGTTGGATGCCTTCATTATCTCATGGGAGGGCTGCTGCTGTATGCATTCCCCCCAATTCCCCTCATCCACAGAGTCCTCTTAAAAATAAGGAGGGACAGAGCAAACATAATACTAATAGCTCCAGCCTGGCCCAGACAGCCCTGGTTTTCAACCTGATGGGACCTGTCGATAGCCACCCCGATTTGCCTCAAATACAGGGTGACCCTGCTGACACAGGACCTCAGCCACCTGTGTCACCCGCACCCCTGCATTTTACACTTAACAGTGTGGAGATTGCATGTTTAAGTGAACCCAAGAAGCAGTGCTCAGAGAGGGTTAAAAGAGTGTTAACTGCGAGTAGAAGACCTTCCACGAGGTCTACTTATACTGCTAACTGGAAAAAGATTCTCCTCCTGGTCGAAGAAAAAAGGGGTGTCTCCAGAATCAACCCCAATCCACCAATACTTGACTACCTACTAGACCTAAAGAAGGAAGGCCGGTTTGCCTCCTCCCTTAAAGTTCACCTAACGGCAATCTCAGCCATACACAAATTTGTGGATGGGGTCCTGGTCTTTTCCCACCCTACTACTACTAGATTCCTGAAGGGGGTTGAGACGATCTACCCAGAACCCAGAAACCCTACACCACAATGGGACTTGAATGTGGTACTCCATTCCCTAACAGAACCACCCTACTGGTCCTCTCTTGGAAGGTAGCTTTCCTCATAGCCATTACTTTGGCTAGACTGGTCTCAGAGTTAAAGGCCCTTTCCTCAGAGCCCCCATACATGAGATTCTTTAATGATAAGGTGCTGTTTCGTCCACACCCAGCATTCATCTCTAAGGTGGCCTCACTATTTCCCCTAAATCAGGACATTTGCCTTCTGGTGTTCTTCCCTGATCTGCAGGTCATGGAGAACCAGAGAAGATGGAACACCTTAGACATCAGGGGGGCACTTCTAGTCTATCTCAAGCATACACATGCTTTCTGCAAAACATCCCAATTATTTGTGGTAGTCACGGAATGGAAAAGAGGCCGGCCAGTAACAACACAGTGTATTTCGGCCTGGATAGTAAACTGTATTAAAGACTGCTGTAGAAGGTCAAATATGTCTCTCCCTGATAGGGTCAGGGTGCACTTGACAAGAGCACTAGTGTCCATAATGGCCTTCTTAGTGAAGGTCCCAAGTCAGGAGCTCTGCAAAGCAGTGAAGTGGTTGTCAGTGCACACCTTCATGATGCACTACATGATCATCCAGCAGGCACAAGATGACAATGCGCTGGGCAGGGCCTTGCTCAAAGCAGGGAAACATTAACTCTGCCTACCACCCTGAGTACAGCTAGCAGTCACCTGTAACTGAATGATGGGAGCAGCACTCGAAGAAGAATGGTGGGTTACCTGCAGTAACCATCCTTCTTCATATCCCTCCCTCCATCCTCGCTACTTGGAGTTGGCGAAAAGAAGGGACTGAGGAAAGGCAGGGGCAGGGTTCCAATATATAGCTGCAGTGTGCAGCATAGAAGGGGCATTGGCCACTGACCCTGAGCTGACAGGCTACGGCAAAATTCTTCCAGCCAACTGTGTGGTGCGGCACGTAGACACCTGTAACTGAATGTATGTGAGCAGACCATCTCGAAGAAGGATGTTTACTGCAGGTACTGTTGTGCTTATAGATATCTGTGTAACTTCTGGCCACATGTGGCTGTGGCCTATAGTAAATTATTATTGTTTACTGGCATTACATCAATTCTTAGGAGTATAAGAGGTGGCCCCATTGTACTAGATCACAAATTTAGTGAGAGACAGTCCCTGCCATGAACTTCTAATAATCTAAATTCTCACAGCCTCTTTCCTATCCTTTGTTTGGCTTTTTTCTTTAGATCACAAGTTTTGAAGTCTGGATCATTAACACAATGGGACCCCAAGTTCTCATGAATTAATTAGATTTTGGGGCCTATGGGAACTAAAGTAATACAAATGATACTCATTTTATCTCAGACTGTAACAACACTCATAGCCAGATAAAGGGGAAACAGAGTCACAGACAGATAAAGTGCCTTCCCTAAGATAACAGAACTGATCAGGTCAAAGCTGGGAATAGAATATAGGCATTCTGATGTGTCACTGCAGTGGTCTATATTTACTAACTCAGCAATTTTTCTCCCAAAGGGCTCAAGAGGGCACACTTATGAATCTCTTCAGCACAGCCCTGTGATGATTTATAACAATTCTGTAGAAACAAGACATTTCCATTTTTAACAACTGCTGAGGATAAGGACCACGTGTTTTGGTTGCATCATTTCCTTTCAGACTGAGCGCTTGTGTCATTAAGCCAGAAAGGATTAAGTAAGAGAAGGCTAAATTACTCATATTCAACCTGTTAGAAATATTTAAGAAGAATATATACATGGTAATTAGGGCCATTCTTTATAAATATCTAGCTAAGCCATGTTGAGTGGACTAGAGATTTGAAATGTAGACTTTTATTGTTAGAGAACTGAGAGAAGGTAGCTAAATACAATCTTGGAGTTTACACATAGGCTGTATTCACACAGCCTCCTTATTTCGAAACAACAGAGGTTGTTTCGAAATAAGGTTTCAGCTGTTCACACGACGGACAGTTGTTTCGAAACAAGTTAGACCCCATTTGGGGTCGAAACAAACTTGTTTTGAAAACCTTGTTTCGAAACAAGGCGTGTGACCGTGTTGTTTCGGAACAAAGTGTTCTGAAAGAACACTGGATCCTCAGCACCCTCAGCAGGGAACCCTCAGGACCTTGGCCAGGGTGCTGAGGGCTGTCCCTCAGCCCCAGAAAGCGGGCTGCACCCCCCAGCGGGTGGGAGGGTGAGCGGCTGCGGGGCGCTGGAGCCAGCTGCCCGAGCTGCCTCC
>ML682060.1:36174042-36228179 GCA_007922195.1 Podocnemis expansa
CAGGAGGCTGCAGCCCCCTGACACAGGTACCGAAATAGCAAGTTCACAGTGTGAACCTGCTATTTTGATTCCCGCTTTTCCCCCTTATTTTGAATTAACATTTTGTTAATTCAAAATAAGTTGTTCCAAAATAAGGGTTATTTCGATATACGGTTGTCTCGAAACAACCGTATCGAAATAACCCGCTGTGTGAGAACACAGCCATATATTGTTAGAGATTAACAATGTAATCAAGCAGCTCCTCTCTGTCACTGCATTCAGTTGATTCAGAGATCAAAATGGATGAAACTGTGTGTTTAGTTCCCTTTGAAGTTTATAGTAAACTACTTGTCAATGGCTGGAGATGGCAACTTACTTTATAATCAATGCGGTTATGGATGTCTGCATAGTAAATAGGAAATATTTTAAAAATTACATATTTTGAATCCAACAAATACCTGCTATGAAGAGGCTATTAATAACCTGCCAGAGATCTATAAATAGAGTTTAGGACCCTGATATTATTATTATTTCAAATCAGCTTAAGCTTTGTTAGGGAAAGGTTTAAATTTAAGCCTGAGGTCTTCAACTTCAGTCTGGATTTGGCTGATGTTTGACATGGACTCTCTATTTGGATATAACATGCTGAAGTGAGTCTGGAAAGCACATTTTGCAATTCAGCAGTTCACCATCTTTACTAGTAAACTGACCTAAGAAAGTTATTCATGGGTGTATGTATAATGCTCTTTTAATCAATTATCTCTTTCTTTCCTTATTTAATATATTTTTGTTTGTTTAATAGAAATTGACTGTAAGCATGTATTTGGGTAAGATCTTAACTGTTGAGTATGACCTGGATAATGGGTCCAATATTTTGCAATTGATACATTTTTATATAGTATTTAAAAAAAAATTCAGTAATCCTCCTGTTTGATTGGCTACCTGGTTGGAAGCCCAGAGCTAGGTTGCTTTAAGATTTTTTGGCTTGTGAGTAAATCCGTAAGCTATTGTAAAGGCTGTGCTGTTGCTGGATTTGTCATTGGGATCATCTGCGCCATTTTTGGCTGTTTGCCCTGATTAAGCAAACTCAATGGGTATGTCCACACATGCTTCTTATTTCAAAACAACAGAGCTTGTTTCGAAATAAGAAGTGGCATGTCCAAACGATGTTCTCTCGTTTCGAAACAGCGGGCTCTGTTGTTTCAAAACAAGAGCCGTTGTTTCAAAACGGCTCAAACCTCTTCCGTTTTGAAACAACGGTTGTTTCGAAATGAGTTGTTTTGAAACAACCCCATTGGGACATGCTGTTTTGAAACAATGGTTGTTTCAAAACGACTTGTTTCGAAACAACCTTTGTCCGGACTTTTATTTCAAAACAATGCTTATTTTGAAATAACCGTCTGACCTTCCTTCCAGGGTGCACAGCACCCTAGGGAACAGGAAGTTCCTGCCAGGGCATGCCTGTCAGGCAGCATGGCCAGAGCCTGCTATAGCCATGGCTGCACAGGCAGGCAATGCCACTGGGGGGTGATGCAGGGCCCCTGTTTGGACACCCGAGGAGGTTAACTGTCTCCTTGGGATCTGGCAGAGGCCAGACATCAGGTCCCGGTTCTGGGCCTTGCACCAGAACCGGGACATTTACATGGAAATTGTGGTGGCAATGTCCAAGGCAGGCCACACCTTGACCACTGAGCAGGTCCGCATCAAAATAAAATCGCTGCACCAGGACCATGCCTGGACCTGGGAGGCCCGGGAGGTCCAGGGGGCATGGAGCTCAGCCACCTGCCCCTACTATGAGGAGCTCCACTCATTCCTCAGGCCAGAGCCCAGCGGTCTCCCTGCTGAGGCTCTGGACACAGGCATCCAGAGGAGCCCCTCGTCAGGCCCAGAGGCACCAGGGACCACCTCCGACGTCTCTGTCAGCAGGCCTACAGCTGCAGCACCACCAGCGGCAGAGGCCATCCCAAGCATCCCAGACCTCTTCACCAGCCCAGAGGTGCTGAGCAGCCCAGAGGACCAGGGGCCCACCACCATCTCGGCCCCTGGGTCCAACACGGAGCCCAGGACATTGTGCCAGACCTCTGGAGCCCCCATGGGTAAGTATTCCCCTCCCACTGAGGCATATAGGGCTGGGCCTGTCCAGCAGGTCACCGGCAGTGAGGGGTCCAGGGCCGGGCACTAGGGCAGGTAGGGCACAGGGTCGGTGGGTGCAGAGGCCCCCCCTCAGCCACGGGTTTCACAGAGACAGGTGGCACCGGGATCACAGGCCACTGTGTGCCTGGGGGTGGTGAGCAGGGGCTGGCAGTTAAAGATGCAGCCGCATCTTGGGCGGGGTGGAGAGTATGCAGGCCACACCACTGGCAAGTGGCCTTGGGAGACCCCCTAGGGCAAGGCATGGCTGAGTCCAGCTCAGCCTTTTGGGCACCACTAGTATGTGTGCCTCCAGGGTACGGTTACCAGATGTCTGGCAAAAGGAGAACATGATCCCCTATTTACCGTCCTGTTCGTCTTTTACCCTCACATTTGCTGTCTGGCAGGCAGTTTAAAATAAAAGAGTTTGTCAGGCTTTTGATTGTAGGGGTTGGAGGATCCTGGAATGCCAGAGAATACTGATATGTACAGAAAAGTGTTCCAGGGCCCCCTAAACACCGACGACTACCACAGCCAGACAACATTTTTGCCCAGTGTCCTCCAATGTCCTCTGTCGGGTACTGTCATGGACTCCTTCCAAGGCTTTGGGGGATGGTAGCCCTACCCCAGGGCAATGTCCCCCGGGATCCTAGGACCTGCTGACAGTCAGGGCAGAGGTGTGTGCTGCAGACAGGCTGCAGACAGACAAGGCCAGCAGGGGCCAACTGTGTTTTATGCATCCCTCCAGCAGGTCACCCAGCTGCTCACCGTGCCGCAGCACCAGCCTGACACCTCAGCCCCAGGGCACCCCAGCGGCGGAGGAGGGCCCCCCAGTCGCACGCTCTCGAGGAGCTCGGGGAAAGGATGGAGACGTCAAAGCTGGCCTGGAGCCGTGAGCAGGCCCAGCGGTAGGACGCCACCCTCCGGGTTCTCGAGCTGGTTGCTGCGGTGGACGACCGGATGGCCACAGCCCTGGAGCACCTGCCAGCTGCCCTCGCGGACCATGCCGCCGCCATCTGGGAGCTGGCGGAGCAGATGGCCCCCACCACGGCATGCCCAGGGTTTGCCACCTGGCCCTCCCCAGAGGTGACGACAGCCAGAGGGCGGCCGTGGGCACGGGTGGGGTACGTCACCCCCCCGGACACTCCCACGAGCCATGCCTGACTTCCCTCCTGTCCCCCAGACTCTTTCACCCCCTTTCCCTCCCAAGTTGCTGCCCCCTCCCCGAACTCCCCAAAGTCCCCCTTTCCCTCCCAAGTTGCTGCCCCCCTCCCTGAACTCCCCAAAGTCCCCCTTCTCCTAACTCTCCCCAGCCCTTCCCTGCCCCAACCCTGTTATGTTACATAAATAGTTTGAAACATATCCTCGGTTGTGAGTGGTTTTATTGGGGGTAGGTGGCAGTGAGGGTGGATGGGCAGGGACTGGCTGCGTGTGAACGGAGGAGAGGGTGGTGTAGGGCAGGGCAGGCTTGGCCCTCAGAGTTCCTCCACTGCAAAGGCAGTCCGGAGGGCATCGCGCACGGACAGGGCTCACTGCGACGGCTGCTCCCGTGTTAGCACAGGTCTGGGTTGCGCATAGTCCCTGCCGAGGACTCGGGCCTCAGCCTCCCATGCTGGTGGAATGGGCTCACCCAGCTGCTCACAATAATTGTGGAGGGCCGCGCACACGGCGATCACCTGTTGCAGCATCCTCTCTGTGAGGTGGAGGTGGGTGAGGAGGTACCTCCAGCACGCCTTGAGGTGGCCGAATGCCTCCTCCACCACCTGGCAGCATCGGGTCAGGCGGCAATTGAATATCTGCAGGGAGGGATTGAGGGGCCCTGCATACGGCCACATGAGCCATGGCTTCAGGGAGTAGGCTGCGTCCGCCATGATGAGGACGGGCACCTCTACTCCCCCAAGATTGATGTTGTATGGGGGGAAGAAGGTGCCTGCCTCCATGCCCTGGTAGAGGGCAGAGTTCTGGAGGACCCTGGAGTCATGGGCCCTCCCTGGCCATCCAACATACAAGTTCTGGAACTGGCCCTGGTGGTCCACAAAGGCCTGCACGATGATGGAGTGGTACCCCTTCCTATTTCGGTACTCGGTGGTCCTGTGCTCCGGGACTTGCACGGGGATATGCGTGGCGTCGAGGATCCCCGCAGAGTTTGGGAAGCTGAGGGTGGCCATGCCTGGGATGGTGTCCTGCAGCTCCCCTTGTCTCAGCAGGCATTGCAGAAGGACCTGGTTGATGGCCCTCATGACCTCGATGAGGATGTACCCAGTGGTGGACCTCCCAACACCAAAGAGGTGCACCACTGACCTGTGGGACTCCGGAGTGGCCATCTTCCAGAGGGCGATGGCCACTCTTTTGTCCACAGGAATGGCAGGCCTCATGGGGGTGTCCCTGCAGCGCAGCTGCGGGGCGAGTTCTGTGACCAGGAAGGTGAAGCTGGCCCTGGTCATGCAGAAGTTCTGCCGCCAGTCATCACCCCCCCAGGTTCACAGCACCACCCACTCCCACCAGTCTGGGCTGGTCTCCCGGGCCCAGACATGGCGCGGCATGGAGGGGGGCAGGGGCAGTAGCTCTGCCCTGAGGACCAGCTGGATGAAAGCCTCGGGCAGAGGCTGGTCACACTTTGGCTCCGCAACCACAGTGTCCCACGTGAGCAGGACACTCTGCAGGCGGTCAGCCTGGCTGGGTGACGCACGGTGCTGTCTAGGCAACTGGGCGAAGTCCATCGCTTGCAGCATACTGCTAGCCTGAGTGGACAGGGAAGTGAGTTTGGAGCCAGCTTTTATGGGATTGGCTACCAACATGGCTGCCAACATGGCCCAGGGAGGCAGCCATGTTGCCACACCTCCCATGGTGCCCTGGCCCTGAAGCGAAATAGCAAGCCCACAGTGTGGACATGCTATTTCAATTCCAGCTTATTTCCTTATTTCGAAATAGCTTTTTGTTATTTCTAAATAACTCGTTTTGAAATAAAGCGTTATTTCGAAACAGCTTGTTTCGAAACGGCTTTTCAAAATAAGCACTTGTGTGTGGACATAGCCTTAGTCTGGACTAATTTAGCCCATGGCCACGCTAGGCTTTCCCTAGTCCAAACTAAGAAATTTCTTATTTCAGACCAAGGAAATATTAGTTCAATCTAGTAGGTCCTTGGGGTTAGTCCGGACTTGAATGCTTAGTCTGAACTTTAGTTTGAACTAAGTGCATGCAAGACTTGAACTAAGGCTTAGTTTGAATTTAAGAAGTTCGAATTAAGCCATTAGTTCAAAGTAAAAACATGTTCTAGTTCAAACTAAGCATTAGTTTGAACTAGAACACGTGGTTAGTTCAAACTAAAAAGTTACTGGTTAGTTTGAACTAACCTTCGGTTAGTTCAAACTGAGCTCAAACGTCTTAATTTCGACTTGCAAATCTTAATTAATTTGGGCAGAGGTAGGTACAGCCTTACATACAGGCTATGTTCCCTCTAAGGCATGCGGCCAAGCGGCTGCACACCTAAAAAACCTTCCCATGCATGGTTTTCCCATTCCCATGCACAGGGAGCACCAGTCCAGCAGCACAGCCCAGGACTGGCTTGGACAGGCCGGCAGAGTGGCCGAGGATTGGCCAGGGGAGTGGGGGTAGGGCTGGGCCTGGGGGTGGACCAGCTGAGCAGTTGGGGGAGGCAGAGCAGGGCCAGGGCAGGCAGGCCCAGGCCATCAAAGCAGCTGAGGATCAGCAGAGGGGGGTGGAGAGCGGGGCTGGGCCAGCAGAGCAACTGGGGGGGAGGCAGGGCCAGTCAGGGGCCATCAGAACACCTGAAGATCGGCTGGGGGAGGGTCAGGTTTAGGATTACCAGACCTCAGGCAAAAGGAGGACATGTCCTCCTGTCCTCTGTCCTCCAGGCATTATTGAAAAGGTGCCTTTTGTCAGCTTTTTGCTGGAGGCTGGGGCAGCTCTCTAAAAATACAAGCACACAGCTCCAGCATGTGTTCCTCTCCTCCTCGGCCCAGTTGCAGCTGGGGTTGGGAATTTGGAGAGGATCCCTTGCTGGGCTGGTGCACCTTTATCGAGAGTGAAGAGGGATGGCTGCTGCAGTGCAAGTGGTTTCACTTTGACATGTTGCTTTGGCTCCTCACCCCGAGCTTCTTTCCAGGCTCCAGATCAGGTCCTCTCCTCTTTCCCTTTACCTGATTTTGGGAAGGGCTTGATCTTATATTTTGGAGGGGCTAGGACTTTTCTTAAGCTCGATGGTGTCTCTGCAGTGCCCAGAGAGAAACCTCTGATTGCTTCTTTGCTTTCTGCTTTGCTGCCCTGCTTGGCTTAATGTTTCTGGGGAGTTTGTTTCTCTAATGACTGGGCTAGGCTTTTGGCAACAAATGTTTTGTTTAGAGGTTCAGCAAAGTTCACTTTTGATTGTGAGGAGGCTTGCATCCATAAGATTTTCCTTTTCTCAATGTGATTTTTCAATTTGTTTCTTCTTTCCAAGCTGAGATTAGTCCCCTGTAGATGTATTCTTAAATTTTAGTAAGATACACAGATGTGCAAGTATTATACATTCTAAAGTAGCTGCTGGACTGTGCCTGATCCTATAGTTTAAATGATTCTCAGTGGGAAATTTGATGGAGCAAGGATTGCAACATTTGTCCCTTTGTGAGTAGTTTATCAAATCACAACAAACAAGCAGCTGGGTTTTGCCTTTTGCTTATATACTCTATGCTAATTTTTATTTTACTTTTAGGGAGAGTGTTTTTTTTTTTTTTGGTATATTCAGGAAAAAAAACTGATCATTGCATCTAAGAATAGGTGCTGTCCTCTTGAGTGGTGCATTTGATAGTCACAAACATCTCATTCTACTCCCCTCCCCCATTTGATGTATATTTCACATAAAAGCAAACAAAATGTCAAATGTCATAAAATAGATATATATCCATCTGTGTTTTATGGCAGACATAGTATGATATGATGTCTCCAGAAATTTGCATTTTAGGTAAAATGTTATGTTTCAGGCAGGTCTGCACATAAAAACCAGCAGTTCTCATTTCTTCTGATTTCTCCTTTCATGTGTGTGTAAAATCTAAAGAGCTTATCTGTGATTTTTTTTTTTGATACTTCACAGTGAGGCTCAAAACTGAGGCTAGACATGGATTTCCCTACATCCCTCCTGCACCCCCCCAGTTGTCAGCCAGTAACAGTGTTGGACCAAATTAGTGAGCACCCCCTGTACCCCCCCCACAAACATCCCCGTGCATCACACCCCTAATTTCAAGTCACGGGAAGAATATTGCTGACAGAGATTACTTTTCCTTTAGACACCAACACCCCAAAATCAGCTAGACTTCATGGAGTCAAGGGTCTGCCCCTCCATGTGTCAAACAATGAGAGTGAATTCTGTAAAGGAACTTACTCTGTTAAAACCGATTTTAATCTTGTCCATAATTACTACATTAAATTTATTGGAGGTTTGCTTCCATTTGCAACAATGTAAAACTATCAATGTGGATAGGAGTTCTGCAGTGTGATTCTCCTTGCACCTTGATATAAACATTAAATACTTAATTTTGTGACTCCTTAAAGTGATTGGCTTTACAGTTACTTTAATATGAAGAGGAAAAATACTTAAGTCAGTCATTTGATTCTCTTGAGCCGCTATTCTTGCAATTAATCTCACACTGTAACTAGGGGCTAGACAGATTTCTCTGGAGTTGGGTGATCAATGGGGCAAGGATTTGGGGGGGGGCAGTGGCTGGGTGGATGAAGGGGGCCCAGGCAGAGCCCTGGATGTGTATGTGTCCTCCAATGTCCTCCTTTTTGTACTTCCTTGTCCTCCTTTCCATGCTTTGGTATCTGGTAACCCTAGTTAGGCTGGCAAAGTGGCCAAGAATTGTATGTGGGGAGGGCAGGCCTTAACCATGGCCAGGGATCAGCTGAGGGAGGGAGCAGGCTCGGAGAGCAGATGAAGATCTGCAGGGGGGCAGGCCTGTGAAGCCCATCTGAGGATCGGAATGGGGGGGGTTCCTATTCCAGAGCTATCCAAGGGCTCCTTCATGTCCTTTCTACTCCAGGCATTCTAAAGATAGGTGATTGCCCAGCCTTTTACTTCTGATAAGTAGAGTGTTGGGAGGGAGGCCCAACACAGTGCTGGAGCCCATGATCCCGATGTTAAGAGTTTGCTGGACAGCTGTACACACAGGGAGTAAAGAGCAGTTTATGCACAGGGGAAATCAAGGGGCACGGGAGTACAAAGTTATCCTTTATTCCTAGCAGCTTTTTTTTAATACATGGAACCCCTGCAGCTCAGTTAGTAGTACAACAGTGTTGTAATCTCAGGGTTATAGGTTTGCAACCTGTCCTGGGTTTTTTAACTTTTGGCTTGCTGCTCCTTAGGAAGGGCTAAACTGGGAAAAAATATATATATAGCAAACACTAATAAAATGAAGGAAAATAAAGTGTACCATGATTAAAATTACTAATAGTGACCAAAATAAAGAGTCACATTTGAACTGGCTAGAAACAATTTAGGACATTTTTTTTTAATTGTGAAATGGCCTGCTGGGCAAAATGAAAACTGAGAGGCAAGTTATTTGCTTTCACTTTTTTAACTTTTTTATATGCTTATTCATTTTGGAAAACTGACAAAGGCAGACAAAGAGTACCGAACAATTGATGAGACAAAATGTCACGGAAGCATAGAATACATTCAAATTATTAATAAAAACAATTTAAATAACATTAATTTTTCATTGTTCTATATTTTTTCAATAATTTCCATCACGTGAAGTTGCACGAAAATTTTATTCAGAAAAAGTTCTGCAAATGGGTTCAAAATTTTGCACACACGCTGCCAAACTTTAGTGGAAACATAGCATACAGGTGATCAAAAGAAATGATCTAATGCTTCATTCTTGATCTAATGATCTAATGCTTCCTTCTTCAAAATATTTTAAATTAGAAACTGTGCAAAACAGAAGTATCCTTATTCTTTTTTAAAGCTAGTATCCAGAAAAGATTTTTTTTGCAACTAAGTGGCAGTTTGGCTCTTTCAAATACTTCAGAAATTATTCCCTCACTACAAAAGCCTTGGCTTTAGGGGGAAATCATAATCAGCAATCAAATTTCAGGTAACCTTGTAATTTGACGCCTAGAAGTTATGCGACCTTCAATGTTCTATTTACAAAAGGAGTCCTGAGTTGAAATCCTTTTTAGCACATACTACAATTATAATTTCATGATTTTAAAATTGGCACCCTGTGTGTTATACAGAGAGAACCAATCTACTGGAGCTTTTATGCTAAAATCAGGTGATTGTACATTACAGAAGCAGTACAAAATGTTACTCTTGATAGTCGTTCATTCATTGGGGAAGTGGGAAATGACTGTTTAGTACAATTCACAAAGCATTAGTTTGCAGCTCTCACTAATGTTGGAGGTGAGATGTGGCTAAAATACAGTGCACTGCCCTAAAAATACATTCTCTGCTCTCTAAACTACACATAGTTAGCTGAATCACCTTTGTTTCTGGCTATTACTGTGGCAATATTAGCCAAACTGAAAGCTACTGTGTCACACCTGTTTGAGATCTATAATTTTATTTTGCTCAGTGTGCTAGCAGCATGTTGTCTGAAGTATTTCACTCAAGTACTTGATGCATGGGCTGTAAAGTAAATTAGGGTTTGGACCACTCAACTTAGTCAAATTGTCACTCCTGCACTGAAGATTCAAAACTTCTCATGGACTGACTCAGAAAACATTTGAAGTTTTTATTTAATTTAGGCAGTAAGAACTTGGTGACACTGACAGAGATGTCAAGTTCTGGGTGAAGGAATTATTCCAAAGCTACCTTTTTGACCAATCAGAAAGAAGCTTTAGTCTCTGAGGTTTGGATGAATGATGTTGCAACATAAAGGCTGATGGGAAGAGAGGCAGATGCAAAATTAGCGAAATGAAAGAGATCCTTAAGATTTCAGAAGAGTCGTGAAGTGCCCTTGGGGATTCAGAATTAGCTTTCTTTTGAATAGTAACAGGAAATATCTCTGAGAGTATATCATACCTCACCTCACCCACTCACGCTGAGAGTACACTGACATACACACACTCTCACACTGAGGGTATGTCTATGCTGACGGTGGCGAAATCGTCACTGTCAGCTCCATCTTCTGGGTTTGATTGAGTGATCTGTGTAGATGTGCTCAGTCACTTCGGATATCACCATAGCAACTCCAGCCCCAGAACTGGAATTGCAGTAAGCTGACTGGACAGCATTTCTAGTTGGCTTAGTGTAGTATGGAGGAAACTCTTAGTAAGTTGCCAGGAGATACACGAGGTATTTTATGTACCTTGCACATCTCCTGTTGAGTGCCACCAAAAAGTGCAGCAAGTATAAATTAGGGATGAGAGTATATCATATCTCATCTCACATACTGGATGTACGCACTACACCCCATCTACTACACCTAGTTAACTGAATCACAGACTACACCCAGTCTAGAGGTTGCATGGACTACGTGAGGCTACAGGTTAACTGACTTTTAAGAAACTATAAATCAGTTATTGTTGAGATGTGCCCAGATTAAAATGCTATCGTAGATTTCTCAAAATAAAAAAAACAAGTGAGGCAACATGCAATGTGGAATGTGTAAAAGGTGGATTACTTACCATATTTCAACCTTAACTCCAGCCTTTGAATTCTATGTTTTACATGAGAATTATAATTTTAACTTTGTATTCTTAGCATTTCCACATGCCATATACTAGAAAAGGAATATAAAAGTTACAATACATACAGTTTTGTTACTAAAAAAGCCAAATTTCAACTGTTTGTTTATAACTTTCTAAAAATTAGAGCTCTTGCACAATACATAATGCTAAAGAAAACTATACACAAATAATCTTGAAATGTGCATGAACATTCCATTGCAAATATAGATTTATACCAAGGAACATGTAGGAATTATAGTTTGTGCATTAGTGTGATTACAGCTACCTGTGAGTTTTTAGTCTCTTGTGTCTGCTTCCAATGACTCTACTAGTCTATCAGAACAGTAGTTAGGATGAAAGAGTCAAACACTACCTGAAAATGCCTTTTTTTTTTGGTTTCATTTTTCACCAAAAAGGTTAGCAGTGATCAGACAATATAATGAAAATCCTTGTAAACAGGGTAGGATCTGAGGCTAAAATAGGGGTAGAAGTCAAGAATTACTTAAACAAGATAGATGTCTCTAACTTGGCAGGGCCTGATGAAATATACCCTAGAAAACTTAAGGAACTGGCTGAAACACTGGGGCACTCAGTCAAGTCAACTTAACAACTTGACTAAAGTCAAACTTGTTAAGTTGACCTAAAGTCAAACTTGTTAAGTTGACTTAAGGGAATGCTTACACTGGTAGACATACCCTGGGCCTGGGCCTGGGCCCCAGCCCCAGGCCCTGCCACGCCCCATGGCCTGATCCAGCTCTGGGGGCCCAGTCAGGCTCCAGAGCCCAATCCAGCTCCTGCTGCTGCTGGCAGGTGGCTTGGAGCCCAACTCGGCCCTGAGCTGCCTGCAGTTTCCAACAGGCAGCTTGGACCTGGATCAGGCTCCAAGCTGCTTGTCGGTAGCAGCAGGAGCTGGCTCTGAGCCCCCTGCTGCCTGCTGCAGGCAGCTCAGGCCTGTGCATCAGGCGCCGAGCTGGTTGCCAGCAGCAGCAGGACCTGGATCTGAGCCCCCACTGGGCTCCAGGCTGCTTGCTGGGAGCCCCCTGCCTCCTGTGGCAGGCAGTTTGGGGCCAGATCAGGTGCCAAGCTGCTTGCCAGTGGCAGCAGAAGCCATTTCTGAGCCCTCTGCTACCTGTGGCAGGGGGCTCAGGGCTGGATTGGGCTCTGAGCCACCTGCTGCAGTAGCAGGAGTCGGATTGGGGTGCCGGAGCTGGATCTGACCCTGGAGTGAGGCAGGGCTTGGGCTCCTAGGTCGAATTAAGGCTTAAGTCGACCTTGGGAGCAGGTGTTATTAAGTCAACTTAAGCAAACGCTTAAGTCGACTTAATACAAGCCCAATGTGGACACGGAGCTCATTAGGTCGACTTAAGGGAGGTGTTTTTCTTCTAGCCTGGCCAGTGCTTCTGGAGCCGGGTGGGGGGATGCCTCATCCTCTGTCCAACCAGAGTTCCCAGAGCTGGGCAGGGGATGTCTTCTCCCCTACCCGGCCAGCACGTCTGGAGCCAGCATTGGGATGCCTTCTCCCCCACCTGGCAAATGTGCCCAGAGCTGAGCGGGGGATGCTTTCCCTACTGCCTGGGTCAGCATGGTCAGGGCACCCCCCCACCACCACCTGGCCTTGGCTGTCTACGGCAGGTGGCAGGAAGACACCCCCACCCGCCCAGGAGACTAGAGCCAGATCAGCCTGGGCCAGATCTGGGTCAGTGTGGGGGGGTCACCTGTGGGGCTGCTTGCCCTGGGTATCCCCCGTTCAGAGCAGGCACTCCATTCCATGATGCCATACACCCTGGAAGGAAGAAGGTCAAACCATGTTAATTCAAACTAACAGTTAGTTCAAACTGACATGGCTTCACTGGGTTAGTTCAAACTAATAAATTCAAATTAATCTTTACTTTGAAGTTAAGCAAGGTTTTATAACTTCTAAGTAATCATTCATTACTTTGAACTAAGGAATTCCTCAGTTTAATGTAATGAAAGCCAGTGTAGCCATGCATTAATTTAGTTCAAATTAATCCTCATTAATTCAAACCAAATTGTAAGTGTAGACATACCCATAGAGAGTGCACTTTCAAAGTTTGAGAACTATCCTAAGCTGGGGGAGGTTGCAAGAGGTTTGAAGAAGAGGATTAGAATTCAAAATGATCCCTTCTGGTGAATCCATGAGATCCCTGTAACCCTATATACTTTTCTCTCCTCTGCAAGTTTGGCATTGAGGCTTCCTTAGTTCATGCCTAAGTTCATCATCATTTGATTATCAGGTGGAAAAGGTGTGAGTGAATACACATTAAGTTCCTCATTTCAAGGTGTTTCCTATAAAATCAGTGATTAATAAAATCATGGAGTCGTGTGGCACTTAAAGACTAACAGGTTTATTTTTCATATGAGCTTTCATGGGAGAAAATCCCACTTCGTCAGATGCTTTGAAGATGGGTGAACTTACAGAATGGAATGAAAATAAATGCAAGGGGGTGTAAAACGTAGGATCAGGTCATACAGTAACAGCAAATCAGACCAGTTGTTAGGTTCAAACCCTGGGAAGCCTGAACTCAATTTACCTTTTGTAACGGGAAAAGAACCCATAGTCTCGATTCAATCCTGCTTTCACAGAATTTTATTTGCATATTAATTCGAGTTCAGCTGTTTCTCTTTGAAGTCTTGATGTTCCAGTCACATCTCTGATGACAGTTGTTAACAAATCATTTATAGAGTGATTAGAAAGATGGAAGTCCTCAGCAACTTAATAATCTGTTGCAGAGGTCTGACTTGAGGGTTGCATTGGGAGACTAGTGGTTTTCTGTTGTTTTCTTTCTCGATGACTTTGGGGAATCCGTCTAGCTCTGTGAATTTGTTTTCTTACTTCCCCAGGGGGGTACTGTAGTTTCAAGCTGAAATCTTGGGCAAACAACATCCTTTACATCATAACCTCAGCCCTGCAGAACACAATGCCATCCACAGCCTCAGAAACAACTCTGACATTATCATTAAGGAGACTGACAAAGGAGGTGCAGTTGTCATCATTAATAAATTGGATTATAATCAGAAGGCTTATAAACAACTCTCCAACACAACATTCTACAGACCACTTTCCTCTGACCCCACTGAGGACTACCAAAAGGAATTATGACGCCTACTCAAAAAACTCCCTAAGACAGCACAGAAACATATAAAGACAGAAACACCACCAGAGTCCCGGACAGGAATCTTCTATCTACTACCTAAAATACATAATAAAGGAAACCCTGGATGCCCCATCCTCTCAGGCATTGGCACTCTTACCGCTGGCCTATCTGTCTATGTGGACTCCCTCCTCAGATCCTATGTTATCCACATCCCTAGCCATCTTCAAGATACCATGGACTTCCTGAGGAAAATAGAGTCCATGGGTGAGCTTCCAGAAAACACCATTCTGGCCACTATGGATGTAGAAGCTCTTTACACCAACATCCCACACAAGGATGGATTACAAGCTATAAGAAGAACCATCCCAGATGATGCCACAGCACAGTTTATGACTGAACTTTGAGACTTTGTGCTCACCCACAACCACTTCAGATTTGAGGATAATTTATACCTCCAAGTCAGTGGCACTGCTATGGGCACCCGCATGGCCCCACAATATGCCAACATTTTTATGGGTGATTTAGAACAACACTTCCTCAAGTCTCATCCCAAAACACCTCTTCTTTACTTACGCTACATTGATGACATCTTCATCATCTGGACCCATGGCAGGAGATCCACTTTCTCGAAACTACAGTACAAATCAGGGATAGACATACCAACACCACCCTGTATCAAAACCCTACTGATTGGTATAGTTACTTATATCCCTTGAGCTTCCATCCTAAACACACCACATGATCCATTGTCTACAGCCAAGCCCTAAGATATAACCGCATCTGCTCTGATCCTTCTGACAGAGACAGACATCTTGAGGATCTCTATCAAGCATTCTTGAAGCTACAGTACCCATCTGGGGAAGTAAGAAAACAAACTGACAGAGCTAGACGGGTTCCCCGAAGTCATTTACTACAGGAGAGACCCAAGAAAGAAAGCAACAGAACACCACTAGTTACCACATACAACCCTCAAGTCAGACCTCTGCAACAGATCATTAAGGACCTACAGCCTATTCTAAAAGATGATCCCTCACTCTCTCAAGTGTTGGGAGACAGACCTCTCCTTGCCTACAGACAGCCACCCAATCTTAAACAGATACTCACCAGCAACTACAAATCTAACAACAGAAATATTGAAGCAGGCACACACCCCTGCAACAAACCACACTGCCAAGTCTGCCCACATATCTGCACAATAGATACCATCATAGGTCCTAATCAAGCCTGCTACTCCATCAAAGGCTCATTTACCTGCTCCATGTGCCAGAACTACCCCAGCACCTTATCGATTGGACAAACAGGATGATGCCTGTGCAAAAGAATAAATAAACATAGACCTGATATGAGAAATCACAGAACAAAAAAACAAGTTGCTGACCACTTCCATCTTTCTAATCACTCAATAAATGATTTGTTAATGACCATTGTCAGAGATGTGACTGGGGCATCAAGACTTCAAAAAGAAACAGCTGAACTCGAACTAATATGCAAATAAAATTCTGTGAAAGCAGGATTGAATCGAGACTATGCGTTCTTTTCCCATTACAAAAAGGTAATTTGACTTCAGGCTTCCCAGGGTTTGAACCTAACAACTGGTCTGATCTGCTGTTACTGTATGACCTGATCCTATGTTTTACACCCCCTTTCATTTATTTTCATTCATTTCTGTAAGTTCACCCATCTTCGAAGCATCTGACAAAGTGGGATTTTCTCCCACAAAATCTCATGTGAAAAATAAATCTGTTAGTCTTTAAGTGACACGTGACTCCTTGTGTTGTTGTTGGGTGTTTTTTTTTTTTGGTTGTTTTTTTGGGGGTTTTTTGTTTATTTTTTTTATTTTTATTTTTTTTTTCGCTGCACTAGACTAACACGGCTATCCCTTTGGAAATTAATAAAATCATGACTGTTTGTCATTTGATTCATAAGAGCCTCCCAAATCTGTATGTACAACCAAGTTTTTTTTTTTTTTAACTTGGTGTCAGGCCATGTTGACATCTCCATGGGTATGTGTCCACTGGATGCTTAAGTTGACTTAAGCAGGCTTAAGTCAACTTAAGCAACTCCAGGGTCACATTTGGAGTTAATAAAGTTGACTTAAGCACTTGTTTAAGTCGGCTTAATAACCCTCACCCTTAAAGTCAACTTAAAGGGTTAAGTTGACTTTGTTAAGTCGACTTAACAAAATGTGGCCATTAAAGTCGACTAAATAAAGTTGGCTTAAGGCAGTAGAGTCATTTAAGTCAACTCTGTAAAGTCACCTTAAATTAATGGGTCCTTTCTAATTTGACTTTAAATCAGCCTTATAAAGTTGACTTACCTAACCCTCTAGTGTAGACATGGCCTATGAGTTCAGCAGGACCCAAGGCAGACTTAGCCATATTGGATTGGACATGCATTTTACATCCAAACTAAGATACGAGTAATGCCCTCTCTCCAAAGAGATTTAAGTGAGGGTGTCATTCAGTGTGTGGATCTTGGGATGGGTTTATTTTGAGACTGATGTTATACATTTTGGCTGGCAGACAGCAAAAGCTGTAGAAGATTGACTATGTTCCTCACAGCAGTGGTGTAGGAAGTTTATTGAGCTGGGTGACTCCAGTAACTCCTCATGTGGCAGTTCTATGATGAGCTAGATAAACCCTACCTGCCAGCTAACATAGCAGTTCACATTTTACATCTAGTGATTGGCATATGATTGAAGACTATAGAGATGGATATCATCTATCACAAACCAGTTATTTCTTCTTCTTGTTTGGGACTGGGGCACAGTTCTGTGCACAGGTCTATATATATAGCCAGCAGACTGCTCTGTGACAGGAGTTCATAATGAATTTTATTATTTCTCATCAGTTCAGTGACTATTAGATATGTCTTTTCCTATAGCTTTGCTCTCACAGTTCATCATGATTTTCAGATGAGTTTAAACAGAAAGTGAGTGCAGGAATGCCTAGAGGGGGTATTGACTTTAGAAGTCACTTCGCCTTTGGGATTTAACTGCCAGGACATGTGGTAACACACATCTATACTTTCAGGATTTTGTTTTCACCTGCATCTGGAATGTCAGAGATTTCATGACAGCTGGGAAAAGGATACCACATAGAACTGCTGATCTCAGTTGGTACAGAGAATCCTGTATAGTAGACATCTGGCTGGTGGGTCTTGCTTACATGTTTAGAATTAAGCTTATCACTAGATTTGGGGTTCAGGGAAGAATTTGCCCCTTTGGTCAGATTGACAAGTACCTTGGAGTTCTCCCTCCCCCCCCATTCTATAGCATGGGATGTAGTTCATTTGCTGATATCACTTGGATGTATCTCATCTACATAACTCCCTTCCATTAAATGAGCCTCAGACATTGTATGTACCTCAGTCTGCCCTGTTCTCTGGTTGTGACACACAGTTTAGTCTCATGGGGGCTGAAAGGTTTTGATCTAAACTAATCTTCTGGGCCTAATATAAAACTATCTGGGTGAAAAATAACAGCCTGTAGGATGCAGAAACACATGCTAGATGATCCAGTGGTTCCCTCTGACTTTAAATTGCATAGAACTATACAACTCTCATAAAACAGAAGTATAAGAAGTGCTTTTTTAAACTGAACCCATTAGCTTTTACATAATTTAAATTGGAAGCAGCACGTTTATCATTTTACAGAATTGGGGAGGAAAGAAAACAAACAAACAAACAAATGAGAAAGCCCCATCAAAAAATGAGTAAAAAGACAAGGCAAGCAGTTATCAATATAAAAGACAAATATTCCTGAGAATCTCAGCTCCATCCTAAAGTATAATAATGGTTAGTGGTCACCCTTTATATTAAGGATATATTTTGACAATGTTTATAATGGATTAATACATTATTGTACAGAACAACAGCTTGACAGATTGCTTCTAGACCTACTTGATAGCTAGCAGGAAAGTGCATTTCAGTTCTGCAAAAATGTTGATGGGGTGAGGTGAGGGACTATTCTGATTCTCTATTAGGTATATATGCACATGCAAAGAATTATTAATGTGTGAAGGACCACTGTCAACAAGGTCAATTCAAACAGTGTGGATGTGCCCGTTCACAATAGTTGAGCTCCATACCAGAAAGCAGCCTGGGAGCTTAGGATCCTGGGGAGAACTGGCTCACAAGCTCATCACGAGGTAGGCTGCCAAGAAGTCAGAGAGCATGGGTTGCCAAAGAATCATGAGTTTTGAGCCCAAGAAGTCCCCTTTCTGACAGCCAGACTACTAAGGAGCTGAGTAGGCAGGTGGTGAGCTGGCTAGAAGTCAGATAGGATTCTACAGGAACTATTTGAAAGATTAATTAACATTGACATCCTCCTGTAGAACATTTAGCTCCAAATTAATCAGCATTTTCTGACAGAAAGCTTTCTGTTGGCATATTTCCAAACAGCTCTACTTATCATAATTTATAATGCCTTTGACTGATGTGCTTATACCAATCTATGACATACTCTTCATGGCTGTGACATGCTGGTAACATCTATTGATCATTTATTAATATTCTATAAACTACTTATAAATATATCATTTTTTAAGGAGGAACAGACTGGCCGGCTATACTCATTGACTATGTTCCATTGAGTACTCCTCATTTTCTGTCAAGATGGATCAAATATGTTTAGAAAATATAGACAACTTTATGTGTAGATACTGTTACAAAGACACTTTGTGGTTAATGTGAAGGGGGAGCTAATAAAAAAAGTTTAGTAAAGTTTTGTAATCAACTATCTGTCTAATTAATGCACAAACAGAGCTGAACATAAAATAATCATATTTGGCATTCAAATTCAAAATATGGTATAGATGAGTGGCCACAATTAATATTTGAATTGTAAATGATGAATTACATAAATAAACAATTTCCAGAAGGGTAACTATGTTAGTCTGTGTACAGAAAAAACAATGAGAGTCCTGTGGCACTTTATAGAGTAACAGATATCTTCGGTCATAAGCTTTTGTGGGCTCCAACCCACGTCATCAGATGCAACTGATGAAGTGGGTTGGAGCCTGCATTTGACGAAGTGGGTTGGAGCCCACAAAAGCTTATGCCTGAAAATATCTTTTAGTCTATAAGGTGCCCCAGGACTCTCACTGTTTTTACAAATAAGCAAACATCCCATCCCTTGGGAAGCTGAGAAAATAACACCTTATGTTCACTATGACACTAACTCAGCAATAATACAATCTCTACAGACTTAAAATAAAAAAAAGACTTTGCAACTGTGACAATTTACAGTAGGAAATCCATAGGGACAGGAAAGTGATGGATTTTTGAAGGTTCTCAGCTTTGGACTAATCTTGCTTCCCAAAGTCAGTTGGGGTTCTATCATTAACTTCTTGTGCAACAAAGTTACGCCAGCATTTAGTGCTTTTGAAAATCCTACTTATATTGTGTAACTTTCTGTTGTTAAGTCTATTTATTACCATGGGAAATAAATCACTGGCTATTAATACACCATTAAAGGAAAACTATATTGGGCTTGATTCAACACACATTGAAATCAATGCAAAGACTCCCTTTCTATAAGTTCATAAAATCATAGGGTTGGAAGGGACCTCATGAGATCATCTAGTCCAACACCCTGCCAAAAAAAGCAGGACCACTCCCACTAAATTATTCCAGCTAGAGTTTTATCCAGGCGGGCCTTAAACATCTCAAAAGACAGAGATTCCACCACCTCCCTAGGTAGCCTATTCCAAGGCTTCCCCACTCACCCAGTAAGAAAGCTTTTCCTAATATCCAGCCTCAACCTCTGCCGCTGCAACTTGAAACCATTGCTCCTTGTTCTGTCCTCTGTTACTACTGAGAACAGCTAAGCTCCGTCCTCCTTGGAGCATCCCTTCAAGTAGTTGAAGGTTGCTATCAAATCCCCCCTGAGTCTTCTCTTCTGCAGGCTAAATAAGCCTAGTTCTTTCAGTCTTTCTTCATAGGGCTTGTGCTCTAGCCCTTTGATCATTTTTGTTGCCCTCCGCTGGACTCTTTCTAATTTGTCCATGTCCTTTTTGTAGTGGGGAGCCCAAAACTGGACACGGTATTCCAGATGCTGCCTCACCAGTGCTGAATAGAGGGGAATGATCACATCCCTTGATTTGCTGGCAATGCTTCTTCTGACGCAGCCCAGTATGCCATTGGCCTTTTTGGCAGCAAGAGCACACTGCTGACTCATATCCAGCTTCCCATCCACCAGGACCCCCAGGTCCCTTTCTATGGTGCTGCTACTTAGCTGATTGCTCTCTAGCCTGTAGCAGTGCATGGGGTTTTTCCGTCCCAAGTGCGGGACTTTGCACTTGTCCTTGTTGAACCTCATGAAGATGAGTTCACTCATCTTCGAAGTGGCTGACAAAGTGGGATTTTCTCCCACAAAAGCTCATGTGATAAATAAAATTTGTTAGTCTTTAAGTGTCACAGGACTCCTTGTTTGTTTTGCTGAACTAGATTAACACAGCTACTCCTTTGAAACCAGACAAGTTAGAAGTCTTCAAGTCCCCGGAGCCTGAAGATATGCACCCTAGAATACTCATGCAGCTGACTCAGGATATTTCTTAGCCATTAGCTATTATCTTTTAAAAATCTTGGAAGACTGGAGAGGTCCCAGAGGACTGGAAGAGAGCAGGGAATTATAGACCAGTCTGTTTAACCTCTGTACCTGGAAAAATAAGGGAGCAAATAATTAAGGAATTCATTAGCAAACATCTAGAAAAAAATAAGGTGTTACATGATAGTCAGCATGGATTTGTCAAGAACAAATCATGTCAAACCAACTTGATAGCTTTCTATGATGGGGTAACAAGCCTTATGGATAGAGGGGAAGTGGGAGATGTGGTGTTGCTAGACTTTAGTAAGGCATTTGATACAGTTTCACATCACCTTCTCATTAACAAACTAGGGAACTACATTCTGGATGGAGCTATTATAAGATGGGTGAAGAACTGGTTAGATAACTGCTCCCACAGAGTAGTTATTAATGGTTAACAGTCATGCTGGAAGGGCATAACAAGCAGGGTACCGCAAGGATCAGTTCTGGGTAGGGTTCTGTTAAATATTTCCATCAATGATTTAGATGATGGCTCAGAGAATACACTTATAAAGTTTGTAGATGGTACCCAAGCTGAGATGGGTTGCAAGTGCTTTGAAGGACAGGATCACAATTCAAACTAGTGAAATGGTCTGTAGAAAACTGACTGAAATTCAATAAAGACAAGTGCAAGGTATTCCACTTAGGAAAGAAAAATCTACTGCTCATATACAACATAGGCAATGACTGCCTAGGAAGGAGGACTGAGGAAAGGGATCTGGGTGTCATAGTGGATGACTAGCTAAATATGAGTCAACAGTTTAACACTGTTGCAAAAAAAGCAAATACGATTCTGGGATGTATTAACAGGAGTATTGTAAATAAGACATGAGAAGTAAATCATCCGCTCTAGTCAGCCTTGATTAGGCCTCAACTAGAATATTATGTCCAGTTCTGGGTGCCTCATTTCAGGAAAGATGTGAACAAATTGGAGAAGGTCCATGGAAGACTAACAAGAATGATTAGACGTCTGGAACACTTGACTTATGAGGGAAGGTTGAAAGAACTGAGTTTGTTTAGTCTGTAAAAGAGGAGACTGAGATTGAACATGATAGCAGTTTTCAAGTACCTAAAAGGTTGTCACGAGGAGAAGGGAGAAAAATTGTTCTCCTTAACCACCAATTATAGGGCAGGAAGATGGGCTTAAATGATGTTAAGGGAGGTTTAGGTTGGACATCACGAAAAAATTCCTAACCATCAGGAGGATTAAACGCTTGAATAAGTTGCCTAGGCAGGTTGGGTACGTCCACACGTATCTTTTAAATCAAAATAACAGTGGTTATTTCGATTTAAAAAAGATTAGGTCCACATGACATTTTCTTGTTTCAAAATGATGAGCTCCATCATTTCAAAACAAGAGACGTTATTTCAAAATAGCTTAAGCTTACTTTAATTTGAATTATCTGTTATTTCAAAATGGTTCGGACGTGTTATTTCAAAATAACCATTATTTCAAAATAACACTTTTGCCCTTCTCCTTCCCAGGGTGCCTTCCTTTCTGTATATATTGGGTGGGGGCATGGAACAGTGAGGGGGCCATGTTGCCACACCTCCCATGCTGCCCCTCTCCTGATTCAAAATAGCAAGTCCTGTGTCTGGATTTACTATTTTGATTTGAGGTGTTTGCTTATTTGGATTTAAATTAATTTGAATTAAGGAAGCACCTGTCAGGGATTGTTTAAAAGGGTTCTTGGTCCTGCACTCAATGACCTTTCATGGTTCCTGCCAATTTCTATGATGCTATGTTACATATGTGAACTGCAGTATGAGAGAAGGGCCACTTTCATATTAGCTCATATATGAGTTAATAGATAATCTCACATAAATGGACATTTAAAACAGATATTATGCAGTATTTTCACATCATATATATTTTTATTCTACATGAAATGTCTGTTATAACTTGCAATTAAAATGAATGCTATAATAATGATCATTATTATGACATCAAGCACCTAATTTGCAGCTCATATAAAGTGGCATAGCTTCATTGATTTTGACAGAGGTACAGTGAATTGCACCAGACAAGAATCTGGCTAGTTTTGTTTACTGCAGTTAGGATTCTGCTGATTCAAAGTGTTCAGAAAAACCTCAGGCACAAACAAAAAACCCAGCGTGCACATCCTTCCAAGCAAGGGACCATCTCAAGCCTTTACATTTGCAGGCAATAACTAAAGATTATGGGGTGTATTGGAGTAACAAGGGCCATTGAATCCCATTTTTCTCTCAGGTAATTTAATATTCCAAAGGGAAGTCTGTGATTAAAAGAATTCTGTGTATATTTTTAAAATAAATACATTTTTCTAGAATTTGTGTCAGCATAACATTTCATGCAAGGCCAGACTTCAGGAAAATGGTGCTCCAGGTGAACTTATATTTTGGCACCCCCATCTCCTGTTGCCTCTCCAGACTCCATACCCTCCCCATCACCTCAAAGCCCCATGGCTCCCCTGCCATGTGTTGTGCTCCCTTCCATGGCCTCACACCCCAGAATCATCCTGTTCCTTGCCTCCTGTTAACAGTGCCCCCTTACCCATGTTACCCACCTAAGAGTTGTGTTGATTTCATGTGAAGCTTCTGCATAGGGCACTACATCCCCATGCAATCTTAATTAAGTACATGATTCTGGTTTAACACAAAGAAAATATACAAAAAAAAATTACATCTGATTATAACAGTGTAAAATGGCATGATTTTCAACTGGAGGGTCAATATCGTAAATTGTCCTGGAGCAGATTAATATTGAACTGAGATATTAAAATTTTATTATACAGTCCCAAAGCCGTTTAGAAAAAAACACAAATATCCATCACTTCTGAATGCATTGTGGTCTGATACTGTCAAAGACAGAGCCAAGGAGTGCTTGGCTTGTGGATAATCAGAAATGGGAAACTTGGAGTTTGATTTCACAGAGATGGAATGAATTTACAAGAGAAAAATCATTCCTAACTACTCTGTTGAATATTTTTGAAAAACAAATCCTGAAATCCTTATTCAGTCCTTACTCAGTCTTTCCTAGAGCAAAATTTCTTATAACTTAAATGAGAGTTACAATTCAGACCCAAGAAATAACAAGAGATGAGTCCAAAACAGAAGTTTGAATTCAAACTCTTTTGAATACTAGTTGGGAAGTGGAAAGGAATGGAGACAAGTGCTGAAATTTGAATCTCAGATATCAAAATTATTCCAACTATTTGGGCTGTAGTTTACATCAGTGTGTCCTGGTCTCCTCTGTTCAGAGTTTGAGGTATGACCCAGAAATAATGGTTTCACAGCTCTGGTAGATTTGGGAGATCCAAAGCTGGTGATCACTGGATAGCTTCTTCTGACCTTTTAGGTCACCAACAGGGAACATTTTATTTCTTCTGTTATCCTATTTTTGTCTTTCTGTTTTTTGGCCTCTCATCAGCAACTTAAATGTCATTCTAGCTTTCCATCCTCTCCTTTATAAAACTATGTCAAGTGTCCAAGATTTAGATTAGATTAAAACTAACTCTTTGATCATCTACTTTTTAAATACAGATCAAAAACATTTATACCTTCTTTTTCAGTATTCCTCCTGTCCCATTTCTGTGTTTCCATTTTCTTTTATTCCCACTCTATCCTTTTAGTGCTTTCTTCCATTTTCTCATTCCTATTATTCTAGTACCAGCTCTCTCATTTCCTACTTATTTTCTCTTTATTCCTTATCACCTTTTTTCCCTCCTTTTTTGCTTCCTGCTCTGAAATGATCCTTATACCAGCCAGAGGAATAGAGTTATCGTAATATCGTAATACTGCTTGAAAAAAATTCACTTGATGAGGAACTCTGTAAGCACTTACATATTACACCCAATCCAGAAATGAATTCTTGGGGAAGGAACAGAAAGCCCTAAGCAAGCAACTTCAAAAGCTCAGTGGTATATAAAATAAAGATCATATGTCTTCTGGGATACAAACAGATATATTGAGGCAGATGGGAAGAGTACAAACAACAACCATTTTTAATATCCTGCACAGTTACTGAATTTTCCAGCAGCTGCACAAGAATTGTCTTACACATCTTGCCACTGCCTAATCACTGGAAAGATCTAATACCACAGTGGAATGTAGGATCTTAATTTCACATAACAGTTAACACACAGGCCAAACAATATAACAATAAAAAGCCTTTTGTTTACCTACTTTGGTTCCCTTTTTGCCTTCCTGACTTTTGAAAGCCCAGCTGGTTGCAATAAAAAGGACCATTTTTTTCAAGCATTATAACACATCTTAAAGTTGGAAATTCCAGTGTTTCCTAAAACCCTCAGTACTGCTTTTATACTAAGTTGCAGAACATAGCAATGTTCTTTCTTTGCAGTCAGCATAAAAAGTTATAGGTGATTGTAATACTTTTTAAAGGATAATTTTTATGTACTCTAAAATCATTGTAGCCCATACCTAGGACTTCTAACATACACATACATTTTACTAGGGCCAAATGAATTGAAAACATTTACTGAAATGAGTTATCACCAGTGATTAAAAAGAAGACCTTACAGAGAATGCTGCCTGATAATTTCACATGGAGGAAGTGACAGCAGGGAACTTTAAAGAAACATATTATTTGTGCTTCACAGTGATGCCAAACTTAGAAAAAATCAGGTGCCTTGAAATTTAGGGCTAAAAAGCAGTATTTTTTTTTTATGCAATAACTCAAATACCAATTGACATCAAAAGCTATATTTTCAAGTATAGCTCTCACTAAGTATATAGCGAGAACAGCTGATTTTTAAATAAAAATACAATATCATGACATTTTAGAAAATGTTGCTTTATGTATGTGGCTCATACTGTCACTCAAGAGTGAAAAGTGAATGGAGTTACTCATAAGAAGAAATGTGTGATGATCCTGACAGGAGATATTTAGAAGCAGAACAAATCATATATGCTGCATAATTTAGAAATATGATTTGTATCAGTGAATTAATGATAGGAGCTGCCTCCTAAAAAGTGTACAGAGTGCAATGGAAAGGCTAGCAGAGGCAGTTTTGTGACTGCACCAGAAATGAGAGGAGGTTAAAATATTCTCTAAATTACAATTCAGAAGACAGAAACTGATCAGAAATCTGAAACGGACTGAAAAGGTGGAGAACTCTGTCAAGGAAAAGAACCAAAAATGAGAGGAAAATTATTTTTGTTCCCTATCCGAGCAAAAATCATCTTCAATCCCCTTCTCACATACCATGAACAAAATAAACCATTTGAATGGTTAGAATAGGAAACACACAGATTCATGTGCATAAGTTCTGCTCTTCATGTGGAAACTGAGGACAAAGTCTAGACCATTATGATGATTTTTACAAATGTGGAGCACTTACACCCAACCAATGGGAGCTGTGTTGTTTTGATTCTCAGATGTCCTCATCTGGGCTGTATAATTAGCCCTTAGTATATTCTGATCATGTCACTTTCCTTATCAATTGCTGTATGAAGGTTGTACAGTTTCAGAAATGTTTCCTTCAGTCTCTTCGGCTATTTATCTTGGTAGTGGTTGATCACAAGGTGCAAGGTTTGTGAGGTAGTGGAAAGTGGCTAATTAAGGCAGATGAGCAAAATTATTTTCTGCATGCAGCAACCTATTTTCCCACCAGTACAGATATTCTTTGTTAGTTGCATGCCCATAGATTGCTTAAATAAGACAATCAGTGATTGGGCTAAGAGCAAATTAACTGAAATATAAAGATGGGTAAGATAGCTTCATTGCTGCTCTATTATATTTAGTACTATGACTTTATTTCAGTCATTCTGCACACAACAAAGCCATGATTTCCCCACATTTCAATATAGCAAAAGTATTTTCTCTGTAAGATAATTTGTTCAGTTTTAAAGGCCCTGGAATGTGAAAGATGAACAACTAATTGTTAAGATTTTTCAGACGGTAGAGTCAAAGTCCTTCAGAGGGTTAGGATTAAAATCCGGTTCTTGTTCTCTGCCTTAGTCCAAACAGGGACACTTTTAATATCTGTCTGAAACTACTGCATATTTATTTGTAAATATATGTTTTTCCTGGGGTATGTAAGCTTCAGATGGCTTTGTGAGCTTTCCACGTGTTATCTTCCTGCTTCTGATACTATTTAACAGGACACAACCACATTCCTGCTTCCTCCCTCCTCACTTTGATTGACAGGGCTGAAAATCCAAAGAGAAATAGGCACTGGAAATAAAAGCAAAACTGAAGTAATTTTAGATAAAAAAAAAAAAAATTGTGCTCCAATCACAATAGCAACCTCATCCTCTTGCCATTGTAGTTTTCAATGCTTTCATAATGATTTCTGTCCAATTGATGAACCCAGGAATTTTAATTTTAAAAAGCTGCAGGTCTGTACCTCTGAATAATTTAACTTAAGGATTCCCCTGAGGCCAATGAATGTTTAAATAAACATGCTGTGCTTCTAGAAATCAATTTCCAGCCATTTAAGACATGGCACAGATCATAACTAAAACAATCTGATGTGTTTTTGATAATACATTTTGTCTTAGCCTCTTTTTGAAGCCTGTCACAAAGCAAACAATTTATGTTGTATGTTGACCCTGTAAATAGTGTAGTGGCTAACACTGCTGCTTAACATGCAAAAGGTCCTAGGTTCAATTCCTAGGGGGTTGGATTTGATGATCTCATGAGGTCCCTTCCAGCCCTATGATTTGATTGATTTAACATTCAAGATGAGGAATTTAATCTATTAGAATATGGAGGCAAACAGATGTCTGCAACACTGATAGCAGAATATTTTATTTTAAAGAGTAAAAAGTATGTGTGAGAGAGAGGATGTGGAGTTTGGAGAGGGGGTGAGATAGGGTGCCAGAGATGAGGGAAAGGAAAGGATTTATGTGAAAATAACAGGCCAGATCAATATGCATAACTACAGTTGGTTCAAAAGTTTTGCACAAAAATCTTTTCTGCAAGTATTTATGGTTATGGGGAAATCAAAATGTTCTGGTATTGACATTTATGCTTGTGATCCCTGCCCCCTCCCCAGCAGTTTATTGTAGTTCCTGGGTCTCTGAGTGCTTATAGCTCAGGGAGAGGCTCCGGGAAGACAAGAGGCCAAGGGCAGACTTAGAACCTTCAAGGCAACTGAGAGAGAGAGAGAGAGAGAGAGACATTTTTTCAAGCAATAGGAGCTCCACTGGCTCAGAGGAGGATAACAGGATGCCTGAATGGTCATCAGCTCACAGGCTCAAATGACGAACTGAGTCTGTAAGAAAGAAGCTGGTTGGGAGACAGAGTCAAATGATGGACAAGTGAAACCTCAGAAGAAGATGCAGCCTGACAAAAAAGAAAGTCTTCAGCAGGGGCGTCGCTGGCAGTGGGCACAGGGGGCCCGTGCCCCAAATCTCACCAGCTGTGCCCACAGTCTTTTCCCTGGACCCCCAGTGCCAGCGCAGGGACAGGTGGCCAGTCCCCGGCAGTGCAGGGAGACAGGGAGCTCACTGAGTCCCTCCCTCCTCCACGTGCTGCAGCCACGTCTGTGGCTCAGCCAGGGGAGGGGAGACAGGGAGGGAGTTTCAAACAGAGGCAGCAGCTCCAGCAGGGGCTTCTCTCCAGAGGACAAAGCAGGTAGGAGTTGGGGGGGGGGACTTGAGGCCCTGGTCAGGCAGGGGGGAGAGGAGGGGCTGCCTGGGGCCAAGGGGGGCATCCCTGTATGGGCTCCAGCCCCTGGGTGGATGCAGGGAATTAGTCCCTGGCCTCTGGGCCCCAGGTGGGGTGTGGGGGGACTCTCCCAGGCCTTTGGGACCCGGGTGGGGCTGTGGCAGATGCCAATAGGCATCCAGGGCCCAGGTGGGATGGGCAGGGGTGCCCCCAAACCTCAGGGGCCCATGTGGGACTGGTGGGGGTGTCCCTAGGTATCTGGGGCCCAGGTGAGACTCAGGGGGCTACCCCTAGGCTTCTGGGCCCTGGGTGGGACTGGGGGGTGTCCATAGACCTCTGGACCCCAGCTGGGATTAGCCAGGGGTACCCCTGGGCTGGGAGCATTCCCCCAATGGCCTCTAGGTCCCAGCTGGGTCCATGAGTGTCTCTCCATTGCCTGCAACGGGGATCCCTCCATGGCCTATGGGCTTCAGGGGCAGGTGGCCTGGGAATGGAGCGCTTCACATGATCCCTGGGTGGGCCAAGGGATGTTCCTCAGCCTTTGTCCGGGCCAGGGTCAGGCCAGCAGAAGGCTGGTGAGCCAGGGACCGTCCCTCAGCCTTGGGTCCCTGGGGATTAGGTTGGTGGCCAGGCTGCTGTGATGCAGCCCTGGTGAGGGAACCCCTCACAGCTCAAGGGGTGAGGCTCAGGTGCCAACACAGAGTCTCCTGCCCTCAGCCCATGCCCAGACCATGGTGCTGCCCTGGTCCCCCCCGGGGTCTCCTGCCCTCTCCCCATGCCCATGTGTCAGGACTGGCCTGGCTTGGGGTCCCCTGCCCTCACCCCATGCCCAGGTGGTGGAGCTGTCTGGTCTCCCACAGGGTCTCATGTGGTGGTGGGGCTGGCCTGGCACAACTGTGCAGTCTCCTGCCCTTGCCTTGTTGCCTCAGTTGTGAGGCTGGGGCAGCAGGTGGCCCGGGAGTGTAACCTCATCAACAGTGATATTATTTGTAAAGTTAAACTCTGCTGAACACCGCCATATGCTGTGCCTAGTATTTATCCTGTGCTTGAAATTGTTCTCTTGTGTGTGAGATTGTTCTACATTAAGCAGAAAGTGACTGGAGGTGTGGGGCAGGGATAGATAACATGGAGGGACAGAGATAATTAATTGTATTTACCTTTAAATGCATGTTAATTAATTGTGTGTATATGTCCTTTAGTGTGATAAGTGAAATAATTCTGTAACCCTGACAAATAGGCATTATAACCAATGTCCATCAAGACTCCATATTGCCAGTCTGGAACTGCTGCTTAAACATTGTACTATATTTTGTATACTTGATGAAACCTGGTTTAGGCATATGCTGTGTATGTTCATTTAAATGTGTGAATGAAGGGTGTGTGTGTGTAAAGGGACCAGTCTCAGTTGCCAACCTGTCTTGATGGAGCACAATTAACATAGAATCATAGAATTATAGGGTTGGAAGGGATCTCATAGGTCATCTAATCCAACCCCCTTCCAGATGCAGGGCCACTCACACTAAACCATCCCAATCATGGTTTTGTCCAGCCAGGCCTTAAACACTTCCAAAGATGGAGACTCCACCACCTCCCTAGGCAGCTCATTCATATATACTTCACCACTCGCCTAGTAAAAAAGTTTATTCTAATATCCAGCCTCGACGTCCCTAACTGTAACTTGAGACCATTGCTCCTCATTCTGTCCTCCGTTACTACCGAGAATAGTCAAGCTCCGTCTTCCTTGGAGCATCCCTTCAAGTAGTTGAAGGCTGCTATCAAATCCCCCCTCGATCTTCTCTTCTGCAGACTAAATAAGCCTAATACTTTCAGCTTTTCCTCATAGGGCTTGTGCTCCAGCCCTTTAATCATTTTGGTTGCCCTCCGCTGGACTCTCTTTAGCATGTCCCTGTCCTTTTTGTAGTGGGGGGCCCAAAACTGAACACAGTATTCTAGATGTGGCTTCAACAGTGCAGAATAGAGGGGAATGATCACATCCCTTGATCTGCTGGTAACACTTCTTTTGATGCAGCCCAGTATACCATTGGCCTTTTTGGCAGCAAGAGCACACTGCTGACTCATTTCCAGCTTCCCATCCACCATGACCCCCAGGTCCTTTTCTACACTGCTGCTACTTAGCTGAATGTTCCCCAGCCTGTAGCGGTGCATGGGGTTTTTCCATCCCAAGTGCAGGATTTTACACTTGTCCTTATTGAAGTTCATAAGATTTCTATTGGCCCACTGTTCCAATTTATCTAGGTCTCCCTGAATCCTGTCCTTGCCCATACAACGTGTATACTGTTCCCCCCAGCTTGGTGTCATCCGCGAACTTACTGAGAGTGCAGTCTATTCCATCATCCACATCATTGATGAAAATGTTGAACAGAACCGGCCCCAGGACCGACCACTGGGGCACACCACTCATGACTGGTTGCCAGCTAGACATGGAACCATTGATTCCTACATGCTGAAACCGTTGATCTAGCCAGTTTTCTATCCACCTTACAGTCCACCCATCCAACCCATACTTCCTTAATTTGCCAATGAGAATGCTGTGGGAAACTGTATCAAAAGCCTTGCTAAAATCAAGGTATATCACATCAACGGTTCTTCCTGCATCCAGAAAACCAGTCATCTGCTCATAGAAGGAAATGAGATTGGTCAGGCATGATTTACCCTTGGTAAATCCATGCTGACTGTTTCTGATCACTTTATTTTCTTCTAAGTGTTTGAGGATGGATTCTTTAAGAATCTGCTCCATAATTTTGCCAGGGATTGAGGTGAGGCTGACTGGTCTATAATTCACCGGATCCTCTTTTTTCCCTTTCTTGAAAATAGGCACTACATTTGCTCTTTTCCAATCCTCTGGCACCTCCCCTGTTCTCCATGAGTTTTGAAAAATAACGGCCAGCGGTGCTGCTATCTCATCAGCCAATTCCCTTAGCACTCTTGGATGCAGTTCGTCCGGCCCCATGGACTTGTGCACATCCAGCTTCTTTAAGCAGTCCCTAACCTGACCTTCCATCACCAAGGGCTTCTCTTCTTCTCTCCCATCTGCCATACCCATGTTAGTGGGCTGGGAGCTGACCCTGCCTGTGAAAACAGAAGCAAAAAAAGCATTGAGCACTTCAGCTTTTTCCTCCTCCTCCGTCACGAGGATGCCTGCCCTATTCAGCAAGGGACCTACACCATCCCTGATCCTCTTCTTGTTATTACATACTTGTAGACCCCCTTCTTGTTATCCTTTACATCCCTCGCTAGCCGCAGCTCCATTTGTCCTTTGGCCTTTCTGATTTTATCCCTGCAGTCCCTAGCAATATCTTTATATGCCTCCTTGGTCATCTGACCAAGCTTCCACTTCCTGTAAGCTTCCTTTTTATGTTTAAGCTCAGAGCAGAGTTCTCTGCTAAGCCATTCTGGCTGCCTCACGTTTCTTCTTTCTCCTAACTGGAATGGCAACTTCCTGTGCCCTGAGCAGGGTTTCTTTAAAATATAACCAGCTTTCTTGGACTCCTTTCCCCTTCAGATTAGCTTCCCAAGGGATCCTGCCCATTAGTTCCCTGAGGGAGCCAAAATCTGCTTTTTTGAAGTCCAGGGTTTTTGTTTTGCTTCTTTCCTTCCTTCCTTTAATGAGCATCCTGAACTCAACCATGTCATGGTCACTACTGCCTAGCTTGCCATTTACTTCTACCTCCCTGATCAATTCTTCCCTGTTTGTGAGCAGCAGGTCGAGAGGTGCAAGGCCCCTGGTTGGTTCCTCCAGCATTTGTACTAGAAAGTTGTCCCCAATACACTCTAAAAACTTCCTGGATTGCCCATGCACTGCTGTATTGGCGTCCCAGCAGATGTCAGGGTAATTGAAGTCCCCCATGAGCACCAGGGCCTGTGATCTACAAGCTTCCGCTAGTTGTCCATAGAACACCTTATCCACCTCCTGCTTCTGGTCTGGTGGTCTATAGCAGACCCCCACCACAACATCCCCCTTGTTGCATTCCCCTCTCAATGTAATCCACAGACTTTCTACAGGCACGCTTCCACTTCCATAATGGAGCTCTGAGCAGTCATAGAGCTCTTTTACATATAGTGCTACTCCTCCCCCTCTTCTTCCCTGCCTGTCTTTCCTGAACAGTTTATACCCATCCATGGCAGAGCTCCAGTCATGCAGACTATCCCACCACGTCTCTGCCTAGGTCAGCCCTTGCCCCTTGTTAGTCACACAGGGGCAGGCCAATCACAAGGCTGCTAGAAGCTGCTAGTAGCTGGGGATTAAAGGTGATCAGGGAACAATGGTGCAAACAGCCCCCACCCAATCACACAAGCACAGTCCCACAACTAACAGCAAGCACCTGTAAGGAAAAAGACATGAACACACAGTCAGCAAACCACCTTGGATGCACCTGGCACCAACTCCTTCCCTCGCAAATTCCCCTGTTTGCAGTCCCCTGTTCACAAGCTCAAATACAGATACACCGTGTTAGTTAATGAATGTGTATATGTGAGTGGTTCTTTGAATTTGGGGGTTGGAAGAATCCAGTCCTAGGAAACTGAGGTCCTGCAAGGGTGGCTCCATTGGGAGGGTGCATGCAAAAGGGAGAAATGAGCTCCATATAGAAACACAAGTGACATAAGCAGGACATGAATAGAATTTCAACTTCCCCCCTCCCAAAAGGAACTCTAATAAATGAGCATAACCCGAGTTGGGTGGGTAAAGTTGGTAACAGTTGTTGAATATACTTTATATTCCCCCCTAAAAATTTTCTCTGTATAATTTTTCAATGCAATTGCTATTTCCCAAGACTTACATTTACATTTACACATAATACTAGCATTCTCTGGGAGTTCCTGATGAATTCTTTGAGCTTTGTACTACATAAGTTCTAAGCATAATTTGGACATTTTATTTTTGATCTTCCCATACTTGTTATTACTTGAACTGAGGTATGATTTTGTCTTCTTGATTAATAACAAAACATTTATAGAAATTTTCAGGGAAAAAATATAAACACATATATATGTGAATTAAACATACTGTTGTTATGACTGAGGACATCCCTGCAGGCAGTCAAGTCATGTCAAGTGATGCCTGCCTTGATTTCCCAATTCCTGGAATATAAACAAGTCCAAACAGACATTCATATGCTAAAGAGCACCCCCTTTGAGGGGTCTTGTTTGTTAACAGAAGAGAACAGCACAAAACTTAAGTGAAACCTTTGTTCCACTACTCCACAGGAAAAACCACTGCCTTGGCGTTAGTCAGTCTTGTGACTTGAACTTTTAGCTTTGGAGCAGGCTCATTCTAAGTTCCAGTTCTGTAGCTAAGGACTTGGAAGGACATTCTGACATCTGCCAATCTGTGTTTGACAGTGTACATTGGGTAAGCCGCTGGTAGCTAACCAGCAGGTCCCTTGCCAAATTCCTTGTTCTGGGCTACTCCCTCATTGGGTCACTTAGGATGCAAAAGCACTTGACTGTGGGATGCCTACCCAAACTGAGCTTGGAGAAATTTAAATGATGACCAGGTGCTCATTTACTAATTAACCAGCTGGAATTGTCAGTTAGTTCCATATGGACCTGCACAAAGCAGTGACAGGGGCTATGTCTACACCTAACATCTTAGTTCAGACTTGGCTAGTCCAAACTAAGTAGTTCAAAAGTTAGTCTGAATTAAGCATATTTTTTTAGTTTGAATTAACTTTTAGTTTGAACTAAAACAGCATGGTTAGTTTGAACTAAAAATTAGTTTGAACTAAAAAAAGCACTTAGTTCAAACTAACTCCTTGTTTGAACTTGTTTAATTCAAACTAGGATGTCTGCATTATGCTACTTCGAATTAAATGTGCAAATTAGTTCAAACTAAGCAGTTGGTTCAGACAAACTGGTCAAACTAAGTAGTTTGAGCTAAGCTCTGCTTAGTTTAAACTAATTTTTTTTTTTTAGTTTGAACTAGGCAAAGCCTAGTGTAGACAGGGTTCAAATTAGTTCAAATTAAGTCTCATTAATTCAAACTAATTTGCTAATGTAAATATAGCCAGGCAGACTGACACCTCCTAAAGCCCTTTGACAGACACAAAATATGAAATTTCCATACTATAGCATTAACCATGGCTGCATTCCTACAGCTGGTCAGAAACCCCATTTTGTGTCACCTCCAGTTTGCTTCTAGGTGTCATTTTCTTCCCTTTTATTGATTTTTAAATTCAACTTGCCTTTGGACTGATTTGTGCTCTCAGATTATACCTGAGCTAGCTGCATGGACATCAAGAGAGTGGATTTAAGAATTATTAGTGTGGGATTTTCTAAAGTGTTCCGTTGAGTTCTAGATGGGCTCCTAAGTCACTTAGGTCCACTTTTTAAAGGTATTTAAGTGCTTAATGAGGTAATTGAGTGTCTAAATACATTTAAAAGTCCAGCCCTCTGAAGGTTTTGAAAATTTCACCCTTGGTCCATAGTCTTCAGTCAGTTTAACAAAAATAATTCCATTCTGTATCTCTTCTGGGTGCAATGGCGTGTTCATGAGCTTTTTATTTCATTCATTATTTCCATACAGAGACAAACATTTTCAAAAACAGTTGCTAAAAGATTCTACATTCATATTTGGGGTCTGATTCAATTCCCACTGAAATTAATGGAAGGTAGCTGATTATTCTGTAATGATATTGTTTTTATCTACCTGTCTCCATTCAACATACTTCAAACAAATTAGAAAAGAGTTGCTGCTTAGAGTAAACAGAATCTCTTCAAGTAAATCATATTATTCTTTCCTTTTGAATATTTTCTTTGCTATACAAGTTCTATTTTGACTTGGGCTTTTACATTTTAAATTGTCTGATGACTGTACTGTAAAAAAAAAACAAACAAAAAAAAAAAAAACAAGGAATTGTGTGGCACTTTAAGACTAACAGAAAGTGCCACATGATTCCTTGGGTTTTTTTTGCTTGACTAGACTAACACGGCTATCCCTTTTGAAACTGTACGTTTTAAAAGACTGTCACAGTTTCAAAAGACAAATATCAAATTATGTGTAAGGGAGGGTAATATATTTTTCTCACAACTAGTGTGCATTTACACAAGAGAAAAGTAATTAGCACAATACTAGCAAAATCATATGGGTCATTTATGTGATCACCAATAATTCTACTCCTTATCAGACAGCAGCCACAGAGTCTCTTGGGACAGATCCAATAGAAATCACACAGAAAGTGGAACAATACCTTTGCTATCAGATTATAGATCTGTAGCACAAGGTCAGATACAGCTCTTCAACCTTCAAGCATTTTGGCCTAACTCTTGGGATTCCAGAATTGTCAGCACATTCTTGCTCCTGTATATCGTTAATATTTTACCATTAAACCCCTCTAAAGCATTTACTTCTGCCTTTTCTTATCGAGGATCTCATTAACATCAGTCGTAAGAATTATCAACAGGCACAGGAGAACTCCAAAAAATTTTAGAATCATAGGGTCGGAAGGGACCTCATAAGGTCGTCTAGTCCAACCCCCTGCCAAAAAAAAGCAGGACCACTCCCACTAAAAATTCCCAGCCAGTGTTTTGTCCAGCTGGGCCTTAAACATCCCCAAAGATGGAGATTCCACCACCTCCCTAGGTAGCCCATTCCAATGCTTTACCACTCGCCTAGTAAGAAAGCTTTTCCTAATATCCAGCCTCGACCACCCCAGCTGCAACTTGAAACCATTGCTCCTTCTTCTGTCCTGTTACAACTGAGAACAGCCGAGCTCCATCCTCCTTGGAGCATCCCTTCAGGAAGTTGAACGTTGCTATCAAATCCCCCATCAGTCTTCTCTTCTGCAGGCTAAACAAGCCTAGTTCCTTCAGTCTTCCTTCATAGGTATTGTGCTTCAGCCCCTTGATCATTTTTGTTGCCCTCCGCTAGACTCTTTCTAATTTGTCCACATCCTTTTTGTAGTCGGGACCGCAAAACTGGACACAGTATTTCAGATGTAGCCTCACCAGTGCCGAATAGAGGGGAATGATCACATCCCTCGATCTGCTGGCAACAATTCTTCTGATGCAGCCCAGTATGCCATTGGTCTTTTTGGCAGCAAGGGCACACTGCTGACTCACAGCCGGCTTCCCATCCACCATGACCCCCAGGTCCTTTGTTACGGTACTTCTACTTAGCTGATCACTCCGCAGCCTGTAGCAGTGCATGCAGTTTTTCCATCCCAAGTGCTGGACTTTACACTTGTCCTTGCTGAACCTCATGAGATTTCTATTGGCCCACTGCACCAATTTGTCTAGGTCTCCCTGAATCCTGTCCCTGCCCTCCAGTGTGTCTACTGTTCCCCCCAGCTTGATGTCATCACAGACTTACTGAGTGTGCAATCAATCCCATCATCCAGATCATTAATCAAAATGTTGAACAGAACTGGCCCCAGGACAGACCGCTGGAGCACACCACTTGTTAATGGTTGCCAACTACACATGGAGCCATTGATTCCTACACTCTGAAACCGTTGATCTAGCCAGTTCTCTATCCACCTTACAGTCCACACGTCCAACCCATACTTCCTTAACTTGATGATGAGAATGTTGTGGGTAACTGTATCAAAAGCCTTTCTAAAGTTGAGGTATATAACATCAATGGCTCTTCCTGCATCCACAAATCCAGTCATCTCATCATAGAAGGCAATGAGGTTGGTCAGACACAATTTACCTTTGGTGAATCCATGCTGACTGTTCCTAATCACTCTATTTTCCTCCAAGTGTTTCAGGATGGGTTCTTTGAGAACCTGCTCCATGATTTTTCCAGGGATTGAGGTGAGTCTGATAGGTCTGTAATTCCCTGGATCCTCCTTTTTGCCTTTCTTGAAAATAGGTACTATATTGCTTTTTTCCAATCGTCTGGCACCTCCCCCATTCACCACAAGTTTTCAAAGATAATGGCCAGTGGTACTGCTATCTCTTCGGCCAACTCCCTCAGCACCCTTGGATGCAGGTCATCTGGCCCCATGAATTTGTGCACATCCAGCTTCTTTAGTTACTGCCTAACCTGACCTTCCGTCACCAAGGGCCTCTCTTCCTCTCTCCAATCTGCCATACCCATGGTAGTGGGCTGGGAGCTGGCCCTGCCTGTGAAAACTGAAGTAAAAAAACCATCGAGCACTTCAGCCTTTTCCTCATCCTCCATCATGAGGATACCTGCCCCATTCATTAAGGGACCTACGCCATCCTTGATCCTCTTCTTGTTATTGACATACTTGTAGAAGCCTTTCCTATTTTCCTTCACATCCCTTGCTAGCCAGAATTCTAACTGTCCTTTGGCCTTTCTGATTTTATCCTTGTGGTCCCAAGCAATATCTTTATATGCCTCCTTAGTCATCTGTCCAAGCTTCCACTTCCTGTAAGCTTCCTTTTTATGCTTTAGCTGTGTGCAGAGTTGTCTGTTAAGCCACACTGGGCGCCTTCCACATTTGCTGTTCTTTCTTCTCATTGGAATGGTATCTTCCTGGGCCCTTAGCAGGATTTCTTTAAAATACAGCCAGCTCTCTTGGACACCTCTCCCCTTCAGATCAGCCTCCCAAGGGATCCTGCCCATCAGTTCCCTAAGGAAGCCAAAATCTGCTTTTCTGAAGTCCAGGGTCTGCATTTTGCTTCTTTCCTTTTTGCCATTAATCAGCATCTTGAACTCTATCATCTCATGGTCACTGTTGCCCAGGTTGGCATTCACTTCTACATCCCCAATCAATTCTTCTCTGTTTGTGAGCAGCAGGTCGAGAGGTGCAAGGCACCTAGTTGGTTCCTCCAGCTTTTGTACCAGGAAGTTGTCCTCAACACTCTCCAATAACTTCCTGGGTTGCCTGTGCACTGCTGTATTGGCCTCCCAGCAGTTGTCAGGGTAATCGAAGTCCCCATGAGAACCAGGGCCTGTGATCTGGAAACTTCTGCTTGTTGTCTATAGAATGCCTCATCCACCTCCTCCTTCTGGTCTGGACGTCTATAGCAGATACCCACCATGGCATCCCCCTTGTTTCCCTCTCCTCTAAGCTTAACCCACAGATTTTCAACTGGCTCGGTTCCACTTCCATAATGGAGCTCTGAGCTGTCATAGAGCTCTTTTACATATAGCGCTACTCCTCCCCCTCTTCTTCCCTGCCTGTGCTTCCTGAACAACTTATACCCATCCATGGCAGAGCTCCAGTCATGCAAGCTATCCGACCACGTCTCTGTTATTCCAATTATATCATAGTTCCTTGTCTGCACCAGTACTACCAATTCTTCCTGCTTGTTTCCCAGGCTCCTCGCATTCGCGTATAGGCACCTAAGATACCAGGCTTATTGCCCTACTTTCCTACTTTATGTTCCCTTTCCTGGCACACTGTGCAGTACAAGGATTATTGTGACAGTTTTCTAGCTTGAACTATGGTGATTGCAGTGTGTTGTATAGCAGCACAGCTATGTTTGAAATAATTAAATTCTCAGTATTAAAAACCAAAAACCTATCAAACCCATTGTTCCCTTTCTTTGCCCTCAGGAGGGCAGTTCACCCCAGATAGGTAATGGAAAAGGCATGGAGTAGGCTAGCCAGAGGCAGGAAGGGGAATAATTTTGCACACAAATTTTATTCACAAAAAGTTTTGCATGCGAGTTGGAAATTTTGCACACAAGCTGCAAATCTTAGAGGCTACATTGGCAGAAAGGTTCCCAGGCTGTGCAGATTAGGGTCAGAAGCTGGATAGAAACAAAGCTCTCACAGCAATCAGCAAAGAAGAGGAAAAGCCAAGTCCCAGTGGAAATGACACAGCTTCAAATCCAAGCATCAGGACTCAGCACTCAGTCCAGACTCACACAGGATTCAGTCAGGATTTAATTGGGACTTAATCAGGACTTGGGTAAAGGTTTTTATAAGGACTTATTTAAGTGGCCAATACACATTCTTGGTGTGGTGTAATCGTTCAGGGAAGCTCACAATACAAGCAGGCAGACTCAGTATTTTGGGTATCAATGTAACCCTTCTGCCAGGGCAGCCTGGCAGAACAAGGACTGGGTTCTATATCTAGGGGTTTTCCAATGATGCAGCACCACCAACTGGCTCAAGCCCCCCAACCAGATTTCTAGGAATCCTGCACTGTTTCCTGGGCATCCCAAAGGGATAAGGTTTTCCCACTTGCATGCATGAGACTGAGTGTAGTAAACAGAACTTTTAATAGCAAAACAGAGTGCAAAAGGCCAAATAACAGAAATAGTGCTGATCTAGTTAGTTAGTACAGAGCAAAGTTCCCAACAACCCACACCGCAGAACAGAACATAGAAGACTTAATAGCAAAACCAGCACTGATCTGTGGAATCAGTACTAATGAGGCTCCCAACCAACCATAGGCCATGTAGGGAGTGTCTTTCACACCAGCTGTCTGCCAAGGCCATCTACCAATCACTCATTCCATCCTATAGAACCATTCCTTGGCTCTATCCCCTCTTCACTGCTCTACCCTCCAGTCAGTCACTCATTCTGCCTAATTCACCCCTAACCCCTCTTACCATCTGCTAGCTCCACCTCCTCTCTCTATCTGTTACTCCTCTTCAGAAATTTCAGCTTATCAGGGGGAGCTTCTTCTCAGCTCAAACAGCTTGCCTTTCTCCTTTACAGCAGCTCTCAAACATCCAGCAGTCTATAACTACCTATTGCCCTTAACATAACAAAGGGCCTCAAATAAGCCCTAGTCAGAATTATCTTTTAAAATGGAGACTAAGACAAAGTGAAATAAGAATATTTCCAGCATCTTACACCCAAAGAAGCTAATATAAAACTTCATCTCTTTGTTGTCTTTTTCAGGCTGAAATATGCAGTTGCCTTTCTTTCAAGCCTCTTTTTAACTAAGGGTAGTTTTTACCCTTTAACTAATCCAGACAGATTTGAAACAAGCAGAAAGTAGCAATTAACAAAAAGACAGTATTTTGATTTCCCTTCAGTAGAATTACAGATATTGACAGATTTGTGAGTAGATAGCCCCAAATACCATTACCCACTATACTTTGCACTCAGTATGCAAATACCATGCTATTACAGGACCATACAGGACCCATGCAGACTAGTTGCTCCACTTCAGCAGCTGTTAGGCACAGCTGCTAAACCTGCTTTACATCAGCAGCTGTTAGCCACAGCTCCTAAGCCTGCCTTACATCAATTATCATATCTATGACTAGAATGGTCTGATAATTGCTGAATTTGTTTGTGTTGGTGTGAGATCCCCCATCAAAAATGCTTCCCTGCTTCTTCAATCCCAGAGTCCAGTGTGGTTCCTCCTTCTTCAATCCCAGGGTTAATTGCAGTTTTTGCTTTGGAGCTTGGCTCTCCATAGTCAATGCAAATAAAGCTCCATTTACTGTGCTGATGGCTTTTGGATATGGGTAGATAAGAATGTCTCCCACTGCCTTCTCACTGTTTTTGGTTTCCCATTCATGCACAGGTTGGGGGATGTGAGGGAAGGAGGCACGGGCTGGATACTATGCTCTGATTCCTCAAGAAGACAGAGCTAACAAGTAGCAGGGCAACAAAGTGTATACTCTGGTGCCCTGTCAAGTTTGCACGTGGGTCTTTGCCTCATTCACTCTGCCGTAGTTATGGCCCTGACAGCACTGTCTAGCCAAGGGTGCTGGATCAATATTTTCAGGGGGGGCTGCTGAGAGCCATTGAATCAAATTGTAAAACTGTATATAATGGTAACAATTTCAAGCCAATGGGTGCAGAACCTCTTGCATCTTTAGTTCCATCATCTATGTGTCAAGCAGTATTTTTAGCTAAACAATCCCTGACCAGACTGATCAGGGATGGTATTCTAAGCATGGTGTTGGTTAGTGTGGTTAGACAGAAGCCGTGTATATGTCTGCCAGGAAAACAAGGATTGGAAATAGTAAATTTAAATTTCTTATGAAAACAGGACAGTGATAATGGGTATTTCTGACTAGAGGCCAATGGCTGGCCAGGATCACTCATCTAAAGTGAGCTCCAGTAGTCTGTGTCTTTGAATGAAGCTGTGGCAAACCTTTAATAATCAGACAGAGTTTGTGACTCTGAATCAACTTAACTTTTCAAGTGTAGGCATAGCCCTTGTGTGCAACTTCATGCAGTGTGCTTTGGGAAGGGTTTGCTATGCCTCATGACAGGCACAGTGTTAGGTCATGAAAACTCCCTAATGTTTGTGACTCATTGTATTGATTTTATGGCTGCCCCTCCCGGGCCATCACTTAAGTATGTAAGGAATGTTAAGGGGAACAGATGGCCCCCTTGAACTTAACTGGATGGCCATTACCACCCTGAGTGCCCATTGTTCTGACAGGGCTTGGTGTAGGTGGGCTGTGCCTGACTGCAAGGTCCTGCAAGGTATGACTCATACCACAATTGTTCTCTGCATTCCCTGTAATCAGGGAAAGGTGGGAAAAACAGCTTAAAAGCTCTGGTCCTGGGGGGCTCAGGCAGGAAGATCACCAAGACACCCTGCCTGGCCTGATCAACCAGAAGCTGACCTCCTCCGCTCATGAGTTCTCCCCGAGCATACCCCATGTTTAAACTGCCAGCCCGAGTACGAGTACGAGTCTCTCCTGCCAGTAATGCTGCTGCTGCTGCTAGGGATGGTAAGAGCCTGCTCTGCAGTTTTCTTTAAAGATTAAAATTACTTTCTTTTCTGGCTGCTGCTTTGGAACTGTTTTTCCCAGCTTTACAGGCTCATGTGTATCTTTTGTCTTCTCTTTTCCTTTTCTTTACTTGCTGCTTTATTTTGTATTAAAGGAGCTCCCGTGTCTGTAATTACCTGCCGCTACTCTGTATTACTTAGTGTATCTCTTCCTTCTGAACTGTTTGAACTGGTGTTAAAAGTATCATCGTGTGTTGCAACATTGTATAAGGTTAAGTGGTAGCCTTAGAAGTATTAAGTTAGATAGCAAGATTGTTTTGTTTTAGTTTGTAGCTACTAGAATTGTTTCTGTTAAGTTACCTTTGTCCTCCCCTCTGTAACTCCCCCAACTTAAATAAAGTTTGGTTTTCTTAAGCTTTCCTTGTCCCCTCTTTATTTTCTGTATTCCCCACCTGTGCCCCAACTCCCTCTCTACCTCCCCCACCGCTTCCGTGGCCCCTCTCTCTGCCCCGGGATTTCACCACTTTTCCTCGGCTCCACTTCTTCTGCTAGCCCTCTACCCCTCCTTTCTCCCTGGCTTGCTGCTTTCCTGCGGTGCCCCCTTTCCTGCAGCTGCCACTTGCCCTCTACACCCCCTTCCCCCAGCACGCCGCTTACCCTCAGCACTGTCTTTCCCCCTGCAGCTGCCGCTTTTCCATGGCTCTCATCCCTGTGGGCCCCCCTTCGCAGCTTCCCTGCAGCTGCTTCGCCATCTCCTACCCGCTCCTCCCTGCTCTCTGCCGCTTTCTGCAGCTGCCCCGCCAACTCTACTGGCTGCACGCTCCCGCTCTGTCCCCCCTCAACTATCCAGCCCTCCTTGCTTCCCCTCTTGCCCCGAGCCCTCCACATGTGTCCCAACCCCTCTCATGCTTCTGTCCCTCTGCCCCAACGCCCATGTGCCTTCCCGTCCTGCCGTCTCTAACCCTCTCCCACTTGCCCCCCTTCTCCTGGTCCCCCCCAACATAGTAGTGCCACTCAACCCCCCCAGCCTCCCCATCAAACCCCCGACCTGCTGCTCAGCCCCCCCCCTTGCTTCCCCTGTTGCCCCGAGTCCCCACGTGCCTCCCCATCCCACTGCTTCTGACCCCCTCCCACTTGCCTTCCTTCTTAGGTCCGTGCTTCCCCATTGCTTTCCTCTCCTCTCGGTCACTGCCGCTTGCTAAATTTGTATTGCACCCCCTGTAATAACCGTTGGGGAGGAAGGGGTTAACACTCTGGTCAGTGAGCCCCAGGACAGCCAATAGGAACAAAGTGCAAGGTTTTTGAATTGGAACAGCAGCCTGGCCTGTGCCTGTTGGGATGCAGCAGAGCTCCTGGAAGGATCAGGAGGAGGCCAGAGGGGCCTGAGGATGAATCCAGCAACATCCTTACCAAAGATAAGTTAAATTTGTTACTGACCAGGCATGGGTAGAACAGGGAATGTTTACTTATATGTGGTCAGGGTATTTTCTTTGTTTTTGGCTTGTTTTGTGGATTTCTCTGTGCTGAGCACATGTACCCTCCCACTACCCTGTAACTACTTAAGTTAGTTCCCAGAGAAGCAACTCTCTGTGTTTATTATCTGTTCTTTTTAATTAAAGATTTTACCTTTCAAGTAAGTTCTGATTCTGTGTCCTGGAAGGCAAGAGGTTTGTGTGCATGTGCCTTAGACTGCACAGGCAGCTACTAGAGAGAACCCTGTTCCAGTTCCAGCTCATATTGCAGTTGGTGCCCAGTCACTTTCCTGAGAGAGGAATAAAGGATTGAAAGTATCTCACAGGGAGAAATTCCCAAGTGCACCTTCCTAGGTCTCAAGAGCTTTTTTCTGCACATGGGTAGTGATAGTGATACCACTCCAAGGCCAGGAATTGGAGACTTTTAAGAGCAGGCTTTAAGGCCAGTGGCTTTTAAGGCCTGTTGCAGGCCCCCCCACCTTCTGCACTCACAGTGCTAGAGTAGGAAAAACGCCTTAACACTTCCACCTCCTTTTTTTCTCATATGGTATTAAAACATCTTTTAGGTTACTGTGACTAAGTTTATAGCTGTAAGTTAGATTAGTTGAGAAGTCTCATTGTCCCCTAACCTGCCCCCACTCCACAAAGTTCAGCGCCCCCCAGCACTTCACAACAAAAAAACCACTGTGACAAGTGCTACATACACACCCCACCACTCACCCCATTCCCATATCTGTTTTTAATAAAGATTACCCTGTACCCCCTCCCCCCCCAGTGCATTGATTGCCCCCCCCCCAAGGTCCTCACATTTTTGAACCTGCTGGCAGGGTCACCTAATAGTTCAACAGCTGATTTTAAAGTGGAAAACTGATACTTCCAAACACAAACACAAGAAATCCACAGAAGCAGGGGTAGGGAAGTGGGTGAGTGAGTGAGTAAGTGAATGAATGTTTATGTGATGCACACATGCAGGGAAAGAGACAGACAAAAAGATCGGGATGGTCACCTCCTTGATCTCAGCTGCCTGCAGCCCTCTGCCTCCTCCCTCCCTTTTCAAAGTCCCAGAATGTTTTCAGAACAAATAAGGAGGTTTCAAGTAACTCATGCAATGGTGGAGAGCTTACTTAATTAACAGCACGGCAATGACAATCCTGCCTGTCTGCTTTATAGTGGAGGCATGGGCACATTTTGGATGATCCTTTAGGGAAAGCAGCTCCATGACAGCACCCCCAGCCATGCCTCTTTACCCTCAGCACCTCCTGCATCTCCCCCCCACCCAGCACTTACTGCTCATCATAGTTCTAAGTGTCAAAGGGGCAGCCATGTTAGTCTAGTTCAGTAAAACAAACAAGGAGGCTGCTGGCTCTTAAAGACAAGGGTTAAAGTATGCTGGAACATGGTGGAACACAATTCCAGGACCCACTATTTTTAGGGGCTCAGCATTCTGTGCCCCCTAAAAATAGAAAATGGAGCCAGAACACTGTGTTCCAGGGCCCACCGTTTAAAAATAATGGGCCCCAGAATGCAGAATTCCATTTGTATTTTCTATTTTTAGGGGCCCAAACGCTGAACCCCTATAATAGCAGGCCTTGGAATGCGGTTCTGAAGTGTTCTGGCAAGCAGGGGAGAGCCGGGAGCATGCCCAGCTCCACTGCACACATGCAGGCTACGCTCAGAGGCAGAAGCCTCCAAGCACGGACTGCAGGAGGGATCGTCTCCCAGCCCAGCACATGGATGCTGGTAAGTGCTGGGGCAGCTGGGCTCACACTGGGGATGGGTATTGGAGGCAGGGAAGTGGATTTGGGGGGCAGGGGCTGGGGGAATACTGGGGATAAGGGAGTGGATATTGGGGGCTGGGGGTGGTTTTTGGGGGTGGGTATTGGGAGCTGGGAAATATTGATGCCAGGAATGGATATTGGGGGCTGGGGCTGGGTATTGAAGTGGGCTGGATTTGGGGGATGGGTATGCATATTGAGGACAGGGGAATGGTTATTGGGGGAAGGGGGTGGATTTTGGCAGTGCATATTGGGGGCAGGAGGTGGATTTTGGCAACAGGGACTGGATATTGGGAGCAGTAGCTGGGGTATGTGAGGGGGGCCTGGACCCATGTGAGGGGGGCCCCAGACCTGCTGAGGGGGCCTTGGAAATTTAGGAAGGTTCCGGGGGCCCCCAAACTATACCTTAACCCCTTCTTAAAGACTAACAAATTTATTTATTGCATGAGCTTTTGTGGGAGAAAATCCCATCTTCAAAGCATCTGACAAAGTGGGAATTTCTCCTACAAAAGCTCAAGCGATCAACAAATTTGTTAGTCTTTATGCATCACAGGAGTTCTAAGTGTATATACTTCTTTCTTTCAACCACCCCTCCCCACTCAGCAACTTGGCCCCTCCTTTCTAGGGAATGGGTGAGAGGAGCTTAATTTATATCATCTTTGTTATGCACTTTCTGCTGCCTATGGCAGGGGTCTGCAACCTATGGCTCCAGAGCTGCATGCAGCTCTTTGACTGCCTCCTTGCAGCTCTGGGCCCTCCCCCTCCTCCTCCAGCGGAGGACCCTGTGGGTAAGCCTGCTACTACATCTGCACCATCCCTCTGCCACTGGAGGACCCTGCATGAGGCCCACTCATGGTTCTGCCTCACCCTGACCTGCCAGGGACTCTGCAGTAAGGTGCTCCGGCCCAGCCCCCTACTCTTCCCCATTCAGTTTGGTGTACTCTTTATAGCTCTCAAAACATTTGGTTATTGAAGAGCTCTTTTTAAAATGGCTTTTCTTATCTTTTAGGTTGTCTATCTTCAGTCTACAGGAAAGAAGACTGCTCTTTTTGTATGTTCTTATATGAACTATATCAAGTGCACAGGGGCAATGTATAACCATGCAATCAGAGATGTGTTGCTACTCACTTTCTACTGAAATTGTAAATAATAATTTCTGAACAAAAATAAATAAACCAGATTCATTCCCTGCAACTGTAAGTTTTTTTTATTATATAATAATGCATAGTACTGTACTAGTAATATAAAAAGGAGCCTAATATCTCTCAACAAGACAGCATGTTAAACTGCATTAGGCAACATGCTTTAAACCAGGAGTTTTAAACTCAAATCACCATGAGGACTACTATCTTTGCCTGATGGCCACACCACTGAAATCTTTTCATACAATGATATTGCAAATATCAATAGCCATAGTTTCACTGCAGGTTGCAGGAAATAACTTTAGAGGTCTCATGGGGCCCAGGGGCTGTGAGTTTGAGACCCCTGGTTTAAATTAACAGCAGCCACTTTAAGAGTGTAAAATGACTCTTAAACATTTCATTGGGGTTAAAATAGAGGTTTTTTCATATTATACCACACATATCCACAAGCTTACACCAGCCAGTTTACACCAATTCAGAATAATTGTCTGGATTGTTTCCTATACTATATAAACATTTAGGTGCATATACACAGTGACATAGCTGCCTACATGATAAGGGGAGAAGGCATTATAACAAAGGATCAGCAACTCCTCAGAAGGGAAAAAGCAGGTCATAGAAGTCAGTGCTGGATTTCCCACAGGGCCTATGAAATTTTTCCCGCCTATAAAGGAGGGAAAAAATTAAAAAAGCAGAGAAAGGAAAATCATGCAGTTTAGCATTAGAATAGTTTAAAGTGAATCACGTCAATTGATGTAATTTAACTGGCGTTTACTCCTCTTTTTGCACATTTTGGAGTGAAAGTGCCTAGGGCCTACGAACACCAAAATCCAGCCCTGAGAACAGTGCAACCCTGGGTTGGTAAAAAACCCATTCACACTATTTGTAACAGCCTATGTAGACCTATCTGGTAACCTGAAACTTCCAAATCTGCCTGAGCTATCTGTGAGGATTATTACCACCTCATTTAGACCTATGGGCTGCTATTGTTCTGTGTCTACTGGTGTCACAGATAGCTTGTTCCTGCCTTTCTAAAATGTCAGTGTGAAGATGAAGGGCAAATGAAGGTGAAATCTATAACATTTTTTTAGATTAAGCCCAGATTCTAATGAGTTTGCTTTGTTGTCTCTGCAAACTGTATGTATGTTTTTTTTCAAGGTAAAGTGCTCCATGAGGCACACGGCCTTGCTGTTGCCTTTGCAGCAAGCTGTAGGCACTGGCAGAGAGCGAGCAAGAAAAGATGCTTTCGCAGGCCATGCCTAATGCTTTCCCAGGAGGGAGAGAGACAGGGAAAGATTTTGGGGGGGGGGGGAGGGTATACCTGCTCGCACCTACAATAAAATCTGCCATGAACAGGGGAGTGTGCACTCCTCCTATAAGTTTAGCCAGCAGGAGCTGGAAGCAACCAATCCAATCCTAAGCCTGAAGCTGCTAATAGCTGAACCTACAGGGAATCTGGGTTCCCCCACTCCTCTCTCTGCTCATAGACAGGATCCAGTGCACATGGGTAGGGTTACCAGATGTCAGGCAAAAGAGGACATGTCCTCCTTTTTACCTTCGTGTCCTCGATCCAGCAGGCATTTTAAAAATACATGATTTTGTCTGGCTTTTTACTTACTGGGGTTAAAGTGTGCTGGAATGCCCTGAAACACCCTATTTTTAGGGGGACGCATTCCAGGGCCCCCTCAAAACAGAAAAATATTATATTAATATTACATTTTCTCCGTGTGTCCTCCAATGTCCTCCTTTTCATACTTGCCTGTCCTCCTTTCTGTGCTTTGGTATCTGGTACCCCTACACATGGGGGACACAGTCCACACCTCCCTCCCTGGCTTTGCATGGAACAGAAGGAGTTGCACACTCCCCTGTACTTTAAAGCAGACAGGCAGAATTGCCCTTTCTGTGCTGTGAAGTGAGTTCTCCACAGTGGCATGAGTTATTTGAAACCTCCTTTTGTTTTGAACATATTCCAGGACTTTGAAAGGGGGGCAGCAGAAGGCTGCAGGCAGCTGAGATCAAAGAGGTGACCACAGCAGCACTTGAGGACATGCTGGTGTAACCCTTCTGCTATGGCAGGCTGGCAGGACAAGTAAAAAAACAACAACAAGGAGTTGTGTGGCACTTTAAGACTAACAGATTTATTTTTAGTTAGTCTTAAAGTGCCACACAACTCCTTGTTGTTGTTTTTTTACTGGACTAGACTAACACTGCTATCCTTTTGAAATTGGCAGGACAAGGGCCAGGTTCTATACCTAGAGGTTTCCCAATAATGTAACACCACCAACCAGCTCGAGCCCCCACCCAGATTTCTGGGAAATCCTGCACTGTTCCCTGGGCACTCCAAAGGGGTAAGGCTTCCCACTCGCAAGCACGAGCCTGAGTGTAGTAAACAGAACTTTTAATAGTAGTAAAAACAGAATGTAAAAAGTCAAATAACAGAAATTAGCACTGATCTAGAAAATCAGTACAGAGCAAGGTGTCCAGCAACTCACAGTGCATAACAGAACATACAAGCCTTAATGACAAAACCCACACTGATCTGGGGAATTAGTGCTAATCAGGCTTCCAACATGATTCCATATATCATAACAGCAAAGGTAAACTCACTAGCAAAATTGGCACCAATCTGGAGAATCAGTGCTAACTAGGCTCCCACCCAACCCTAGGGTATGTAGGGAGTGTCTTTCATGCCAGCTATCCACTGGTGCTGCCTACTGGTCACTCACTGCATCCAAGAGCCCACCTGCTGTCTACCAGCTCTACCCACCAGTCACTCATACCACCCAGCTTGTTGCTGACTACTCTCACCATCCACTGGCTCCTACATTTGCTGCTCCTCTTCAGTGATTTCAGCTCAGAGTTTTTCTCTAATAACTTCAGCTCAGAGAGAGTTTATTTCTCTCTCTCTGGTAATTCTAGCTTTTAACTTCAAGTAGCTGCAAACAGCTCCCTCTATTTAAATTACAAAGCTCTTAGAGGAAACCTAGCCAGATCTATCATTAAACACAGAAGGCAACAGGACTGAAAATATAGACAACTACTAGAATTGCTTCAGAAAAAGCCATACAAATCCCCATCCCTATTTTCAACTTCTTTCAGGCTGAAACATGCAGTAGCCTCTCTTACAAATCTTTTTTTAACTATGGGTGGCTTTTACCCTTTAACTAACCCAGACGGATTTGAAACAAAGAGTAGCAATTCACAAAAAGACAGTATTTCATATTCTTGCCAGTAGAATTACAAATATTGATAGACTTGTGATCAAATAAACTCAAATACCATTACCCATATTGCTCTGCACCCATAGTTTGAATATGCTGATGTGTTCTTTGTGCCAATGCAAACACAAAACCAATGCAGATTATATGCATCCCCTCAGAAGCTGTTAGGCACAGCTTCTAAGCCTGCCTTACAATGGGATAATAGATCTCCTGCTTTTGGTGATATAACCTAAGGGCAGTGTCCATACACATGTTTTTTTGCAAAAACATTCCCAAAGAAGGCTCTATGCCTCTCATCTGGGTGGTTTTATTTTGTTGGCAAAACAGGGCAGTTTTGATGACAAAAGGATCATTGTAGTTAGGGTTACCAGATGTCTGGCAAAAGGTGGTCATGTCCTCCATCCTCCAGGCATTCTAAAAATAGGTGATTTTTCTGGCTTTTTCCTTCTGAGGAGTAGAATATTAAAAAAAAAAAAAAAAGCAGCCCTATAACAGCCAAGTTCTTTAGCCCAGCAGAGAGACCTTCCCCCAGCAGCTGGGTATCAGAATAGTGAACTTGGACATGGTCACATGCATACTCCACCCAATCACAGCTTAGCACAATCCACTCCTCATTCCCTGGCTGTGACTTTAGCTGACCTATGCTTCCTAACAGCACCTCAGCTATCTCAATGAGTAGAGAAATCACTTCAGGGTCATGGGTTTGAGACCCATACTAAGCACTTCAAATTGTTGGCTTGTTGCTCCCTATGAAAGGGATAAATTAGGGAAAAAAATATAGGGACACTAATAAAATGAAGGAACAATAAAAGTTACCATAAATAAAATTACTATCAGAGTTCAATTAAAACAAATAAAGGAGCACAGGTGAACTGAATAGAAAAAATTTAGGACAATTTTGTTTTAAACTGTAAAATGGGCTGCTGTAGAAAATGAAAAATAAGAGGTGAATTAACTGCTTTATTTGTTTTTTTTAACTTTTTTTAGGTGCTTTTCAAGTTTATATTTGCAAATTTAGTTTTTTGATTTTTTTTTTAGTCTCATGAACATTAATGAAAGAGTCATAAAAAACTTTCATTTAATGAAAAATCCAGTTTTTGGTAAAACAAAACATGTTAGTAATTTTTGTTTATTTTAAAATTATTTAAAAAAACACATGACATTTGTAATAACCCTTGGGGAGGAAGGGGTTAACACTCTGCTCAGTGAGTCCCAGGACAGCCAATAGGAACGAAGTGCAGGTTTTTGAATTGGAACAGCAGCTTGGCCTGGGCCTGTTTGGATGTAGCAGAGCTCCTGGAAGGATCAGGAGGAGGCCGGAGGGGCCTGAGGAAGAATCCAGCAACATCCTTACCAGAGATAAGTTAAATTTGTTACTGACCAGGCATGGGTAGAACAGGGAATGTTTACTTATATGTGGTCAGGGTATTTTCTTTGTTTTTGGCTTGTTTTGTGGATTTCTCTGTGCTGAGCACATGTACCCTCCCACTACCCTGTAACTACTTAAGTTAGTTCCCAGAGAAGCAACTCTCTGTGTTTATTATCTGTTCTTTTTAATTAAAGATTTTACCTTTCAAGTAAGTTCTGATTCTGTATCCTGGAAGGCAAGAGGTTTGTGTGCACAGGCAGCTACTAGAGGGAACCCTGTTCCAGTTCCAGCTCATATTGCAGCTGGGGTCCAGTCACTTTCCTGAAGGAGGAATAAACAGGATTGCAAGTACCTCACAAGGAGGAATTCCCAAGTGCACCTTCCTGGGTCTCAAGAGTTTTTTGCATTTGGGTGGTGGCAGCGATACCACTCCAAGGCCAGGAATTGGAGGCCTTGGAGACTTTAAGAGCAGGCTTTAAGGCCAGTGGCTTTTAAGGCCTGTTGCAGGCCCCCACCTTGTGCACTCAGAGTGCCAGAGTGGGGAAAAAGCCTTGACAACATTTAACACTGCATTCATTAATCATTACCCATTTTCCATGACATAATGTGGTAATGGCAGTTATATTAATACTACATTTTCTCCATGTGTCCTCCAATGTCCTCCTTTTCATACTTCCCTGTCCTCCTTTCCATGCTTTGGTATCTGGTAACCCTAATTGTAGTATATATGCAAGGATTGTTTAGTGTAGTGTAGACAAGGCTTTAGTGTTACTCACTGTTATATTAATCTTAAGGGTCAAAAAGAGTTAAAGATGTTATCCATTTTCACTGTCCAACCTAAAAATTGTGATACAAAGAGGCTCAGGTTTATTTGTTTCTACAGAGACCTAGGTTTACTCAATTTTTTGGCAAACACTCAAAAGTTGTAAGTGTATTGATCAAATACAAGAAGCAAAAAGAAGTTTAAACAAACATTTATACTGTAGCTGAAACAATGATCATATAAACAATCAATCAAAATCTTTGAAGTCTCACCTTTTGGAGGCAAAATATGAGTGTCTTATTTTTGCTTTGCTCTGCAGCATGGTGCATGGGTCACTTGCTGGTGGATTCTTTGAACTTTGAAATCTTTAAATCATTATTTGGGGACTTCAGTATTATTTCTTAGGTTAGGAACCTATTACAAGGAGTGGGTGGGTGGGTGAAGTTCTGTGTATTGTGCTGTGCAAGAAGTCAGACTAGATGATCATAATGGTCTCTTCTGACTATATTCTGTGAGTTGAGAACAACCTTTCTTTGATTAAAAGCAAGTGGTTAATTTTACTTACAGTCCTGATGTGTGGCATGTATTCACTTCTGCTGTTTCTGACAAACAGACACAGTGCGGAGGAGAGAGAAGATAGAAAAGGGGGTGGGGAATGTTTTTTTTTTGTTTATATCTTTGGAATATTGGCTTGTCAGCCATGAACAGATGCTTTGACTGCAGGTCAAGCATGGGACCTCTAACTTGGACTCAAGTTTTCATTCTGGTCAGGGCCACCATCCATTTGGGTTCTTTCCTTCTTATACATGTTTGGCTTAAATGAATTTAGGTGAGATTATTCCAGGAGTTGATGCACATCTGAGACGGAGCGAGAACAAGGACAGGAAGGAAAAAATAGTGGGTCAGAAGGGGACAATGAACACAACAGGGAAGGGAGGAGAAACAGGATCTTATGTGCTTCTGGTGATGCTGGCAATTGGGTATCCTCTCTGATGGCCTGAGGATAAAAAGTCATGATATATAATGATTTTCAGAACTCACAAGTGAGAAAGTTGTTTGAATAAAAGCAAGTCAAGCTTGTATCCCTCGTGGAAGAATGTCTTTCAGTCTGGTATCTTGGAGTAAGACAGGATCAGTTACTGGAGCCTTAAGTCAATGTAGGAAGCTTAAGTCGACCTACAGACTTCTACAGCCACACTAGGCTTTTATTAAGTCAACTTAAGCACTTCCTTAAGTCAGCTTAATAACACTACCGCTTAAGGTAGACTTAATGCTTATGTTGACCTTCTTAAGTTGACTTAAGTCAATATAAATGGGGAAAGCCCTTAAGCCATCCTAATTGGCCTCCAGGTCCCCTCCCAGAGTTCCTGGCCACCAGGAAGGGTAGACCTAGCACCTGCCAGTAGGGATGCAGGCAGTCAACATGAGTTTTCAGTGTAGACTCTGTCAGTTGACTTAACAAAGTCGGCTTTAAGTCGATTTAAAGTCGACCTTGTTAGGTTGACTTAACAGAGCATCCAGTGTAGACATGCATGATGAGATTAGATGAGCTCAGATGAAAAGTGGGATGGGAGCTGAGAAAGTTTTTCTCAAAGTCTCCATTTACCAGGCTGGCTGGTCCTTGCATTTGCCCCTAGAAATCTTTCCAAATGTGTCCATGAAGTGGTCCACCTGACTCAGACATGCTACCTCTCTTTTATATTTACAATTTTACAAATTTACAGAGACATGTCACTAAAAAAAATATTACATAGCTACCCAAACAATCAATCACTGGGCAGATGCAGTAGAGACATGCAGCTGGGGGGTGGGGAAGGAATATTGTTAAGCAAGCAGTCTTAAGTTGTTAGTCTGATAGCTAAATTTCCCTCTACCAACAATTCTAAATGTATCTGGACTTCCTGTTTTCCTCAGACATTCACCCCAACATATTCAGAGAGAAAGAATGCACTGAGCCAAGCTCACTTTATCTGTTCATTGTCTGCCTCCTCCCTCATTCTCCTGGTTTGCTAAGTTATGCTAAATTCCTGCAAAGGCCTAAAAATGGCTGAAAACACTAAGCAAGATAATTGGTAGTCCATCCTAATAATTAGCAATGTTGTGGATACCTGACTGGTTGCTAAAGTGCCCCATTCAGGGAAAACCCATAAAAATTCTCTCAGACAATATCACTTGTGTGTTTTATATAAACTAACGGGAGGAGGGGAGACATGGACACTTTCCATGTTCACTAAGGCCATACTACTATGGAAGTGTGTATTAGTAACAACATTGACACCTCAGCCACCTGCTTACCAGGATGCCAAAACACCACTGTAGATGCACTAAGCAGAAAATTTCCCCAGAGCCACAAGTGTGAAATAAATACTGGAGGCCTACAGAGCATATTCAAATAATGGGGTTCCCATCTGTAGACAGTTTTGTTACAACCCAAATTGCCAAGTGCCCATACTTTTGCTCCATAGTAGGGTTGGGACCTTATTCTTTAAGCAATATCTTTCTCCTTAGATGGGAAATTTGCCTTTCATCCTGCCCCTTTCCTATTCAGGGTCAGACACAAGCTCAGGACAGACGACTCCAGAGTCATCTTGGTAGCCCCCACAAATGTGATTCTTTTACCTCTTAAAGATGGTTGTTTTCCTCCATGCATTCTCCCAGTTCTACCTCATCTTCTGTCTCAGATATGGGCCAAGTCCATCATCCAAACATGGCAAGATTC
>ML682060.1:36228189-36295597 GCA_007922195.1 Podocnemis expansa
TTAACTTAAATCGATTTAACCATGTACGTGTGGACATAGCCTAAGTGTTTTCTCAAGAGTCTTCATAACCTTTACCCTGATATCCGAGCACCTACTCCATAATGGGACTTCAACTTAGTGTTGCAATGCCTTACAGGAGCTCCTTTTGAACCACTAGCAGCCTGTTCACTTCCATATTGTTCAGTGAAGGTAGTCTTTCTTGTCGCTATCACATCTGTCAAATTGGTAGGAGAACTCAGGACTCTTATGGCACACCTCGCATAAGGTCAACCCCCCCAAGTACTTACCTAAAGTTGCTTTCACATTCCAACTTAACCAACTCATCTCCCATCATTCTTCCCAGACCTCACAGGAATAAACTAGAAACAATGGTCTATACTTGGACATGAGAAGAGACTAGGTTTCTACAGTAAGAGGACAAAGACCTTTAAAAATCAATCATTATTTTTTAGCATCACTGAATGATTTAAAAGAGATTGTCTATATAGATCTATCTGTATTGACATTTATTATCACCACCAACAGCTACAGCCCACACACACTCCACAAGTGCACTATCTGCCTCAATAGGCTTCCTCAACAATGTACCCACTACGGACATCTGCAAAGCAGTAACCTAAGCATCATTTTGTATGTTGAGACAGCATTATGCCATACAGAAACAATCATCGTTAATTATTCTCTTCAGATTTTTGTTTTATCATGTCACATGTGCAACTTTGAAGCCACCTCCTTCCACCAAAGGCCACTGCTCAACAGTCACCAAAGTGGAGCACCCACAGGGATACTCCTTGAAGAAGAAGAGAAGGGTTATTCACTGTGGTGTGCCTGCTCCTCATGGTCCAGGAAAGGGTTAAGAGAGCCCTGGGGAGGCTGCATGAAAGATAGCAAATAGGAAGGGACTGCATGGTAGCCAACCAGGACCCAGAAGACCAGCAAAAATTGGAGCTGCAGAGCAGAGTAAAGGGAGCAACTCCCAAGAGCTTGAAGAGGAAGGACTGTCAGCACTCTGGATACATCAATGGCTGGCTGTTGAGACTCAGCGGAGTTGAATGTCCTGAAGCAAAGGCAGAGAAGGAACTATGGCTGTAGGGAAGTGGCCCAGCAAAATCAACTGAGGAATTGGGGGACATGCAGCAAAAATCTACAATTCACAGAGTCTTTGGGCCAGGAACTAGAGTAGTGGGCAGACCTGGGCTCCTCCTCTCCTGGCCCCTGCTCCCCCATTTACCATAGGAGTAGTGGCAGGACTTCAGTGGCCATGGTGGGAAGTGCCTAAAATGGACTGCAGAATCGCCTGGAAAAAGGAAACACAGATTGTGACTCAGCTGGACAGTGGAGTCATGAGATGGAGAGTCCATTAGAGACAGGATGGACAGCGAGACACTCCAGACAGGGCTATATGCCTGACTGAGAGCTGATTCACCAGATAGCCAACCGGAGATGCCAAGGTGGTTAACTGAACTGTGTTATACTCACTCCGTGCAGTAGCTGAGGGTCTTAGAGTTGGTTGTCTCAGTGAATGCACCACTAGTTGCCCTTCCCCCCTCTATTTTAGAGTTTTTTCAAGCAAGAGATTCTGTGGTAGACAAGGAGATCAATGGGGGATGGCTGCACAGTGTTATGTAACTGCCACAGGGGGCATGAGACAGACACAGCACATGCATGGCCCAACCAGGCACTATCACTAAAAATCTCTGGTTAAAAGTGAAGAGGTGCAGATTTGCCTAAAGAGAAGCAACCACAGGGACAATTATCTCAAAGAACACAGGTATTACACAGGGTGTGTAACTTACTTTTCCACAGTGTCTTTAGTAGCTGCCTCTAGTGCACAGTCCATCTTTCTTCCTAGTCCCTCACACTCATTGCAGACAATGACCTAATCTAGCTGTAAATTAGCATGCAACTTCTGCTTGATGGATGAAGCTGTAACTGGAGTAACAGCAAAAGTAGAGTCCCTTCAGTCACTAATAAATAAGTTGACAGGAAAAAGTAAGCAGATACACACTTTCTCAATCTACTGAAGCCTAAATTCAGCTTATATGCCTCAACTTGGGAGACGGAATGTGCAAATTGATCGATTTAGTTAAATTACTGTTGTTTATATTAATACTCGGCTGAGCTAAAACATCATGCTGACCACATTCTAAAATAAGATTACTTTTGAGATGGACATGCCAAGAGACCATCTTACCAGTATGCTATTCCCTTTAATCTAGTTTAATAGCATAAATATCAAGGAAAATATATCATTTCAGCAGAGGCCTATAATTATAATAAAAAGCAATCATCTGGTGAATTAACCTAAGTTTTACTTTTAAAAAGAAATACTTTACTTCTTGAAGGAAAGTTTAACATGTTTCCAATATAATTCAAAAAAATCTATTGTAGCTAAGAGGAAAAGTGAACCTATTAATTTCTACTGCTAGTACTCAAAGGTAGCAGCAAAAGTTCAGGAGAAAAAGCCATTTTCCCAGCACTAGAGAAGGGATGTCCACTGACTAGGCTGTGACTTAGACTGTATTACCAAGGAAAGGAGTAAAAGGGAAGTGAAAACTCTGACCTGCCATGGATGACTTGGACATTAGTTTCCTATGTACAGTAATAATTGTATCTTCATGCCACCCTATAACAGAGGATCTATGGGAAGAGAATGTGTGAAGAGTTAATAGAATTTTGCCCCACAGCAACACTTGGGGTAGAGTAACTAAGCCAGTACAGGATGCATATGAGTATGTAATGCTGGACTGCTGGACCCTACACCAAACCTGTACTAATAGTAAATTACTGCCACACAGCAATTTTTTTCCTAGCATTCCTCCTGCGATGTCACAGCACTGCACTGCCATTAGTCAAGGTTAACCCTACATTTTGATTTAGCACTCAGTTAGGAGGCTAATATCTTGAGAAAAGCAGATTTTAAAAAATGGGGATTTAGGGTTGGGTGTTTTAAAATGTTTGTCTTTTAAGACCTCCTTGACTTGCTGTGTCAGAAAATGTGATGTTAATATATTCATTAAACTGTTCACACAGCCTAAATTTGTAATAGTAGCTATTTTTCAACTTCTTGCCATGATACAAGACAAGTCATCAAGACCCGAGAAAATATAGCAAACAGTAAAGAAAATGGATGAATGGATCACAATACTGAATGCATATGCCAATCCATTAACATCTGGAATTCAATGATCATTGGTGTCAACCTCTAATACAAGATTTGGAGAGGTTATGATCTTTAAACATCTAGTCAGCTTTTACAAGGATTATGTTAGCATTGCTGCACTAATTTGCCTACTTCAGACCAGTGAAAATGCATTTTCTGTGTCCAGGGTTCTGACCAGATGAATGTTATTGGTGAAGCATTCTTGTGAAAAGAACTATGGTCTGATGCAAAGCCTGGAGTCTAAGGGAGTCTTTTCACTGACATCAGTGTTTGGATCAGGAGAAAGGAAACTCATATATGGTTTGCTAAATATGGGTCAGAAGGCAAACACTTTGGGTGTGTTCACACAGCAGTCTTATTTCAAAACAACAGAGGTTGTTTCAAAATAAGAAAGGCCATGTTCACACAACGCACCGTTGTTTCAAAACAACGGGTTCCATTGTTTCGAAACAACAGCGTTGTTTCGAAACAACTTAAACCGCATGTGGGGACGAAACAACATTGTTTCGAAACGATTGTTTTGAAACAATGCCGTCTGAACATGTTGTTTCAAAACAGCGATGACTCGTTTTGAAATAACTGTTGTCTGAACTTGCTATTTCGATTCCTGCTTTTTTCTTTAATTCGAATTAACAAACTTAATTCGAATTAACTTATTTTGAAATAAGGTGTCATTTCGATACAACTTGTATTGAAATAACTTGTATCGAAATAACCCCCTGTGTGTGAACATAGCCTTCCTTTCCATTGGTGAGTAGTTACTTACACAAGTAGTTCCATTGACTTCAGTGGAACTAATTGTGTGATTAAATGCTCATCCATGTGACTAAAGAATGCAATTTTAAACTTGACTGAAAGTAAGTCTGCCACTTTCAATCACTTTGAGTTGTTCCTTACTCTGTAAGTTTTTCCATTGATTTTGTTACTCAGCATGAGTAAGGGTGATAGAATCTAGCTCTTTGATAATATTTCTAAATTCCCAGACTATTTGTAAATTTAGGTCAGTTCTTTTTTTCAAGGAATAAGATCAGTGGAGTTATTTGTGGAATAAGTTACTGATGAATATGGTGCAGGTTCTGAAATGCTTACACAAATTGGATTTCACATTACTCAGATTTTGTTTTCAAAACACCAGCAGAAATCCAAAACTAACCAATTAATATGTAGATGAGAAATATCACAACCAAGGTTATTAGCATTAGCAGAGTAGTTGTTTTTGTTTATCTACTTCTATCCTTTGTCAGAAAATCAATGTCACATTCAAACCAAACCAAATACTGAAACTCATATACAATTTACTTATTGTTATCTGCAGTCAGCTAGTCTCTATGCATGTGTGTTTGCTTTTATTAAAATACTACTACTTCATTGAGATGTAAAATAAACAAATAATGGACATATCTGACTCTGCACACTTTATCTTAATGGAAATCAGTGGTTTTCATCTACCAAGCTATTCTGGAATTCAATGAAAGACATTAACATTTATCAGAACCCCAGTCTTTGTACAGCTCAGCTTGATATTACGTTATTACATGATAGAGAAATCACAGAGTTCAACTGACACAAAAGCTCCTTACATTGTGTATTATAGTCCATTGTATATTACACTGACATGGAACTATTTTGTTTTCTTGAAAGTGCTTTATTATTTCAAAGAAATTTAAAATGACCAAGTTAGCATTTTTTTCAAGTCACCTTTTTGTTCAAAAACAGGATGATTTCAATCACCCTATACCCATAGTTAAGGTTAAGAATGTCCTTAAGTGCTTCTGTGGACTTGTACCAAGGAGAACAACTCTAACAGCTGTTGACTCAGTTCTGAGAACAACTTCCCATAAAATATTCTTTTTCAGGCAGAGTTTATGTGCTTAGATGTTATCTGGAAGGATGATAATCCAAAACTGATTTATCTTCTGTCTACAGGTTTTCATAGCATAGTTTTCCTTCCTTGTAGCAGGCATAATATGACTGGTCATTAAGGCTATGTCTACACTGGCAATTTAGTTTAAATTAAGAAGGCTTAATTCAAACTAAATTAGTCCTTGTCTACACAGGACTTTCATTAAATTGAATTAAGAAATTCCTTAATTTGACTTAATGAAAGCTTAGTTCAAATTAATAAGAATGGCCTGTTAGTTCAAACTAAGCCTTAATTTGACTCCTTAGTTCAAACTAAGGATGGTTTAGACCTGGAATAATCCTTAATTCAACTTTATAATTATTTCATTAAGGGCAGTTTAGTTGAATTAACAAAGTGGACTAAGTTGACTTAACTTCAAGTCAACTTAGTCCACTTTGTTAATTTGACTTAATAAGGTCAAGTTTAGTTTGAATTAAAGTCAAACTTATTAGTTCAAATTAACAAATTTGACCTAACTTTTTCTAGTGTAGACATAGTCTAAGTAATTATTAAGGTTGTACAATACCCCTTATTGTCAATTTGCATGGGTTTTAATTAGAACCTGGTCAAAATTTTTTCATTCAAACATTTTTTACAAAAACCTTTTAAAATGAAAACTCCAGACTATTATAATTTCAATCAACATTTTCCAGTTTTCTTTTCAATGAAAAGAAAAATGATGTTTTTGCATGTTTTTTTTTTTAATTGAAAACCCCTTACAGCTTGTTTTTCTTTCAAGCTGGGAGAGGAGCAAAACAATCTTGGGAGTTTCTGATCAACTCCCACTCCACATACAGAGGGAGTCTTTGAGCTATTTTGGGATTTAGATCTTGAGTGGAGAGAGCTAGCCCTCTGTAGACCCCAGTGATCAGTGAGTCAAAGAAGCCAAACTTGTGCTACAGCCAGCCAAGACATCCATGGGATACCAGAGTAGGGAGCCTTTAGAGGACACTCTCCCTACTCGGGAGAAAGAAAAAGCAAGGAGTCTAGTGGCACTTAAAGACTAACAGATTTATTTATCACATGAGCTTTTGTGGGAGAAAATCCCACTTCATCAGACACTTCGAAGAGGAGAAACTTACAGAATTGGATGAAAATAAATGCAGGAGAGTGTAAGACATGGGATCAGGTCATACTGCAACAGCAAATCAGAGCATTTGTTGCATTTACTTTCTTGATGACCATCATTAACAAATCATCAATGGAGTGATTAGGAAGATGGAAGTGCTCAGCAACTCGCGTGTGTGTGTGTGTGTGTGCGCGCGTGTGCGTGCGTGCGTGCGTGTGCGTGCTGTGATTTCTGATGTTAATCAGACCTCTACACAGATCATTAAGGACATCCAGCCTGTTTTAAAAGATGACCCCTTTCTCACTCTAGCCTTGGGTGACAGACCTCTCCTGGCCTACAGACAACCCCTGAACCTTAAACAGATGCTCACCAGCAGCTAGAGACCTACCAACAGAAACATTAAAACAGGCATATATCCCTGCAACAAACCACACTGCCAGCTTTGTCCACATACCTGCACAAAAGACACCATCATAGGACCTAATCAAGCCAGCTACTCCATCAAAGGGTCCTTCACCTGCTCATCCACAAATGTGATTTATGCCATCATGTGCTGGAAATGCCCCCATGCCTTATACATTGGACAAACAGGACATTCCCTACGCAGAAGAATAAATGCACACAAAATTGACTTCAGAAATCACAACACACCTCCCTACACACAAAAAACAGTTGCTGAGCACTTCCATCTTCCTAATCACTCCATTGATGATTTGTTAACGATGGTTGTCAAGAAAATCAATGGGACATCAAGACTTCAAAGAGAAAAAGCTGAAATTGAACTAATATGCAGATTAGATTGTGTGATGGCAGGGTTGAGTCATGACTATGGATTCTTTTTACATTATAACAGGTAATTTGACTTCACCTTCCCTCTGTGTAGTGTTTCCTGGATTTTAAATGCTCTGATTTGCTGTTGCACTATGACCTGATCCCAAGTCTTACACTCCCCTGCATTTATTTTCATCCAATTCTGTGAGTTCCCCCTTTTCAAAGCATCTGACGAAGTGGGATTTTTCTCCCATGAAAGCTCATGTGGTAAATAAATCTGTCAGTCTTTAAGTGCCACAAGACTCCTCGCTTTTTTTGCTTTACTAGACTAACATGGCTGCCCCTTTGGAACTACTCAGGAGGAAAGACGGTATAAAGGAATTCCTTTCTTTTGTCATAACCCTTCCAATGTTTATAGCATTGCAACACTTGCCTCAGGTTTTATCCCCAGTGCCCCATCAGTCCAGAATAGTGCTAGAGAGGTGGGGAATTTATTAAAATGTTAAATGTTTTAACATCATAGTTTAATCTTTTCCTTCACTAGAGCTTGCGCTCTCTCTCTCCAATAAACTTTGGTGTTTTAAATTGTTCTTTTTGTGTGTTGTGGTGTTCAGGTACTGGCTTATATTCCTTATGAATACCCTAACAGTTATAGTTATTGTCCCAAAGGACACGACTCTTTGGGTATGTCTACACTGTGACTTTAAGTCAACTTAAAGATGCTTAAGTCAACTTAAACAAAGTCCTGGCCACATTGAGAAGCTATGAAGTCAACTTAAGCACTTTCACTTGTAAAGTTGACTTAGAAGTTAAGTCAACTTTACTAAGTCAACATAAGCCAATATGGGCCAGGAGTTGGCTTAAGTTGACTTAATTGGCCTCCCAGCTATTTGAAATATGGGGAAGGTGACTTGAGACAAGGCACAACACAGTTGGGAGCATTCACAGCTGTGTGCAATACAGCCATACTCCCCACATTTTAGCCTCAGACCTGCATCCTAGGACTAAAGCCCAGGTTGCCTTCCTCTGACCTGATCTGAAGTCATTCTCCTTCTCAGCCTGACCCGCATCTCCCCACACACTTCTCAGCCTGACCCAATCTGGCATCTTTCCCCTTCTCAGCCTGACCTATATGTTCTCCCCACACACTTCTCAGCCCCAGCTGATCCTGCATCTTTCCTCTTCTCAGCCCCACCCTGTATGTCTCCCACATTCTCATCCCAATCCTGTGCGTCTTCCCCTTTTCAACATGACCCTGCCTGGCTCTCCCCCTTCTCAGAAGCCCCCCCCCCAGTATTGTTGTAAAACAAACAAAGAGTCTGGAGGCACTGTTTAAGACTAACAAATTTATTTATTGGATGAGCTTTCATGGCAGATAATCCTATTTCCTCAGACAGTTTGAAGAAGAGGAACTTATGGAATGGTAGGAAATAAATGCAGGGGGAGTGTAAGACAGAGGATCAGGTCACACTGTAACAGCAAATCAGTGGAGTTGTTAAGATTCGAACACTGGGAAATAGCTCATATAAAGAAGCTATTTCTTTTAGATTAGCTTGTGTGAAAGCAGAATTACATCATGACTATGGATTTTTCCCCCCCATTACAACAGGTGATTTGACTTCACCTTTCTCTCAGTGGTGTGTCCTGGTGTTTGAGTCTTAACAACTGCTGTGCCCTGCTCGTCACTGGCAGTTCCCCTGAGGGCACCTGGTCCAGAGCTGGAAGAGCCTGGGCAATGCAGGGAGGAGATGGAGTGCTGTACTGGCACATCGCTTTACTACGTCAGGCTCCTTAACCTCTTTGAGCTCCCTGTTGCCACACAGTGTACAGAGGATGGTGTGGTCACTCACTTCCTGTAGTGAAAGAGTGGCCAGGAGAGAGGGGCACTTCTGTTGTGGTGCACTGTGAGCCAGGTACTCAGGGGTCCATTTTGGTGCCCCATCAAGGGGCCCATTATAAAATCTTCTACTCCTCGGAGGAGGCTTGGTACTTCCTCTGTAGGGCCACGGGGCATGTCTGGAGGGACTGTCCCCTGGCCCAGCATGAAGAGGGAGCAACCGGCCCCCCCTGAGGCTATAATGGGCACCGGTCATACCACTGCCAGCGACCCCACCCACCAGGCCTTTAAAGCTGCCTCTCCTCCTCCTTCAAACAGCAAAACTGCCACCGCTTCTCGGGACTTGGGGATAACTACCCCACCACACCCAGAAGAGCGGCAGACCCCCATCACCACCCCCACCAAACCATCTGGGCGGGGCCCAGAGAGGAGAGGGCAGCAGCCGTGGTGGCCCCAGACACAGGAGAGGGCGCACCCCCGGGGGAGGGTTCCTGTCCCCTTGATGCCCCTCCCCTGATGCTTTCCCCTGAAGAGCCTTCGCCCTTGCTGCCTACCACTGCCCCTGCTGGCCAGCCCTCTGATACCATCTTAGAGGGCCAGGCTCTCCCGCAGAGGAAGTGCAGCAAGCGGAAGAAGGCTCAGTCCCTCCCCAATACATCAGAAGGGGAGGAGACCCCCAAAAGTCATTACGAGGGGCTGATACCACCAACAATAATATTAACAATGCCGAGCCGCTTGCTGCACCCCCTGTTGAGGTCCAGCAGGAGGCTCCAGCCAAAGAGATGAACACAGTGAAGGAGGAAAGCAGCACTGCCCCCTTGCAGGAGGCCCCTGTTAATTCCCCTCCTGGAGAGGCTGCGGATGGAGCCACCCCTGTCCCCGCTAAACCTGCTACACCACTAACATCAATTGAGGCAGGGGGGGACTTAGGCTCCATCTTCGCAGAGATCGAGGCATCAATTGAGGCGGGGGGGGACTTAGGCTCCATCTTCGCAGAGATCGAGGCCCTGGGTCTGACCTTGATAGCCCCAAGGGAGGACGACACTCTCCCAGCGGGCCTCAGTCTGGGTGGCAATAATGTTTCGCCACCCACTCCCATGACCCAGACCCAGCCTGAGCCCCAAGTCTGCTGTCCCTGCTTCTATTCTGGGGACACCCCCGGGTTGCTCCACCTGCCCGGCTGCTGTTGGTACCCCACCTGCAGCCGCCGAGCCTTTTGAGGTGACGGCTAGCCCTGAGCATCTGGGTCCTGGGGTGTTGTCCCCAGCAGGACAGCTGCTCCTTCCCCCACTTGTTTTCTCCCCCGTGTCCGACGCTGAGGACAGAGAAAATCCACCCACTCCAACCCCTATGCCCAGCGTCAGCATGGAGCCCGCCCCTGATTCCTTTTCGGAAACTCCTGTGCCCGGTCAAGGGGAGCTGCACACCAGTCATTCAACCACCGGGGACCCTGTCCCAACTCCTACCCCTTCCCCTGTGTCCACCAATGTTTTTCCTGATCCTGTTTCCACCATTTCCTCAGATGTTACCCCAAGTCCTACCCTAGCCCCATCCCCTATTGCTGTCACTCCCAGGATCATGTCTTTCCCCTTTCCATTGACAGATTCCCGGGAGGTGGCATTTGTGGCTCCCTCTCTTGTGGGGGCTGCTGTCTTCCCTGCACCACCACCCTTCCTTGTGCAGGGGGCTCAGCCGGGTGACTCAGTGCCCATGACATCGGCACTGAGATGGGGCTCTGCGCTTTGTCTTTCCACCCCAGCTGGCTGTGGGGCCATCACGGGGACCCGACTGGAGGACCTGGACCCCCATGGCACTGCAGGAGGAGTTGTGTGCATTCCTGGCAGACACTCGTGCGGCCAGGAGCCAGGTGCAGCTCACTCTGCAGCGTTGGGGGAATTTCCATCTTGTCCTCCGGGCCTTGAGGGCCATCCTGAAGGAGGGCAAAGGGACCGGGAAGCAGGATGCTACGGCCTACCAGAGGGCCACTTTCCATGACTCCTTCATGACCTTCGGGGTCAGTCATGGATTGTTGCGTGGCCCGAATGAGGCTGCTGGCACTCCTGCCACTTCTGAGGATCTCCCCCAGCTCTCCTCATGGCCCCAATCATCTTTGCAACTTTAAATGCCAGAAGCTGTAGGTTGGATCTCTGAAGGATGCAGGTGCTCTCCTTCCTTCGGGGGGGGGGGTACTCTGTGGTTTTCCTGAAGGAGACCCACATGGATCCGGCCACTGAGGCCAGCTGGCAGCTGGAGTGGGGGAAGAGGGTGTTCCTCAGTCATCTGTCCACCCGTTCCAGCGGTGTGGCCACCTTGTTCTCCCCCGACCTACAGCTGGAGGTGTTGGGGGTCGCGTTCCTTGGCGCTCTGGATCCTCGGTAGTGCCTGGTCCTGGGTGGGGATTTTAACACCACTCTCAAGGAGCGAGACCACATGGGGACCAAGCAGTGCCCAGCCGCCGCAAAAGTTCTCAAGGAGATAGGAACCCATCACTCCCTGGTGGACGTTTGGCGCGACCACTACCCGGAGGATGAGGTGACTTTCACCTATGTCTGGGTGGGGGACAACCGGTCACGCCACTCCCGGTTGGACTGTATATATCTGTCCCAAGGTCATCTTGCAAGGGCCCACTCCTCTGGTGTTCGGCTGGCCCCTTTTTCGGATCACCATTTGGTGATCTTGACGGCCTCCCTCTCGGCAGGGAGGCCGGGGCTGGCCTACTGGCATTTTAATAATAGCCTGCTGGAGGAAGTGGGCTTTGTGGCATCCTTCTGGGAGTTCTGGCAGGCTTGGCGGGAGAAGAGGGCCACCTTTCCCTTGGTGCAGCATTGGTGAGACATGGGGAAAGTGTGTGCCCGGCTCTTCTGCCGTGACTACACTCGGGGGGCCAGCTGGCGGAGGGACGGGGCAATAGAGCAGCTGGAACAGGAGGTCTTAGAGCTGGAGAGGCACCTGGCCACCAGCCCTCAGGATCCATCCCTCTGCAGGGCAGATGAGGAGAAATGGGAGGAGCTCCAGGCCCTTGAGGATCTTCAGGCCCGGGGAGCCTTTGTTTGATCCCACATCCGGTTCCTTCTGGAGATGGATCACAGCTCCCGTTTCTTCTACGCCTTGGAGAAACAGAAGGGGGCCAAAAAGCACGTCACTTGCCTTTTGGCGGAGGATGGCACCCCCCTCATGGATCTGGAGGAGATGCATGGAAGGGCCAGGGCCTTCTACAGTAGTCTTTTCTCCCCAGATCCGATCGAAGCTGAAGCCTACAGGGTGCTCTGGAATGAACTTCCCGTGATCAGTGAGGGAGACCGGAACCAGCTGGAGCTGCCTCTCACTCTGGTTGAGTTCTCGGAATCCCTGCGTCTCATGCCCACCAACAAATCCCCGCGCATGGACTGGCTGACCGTGGAGTTCTACCACGCGTTCTGGGACGTCCTAGGTCCGGACCTTGCCATCGTCTGGGCCGAGTACGAGGAGAGCGAAGTGCTCCCTCTTTCTTGCCAGCAGGCAGCACTGGCCCTGCTGCCTAAGAAGGGGGACCTCCGCGACCTCCGGAACTGGCGTCCTGTCTAGCTCCTCAGCACAGACTACAAAATAATAGCCAAGGCCATCTTGCTGCGCCTGAGGTTTATGCTGCAGGACGTGATCCATCTAGACCAGACCTACACCGTCCCGGGCCCTTCCATTTTTAATAATCTCTATTTGGTCTGGGATCTCTTGGATGTCGGGGGTAGGGACGGTCTGTCGTTCACCCTTCTGGCCCTGGACCAGGAGAAGATGTTTGACAGGATGCACCACAGGTATTTTCTGGGCACCCTGCAGGCATTTGGCTTTGGGCCCTGCTTTGTGGGGTTTCTCTGGGCCTTGTACGCCTTTGCAGAGTGTCTGGTCAAGCTCAACTGGACCCTGACTGAACCGGTCAGCTTCAGGCGAGGAGTGCATCAAGGCTGCTGTCGGGCAAGCTGTGCTTTCTGACCATCGCACCCTTCCTCTGTCTCCTCTGCTGGAGGTTGATGGGGTTGGTGATCTGTGAGCCGGAGCTGAGGCTGGTCTTGTCAGTGTACACCGACAACGTTCTCCTCATGGTCCAGGACCCAGGTGACCTGGTGCGGCTGGTGGCTTGCCTGGCGATCTACTCAGCAGCCTCCTCCACCTGGGTCAACTGGGTCCAGAACTCTAGTTTGATGGTAGGGGCCAGGTGGCCGCTGAGCTCCCTCCCACCCGTGCTTCAGGCCATCCGGTGGAGCATGGGTCCACTGCTCTATCTGGGCATTTACCTTTCTTCCACCCATCCCTCCCTGGATGAGAACTGGCAGGAGTTAGAGGGCAGGGTCACTGACCAGCTGCAGAGATGGACAGGACTGCTGCAGTGCCTCTCCCTTTGGGGATGGGCACTGGTCATCAATCAGCTCATCCTGTCCATGTTCTGGCATCAGCTCAACACCCTGGCCCCACCCCTGGGTTTCCTGGCCAAGCTCCAGAGGACAATTCTGGAGTTCTTCTGGCCAGGATTGCTCTTCTGAGCCATCCCCTGGAGGAAGAAGGGCAGGGCCTGTGCTGTATCTACAGCCAGGTCCACACCTCCTGCCTCCAGGCCCTGCAGAGGCTCCTTTATAGTGTAGGTAGTCCAGCGTGGAGCCATTTGGCGCGCACCTTCCTCCACCACTACCAAGAGCTCTGATACAACTGGCAGCTCTTTTATCTTGACCTGAGAGGTGGTCTGCAATACCTCTCTGAGCTGCCGGCCTTCTACCATGACCTCCTCCAGACCTGAAGGCTCATTGCAGCTTCCAGGTCACTTGTACCCACCAAGGGGGTGGACCTGCTTGCGGAGCCCCTGCTACACAACCTCTCTCTCGGTGTTCAGGTGGCGGAGGCCCCCTTCGTGAGGCAGAGGCTGGTCCTGGCAGGTGTCACCAGGGTCGGAGACCTCCTGACTTATGCACGGGGGGACTGGGTGGACCCCCATGAGCTAGCTCAGCGCATGGGGCTTTCCACTCCATGCACCCCCCAACGCCTATTCCGGGAGGTGAAAGCGGCCTTGTCTCCCACTGCTCAAGCCTACCTCGAGTGGGTCCTGTTGGAGGGTACTCCCTGCCCCCCTCTCAGTCCTGGACCTCCGGAGCTTTTGATCAGGCCCTGTGAGCCCCCCAGCCGTCCCCACCCCTGACCCCGAGCTGGCTGCTAGATCTGCAGCCGGCCTCTTTTCTAACCTGCCCCGTAAATATCTATACACGCTCATGCTACATACCATCCATTTCTTCACCCTTATGTCCCATCCCGATACAAAGCGGTGGGATCTTATCCCACCTGTGGAGGCTGAGGACCCCGGTGGGCCAGTTTGTATGCCACCCTCATCCCGTGACCCGCCGGATACATCAGTTGGTGGCTCCTGCATGGAGCCGTGAGCATGGGCGTGTACCTGGCATGGTTCACTCCTCATCTGGACACCTGCCCCTATTGCGGTATGAGGGATACACTGGTGCATGTATACTTTGACTGCATCAGGCTGCAGCCCCTTTTCCAGCTCCTCCAGAACCTCTTATTGAGGTTCTGGATGCACTTTTCCCCTCACATATTCATTTATGTACTCCCTCTCCATGGCCCCACAAAGTCGCAGGACCTCCTCGCCAACCTCCTCCTGGCCTACGCCAAAGTAGCCATCTATAAGACCAGGGAAAGGAGGTTGGCTGAAGGAGGGGCCTGTGACTGTGGGGCCTTTTTCTGGTCCCTCGTTCATGCATGTCTCAGGGCAGAGTTCCTCTGGGCAGCATCCGCTGGCTCCCTCAACACCTTTCGGGAGCAGTGGATGCTGTCTGGGGTTCTCTGTTCAGTGTCCTCTTCTGAATCCCTCATTATAAACTTGTGACCCTCAAACTCATTGCTGTTATTTCTTTAGTTGTCCCACATGAACATTTGAAAGGCAGACCAGTGCCACCTCCCCATAGACTGGGAGAGGGGCTTTAGAAGTGGGTGGGCACAAATAAAATTAAAAGGTTATAATGTAGTATCTCGGGAAGTTATGTTCAACTTGATGTGTTCTTCCTTGTGGGCAAGGACACCTCCCTTCCTATTTCAGGACTTAGGGAGGTAAAATGATGAAATCAAATCTTGCAAAGAAATGTGGCCAACAGATATGTTGCTCATTAAAATTATAGGCTGACTGAAGATACTATGGGTGTGTTCACATGGCAGTCTTATTTTGAAACAACAGAGGTTGTTTTGAAATAAGAAACACCACATTCACACGACGTACCGTTGTTTCGAAACAACGGCGTTGTTTCAAAACAACTTAAACCCCATTTGGTGATGAAACAATGTTGTTTCAAAATGATTGTTTCGAAACAATCCCGTCAGAACATGTTGTTTCGAAACAATGGTGACTCGTTTAGAAATAACTGTTGTCCGAACTTGCTATTTCACTTTGAGCTTCTTTCCTTAATTCGAATTAATTTATTTCGAAATAAGGTGTTATTTCAATAGAAGTTGTTTCGAAACAACTTGTATCGAAATAACCCCCTGTGTGTGAACGTAGCCTATAAGTTTTTGGTATCTGTGATGATCTGGACTGGGACAAATCCTCTCCAAAAGATGTCTCCACTCTTCCAATGCTGTTTTGATTGCAAGCAGCTCCTTGTCCCAGACATAATAATTTTTGTTGGCAAAGATAGGTTACATGAAAAATACACACAAAAACAAGTCAGTTACAGGCCTGCATTTTGAGAAATTACAGTCCTTAGTGAGAAGGTCAAAGTGTCTGCTTCCAAGCTGAAAAATTTGGAGGGGTATGGATGCAGGAACTGGAACAGGAACTGAAGTGAAGACTTTCTTTAGCTTATTAAAGGCAAGACTGTAACTCCACTGACCAGACAAAATGAACCCATTTTTGGAGGAGCATAGTTATTGGTGCTACTAATTAGGAGAATCTTTCAATGAAGAGTGGATAAAAATTGATAAATCTATGACATCACTGAACTTCCTTTCGAGCATTGATGGAAGACCTTTCTGTGGATACATTGTTAGGCCCTTGGGAGCAATGGTATAACGAAGAAACTCAGTAGTATCTTTGCTGAATTTGCATTTCTCCAGTTGATAATAAAGGTGATTGTGGCTAAGTCTGTTGAGGGAAAGGTGAATGTGTTACTCAAGTTGCTTCTGGTTTTCAGAGAAGATGAGAACATCATCTATACAGATAACAATTAGTCAGTTATCTTCTCTCAGAAAAGGAGTTCATGAAATGCTGAAGCATTGCTAGAGCATCACATGACCTAAATGATATAACTAGTCAAATTTATATATTGAGTTCAAAACAGAGTCTTCCATTCTTTGCCTTCCTTGATACAAATCAGATAAGACTTGTTTAGAAAAAGCCTGGCAAAGTGAAATCTTTCAAAGAATTTATTAATAAGTGGCAAAAGAGCAATTTCAAAATGTTACTGTAGTGAGACCCCAGTATTCAACAGAGGGAAGCAGGAAGCCATTATTTTTCCACAAAAAAGATCTGAACACTTGCCAGAGAATTAAAAGAACAAATCAACCTCTTCTCTAAATTTTCATGGATGTCCTAGATCTTCTGGAGTTCTGGTGCTGAGAGAGAGAGTAAATATGACCAAAGGGAACATCAGCTCCAGTTACATGTCAATGGGGCAATCTCAGCTGTGATGTGGTGGCAAGATATGTCTTCTTTTGTCAAAGACAGCAGTGTAGTCTTGATATTTCTCTGGAGTATCCTAAGCCAATGACAAAGTGACAGAAAGGTCATCACTAAATTTTAAAGTCCCCTCTCTAGCTATTGCATTGCAAGGGCATTTGACTCTAACTCCAGATCTTGGGGGACAAGACTGACAGCAGAATTTTAATATAAGGTGAACCAGGCCTGATACCCACTGTACAGGTGACCAGCCAATGAATAACAAGAATGACAGTGAAATGAGGGGAACAACTTAGTCCAAGTTGCAGAAAACTGCCCATGGTCCTGGACAATGGTCACAGTCAGAAGTTAGTTTTGATGAATACCTGGTTGAGAGGAGAAAGAGAAGTCATCAATGGATTTCACTAGATCAGGAATGTACTTATGGTGAATGAGAGTGCTATGGGTATACTAAATCCATGAAGTTGTCAAAAGTCCCTGAGTTCACTAGTGCCCTCAGCTCAGCCTCAGACTTTCCTTAGCTAGACTGCAGGGCTTATTACCAAATATTTGTTCTCCATATAGCTAATCATAAACAGCAATCAAGTCACCCCTTAATCTTCTCTTTGTTAAAATAATCCCAGATATTTTAATCTTATTTATTTATATACATTGATTTATGAACTCTGAATGGGTGCTCATCCTGTGAACTGGGAATCTATCCTGCAAACTAAAAGCACACATTACAAAAATACAATATAAAGGACTAACCGTACACGAATAAATATCCATCCAGTGATGCAGTTGTTCTCGGTATTTTTTGTGAGGCTTTGACAAGAAATGTTTATATTTAAATAAAATAGCTGATTTGTTTTGTTTTACTCTTGAATCTTTTTTTATGATGAAATGGAAATCCAACTCAGAGGAGTGTTTCATAAACTCAGTTTCCAAAGGCAAGGAGCTACCATTCTGATGTAACAGATATAAGAGTTTCAGAAAGTCTGGGATAATGTTGTGCTTATGAAAATATAATCATCATTCCAGGAGAATGCCTTTGTGTCTAGTCTTTTTTTTTTCCCTTTCTTTGATTATTTTTAATAAGATAACCTTGTTTGGAAACTGGTCAATCTCATCTCACCACCCAATGAAAATACCAATCCTAAACTTCTATTATTTTTCCCAGATATTACCTTCTGTGGACGTGCTGTAGCCCAGATACACCCTTATGGTGTCATCTGTATATCATTCAAGTTCACCTGTATAGTGGAACTGTGTATTGTCTAATGCAAAATATGTCATGTAAGGTGTTTTTGAAATGTTTATGATAAATGAAATATTATTGTTATATTGATATGTTTCCTGCAATGTTGTACATGAGGGATGAAACTGTTAAGTAATATTCCCAAATGTGTGTCTCAGGTGGCTTGAACAGATCCAGGCAAACGCCAAGCAAAGTGAGTTTACATGCCTCACAGAGGTATGCAAACAGGAACAATGAACTGGTCTGAGCACCTGGCAAGGCAATGTTCATTTGACTGAAGTGGAGCACATCATGCCTATTCCTGGATATAGCTAATCACATTATCCCAGGGAGTGATAGGGAAACATGTTAAGGACAGAAGCATGTTTGTCTCTAGAGCTCTCTCTTGGAATCCATCTATAAAGCAACAATAAGCAACTAACAGATTGCCTATGGGGTGGAGGTTTGGCTGAAAGATTACAGACAGCCCGTGTAGTAAGATAACATCAGCAACTGTAAAGCTACTGAAATATTTCATTTAGAATTACATTTATCTTTTATTAGTTGTGATCAAACCTTGATTTATACTTTTCAGGTTTATAATCACTTAAAGTCTTGCTTTGATCAATGAACTTAATTTTTGTTTTATCTAAAGCTGTGCATTTGGGTTGAGTATGTGTAGAGACTTCAGTTAGAGTGACAAAAGTGTGTATAAATTTCTTTGATAAATTGATGAACCAATGTAAATAAGGTTGCAGGACACATTGTATAGCACGGAACCCTGTAAGATGTCATTTCCCAGGGTTGCATCTGGGACTATGGTTATTTGCTGGGGTTAAATCCTATGAGAGACAGGCCAGAAGTGCTGTTTCACTGACCCAGGGACCAATTACTGACAGAAGGTTGGAAGTGGGCTGACACAGGAGTGGGTGGTTCACACAGGAAAACAGGGTAAGTCAGTCCCAGGAGTGACAGGTTAGTGTGACACAGCTACACACCAGTCCAGATTGCAGAGTGGAAGGCAGGGGAGAATGTCATACTTTCCTTGTATCATTTCTAGTAGTGAATGATTAGTTCATTTTCCATAGCTATAGATCTCTTGGTTGCTACTGGCATTGCCAGATGTGGTAGTGGGTTTTCATTATTTTTGTTTGTTTATTCTGTGATGTGGACAAATGTGCACTAGGGATTGTATGGAGATCTCATTTTATATAGGACACCTCATAGCCATAATATGGTAACAGTTTTTGGCCTGTGCTTGTGTAGGCTAGATTTAATCCAGTGATTTAGAAGTCAAAGACTATATTATAATGCAAATTCTCTTAGCTACCAAGGCGCCCCTACTACAGTAGTTTTAAATATTGAGTAATTGCGTATTAGTGGAGCAATCCATTTATGAAGATCATTCAGAAGTGTGTAGCTGATAGGGAAAATACCCTTTCTTAAAAGACAAAATAACACACCAGAGAAACCATACATACTTTTCTTTTCCAGAGGGTTTTTGTATTAGCCCTATACTGTTGTTGCAAGGTGCAGTTTCATTTAATAAAATCAATACTATAAAGAGATGCTATTATAATAGCCCCTTAGATACATACGCCAAATAAGAGATGCATTTCTGGCTGGGGAGTTCTCCTAGGCTACGAGAAAAGAAAAAAAAATCCTTCATGTCTCTGATCATCTTTATTTTTTTACTTCTGCAACCAAGGGTGGTCTTAGTGATTCTGGGGACTTGGAAAAAAGTCAAGGATGGGGCCTCCTTCTCTTTCCCCCTGCCCCAGCCTCACTGCCATCTCAGCAGGGCCCCCAGTCCTTGCCAGGGTCCCACTGCCTTTCCAGGGCCCTGCTGGGACTCCCTCTCACCTCCCCCTTCCCCAGGCCTCACCGTGCCCTCTACCACCTCACCAGCTCTCCTTCCATCAGGCTGGCCTATAGCCAGTCAGCCCGCCAACTCACACCAGCCCTGGACTGCCCAGTCCAACTGCGGTGAAATAAGGGAAACAGTTGTTCCATTTATGAAGGGGCCCTAGAGAACCCTAGGGTGAGACAAATCTAATCATGATTCCAGGGACTATTTAGGCATCTGAAACGTCAAAGTTTTTTTTGTTTGTTTGTTTTTTGGTTTTGTTTTTTTTTTTTCAAGTATCAATGAGAAATTTAGCTGCCATGAGTACTGTACCTAATCCCTATATAAAGAAAATAATAAACCCCAATTAAGCCCTTTTTTAAGGTTTTATAAATTTAGAACAATTAGGAGATAATATAGAAAAAGCTTCTTATTCTTGAGCATAATATTTTTGGAGATCTTTCCATCATGAAAGAAGTTTTCAGATTTTGTGCTGTAATTTGAATGCTTTTCACTATTTTAATAAATGAGCTGATCTACAAGGTTAAGATGAGCATTTAAAAATTGTCAAGAAGGAAAGCAGTAGAGAGAACCTGTATAATTAACAAACGAGGGAAGGGGGTGAAATTAACAATGGCTCAAATGTAATGTATAGTTGTAAGGGTTTAAGAGAGTAAACACCAAACTTCAATGGCATTCAGGGAGTTTATGAGACTCTGGTAGACCTAACTGGTAACCTGAAATCTCCAAAGCTGGGATGGACTGTCTGTGAGGATGATTATCACCTAATTTAGACCTAAATGGGCCTGTGGGATGCTATGTTATTGGTGTCAGGAAGAGATAGCTTCTGCCTTTTTATATGTCAATGTGAAGGGCAGGTGAGTGTTTGCCTTGTCACACCCACAAGCTGAGCTGTAGATAGGGCCCCAACCCAGGGGTAGGCTCTGGGCAAATGCCCAGGCTGCCCAGTAGTTAAGACCACCTATGCCTGAAACCCAGCACTGCCCTTAGAGCTGAAATATCACCATCTTATTTTCTCAGTCTAGAGTGTCTCAAGGATCTTTATAATTCATAAAGTCCTAATAATAACTCTATATTTTGAGAATTATTCTTTCTTTTTCCTGGAGCTATCACATATTGAAAATCTTTGTCTGCAACTGTTATAGCACACATTTGTGTGAACTTCACAGACCTGCTGAGATGGCATATGTCTAATACAATTCATGTTAAAATAGTGTTCCCTTGGTCCTGCACCTACTTTATCACCTAAAGAAAGAGTAAAAGTCTACAGCTATGTCTACATGGCACTTTTATTTCGAAATAACACTCGTTATTTTGAAATAAAAGAAATTAGGTCACACGATGTTTTCTTATTTCAAAAGGACGGATCCCATCTTTTCGAAATAAGAATCGTCATTTTGAAAAAGTAAAACCTGCCCCCCCCCCCCGAAACAGCTGTTATTTTGGAAGGGATATTTCAAAATAACACCGTTTAGACCTGTTCTTTCGAAACAACACCATGTAGACCTGTTGTTTTGAAAGAACTTTTCGAAACAACAGGCCCAAACGGCTTTATTTCAAAGTAACCAATTCAAAATAACAGCCGTTTGGATTGCAGGCTTTCCCTTAATTCAAATTAACATTTTGTTAATTTGAATGAACTTATTTCGAAATAAGGATTTTATTTCAAAATGGATTATTTCGAAAGGGGTTCTTTCGAAATAAAAGTTACTGTGTAGACATAGCCTACGAGTTATTGGCATTGCCTGAATAGTTTTTAGATGAGGTGTTCATGGAAGATCTTTAAACATAGAAAGCATTACAGTGAAACCTTTAGTGAAACTTTCCCTTGTGTCAGGATTAAATAACACCATTCCTGCATCCTACAAATGTCTTAGGGTATGTCCACACACAGTTCTTAACTCAAAATAATGCAGATTATTTTGATGTACAAGACCGCAGGTCCATTCTACGTTTCCTTATATCGAGATAAGGAGTTCCCTTATCTTGCAATAAGGAAAGTCATTTTGATATAATAAAACCTATATAATGAAATGACAGTTAAATTGAAACTGTTATTTCTAAATAACACTGTGTGGATGTGTTATTTTGATTTAACTGTTATTTAATATATTAATATGGATAATAGAACCATGACTTTCAGTCTTTCAAGGAGAAGCTGATAGCACTTTAGGCAGAGGTAACAGCTTAATTGAATTAGTAGAATTTAGAAAAGTTTTCTAAATTTCCTTTCCTTTCCTTCATTTCTGCACAGAAAGTACTTGAGTTTATGAATGCATGTTACCAGCTGCAGAGTATGGCCAGGTCCCTATTGATCTTATCTAATTATCTATGTGTCAGGGCTTTTGTGAGGTTTGGAAGCATGTCTTTTTACCATACCAGGCATTTCTTCATGCCACATAAAATATTTATGATTAATTGACATATAACCTTACAATTCACTTCCTGTCAGCATTTGCACAAGAAATTTTGATTCCCTGCATGTTTATAGATAGCAAACACAGAAAGGGCTCAAGCACAGTGAAAGCAAAATTTTTAAGGGTGATGTGAATGACCATGGACAATTCTACAAGGTTCCTTCAATTCCCCTTGAAGTGCCATTATTCTATTCTAAATGAGAGGGACCATGCCACTTCTTCTTCTTCTTCTGGTGGAAAACATGATCATTTGGCCAACATTCTCGCAGTGTGGTGGAGCATTATTTGCTAGTCTGGCATAAGCCTCTTTTTACAAACCTATGGAAGCCCACACACAAACTACAGATTTGAGGCTCAGCAGTTTTGGATGTACGAGAAAGAAATGCTTTCTGCAACATCTTCCCTGCATCATGACCTAATGTGGACCTATATTCCATGATGTCAAGGTTCCCTGAGAAAGTGATGACTCAAGGACAGCTGTGTAGGTTATGAGAACATGGATTCCTCAGGACCACTCCTGCAATTGGACATGGGGTTGGAGAGTAGGAAAAAAGCACTGGACCTCTATAGGAATGACCATAGCACTGAACCCCTGAAGGAATGACCAAGACTCCATGTATGTCTAAAGATCTTCAGAATTTTCCTGCAATTCTCTGGATATTCATATGTTTGGAGGGCCTCATCCCCTTCTAGAGAGGGTTTTATGTTTTGTTTATAGCTCTTTCAGTATGACTGTAGACTAAATTCCTGGACATTCCAAGTGATCCATGCATGGGTAGCTTAGGACTTAGATGGAATTACGTCACTTTTCTGCTTTTCTTATCCTGCTAGGAACTAAACTGGCCTCCACTCAAAGGTAAATTGAGGTCAGAGATTCTTTAACTAGCACTAATGAATACTAAATCCCAAGGATCCATTCAACAGACCAGAATCATTGTGGTGCATTTTGTCCTAGCCCTGTGTCTTCCTGCCACTGGCATACACCTTCTTCAGTCCTGTACTGTTTTTTGCACTGGAGTGGAGCCAGTGACTGCTGAAGGTTCACCTGAGACACTAAAGTGCCCTGAATTGCTGCCTTATGAAAGTTTTAAGACACCTTTGTCTTAAAGAAAAGGCTATATAATTTGGAAGGGCTTTGTTTTAAAAGAAAGCAAACCAAATTCTTTGGGGGCTAGATGACTAGAGTACTCACGAGAGGCTTAAACTATTAACAAAAAGTGAGGCAAGATTTGAGAACTCAGAACAAAATCAAGATGTTGTGAACAAAATTAATCAAGGAATCAAAGGACATGAAGAGAAGAAATTCTTTAATTGCCTATATACTAATGCTATAATCCTGGATAACATACAAGAGGAATTGGCTGTGCTCTTTTATGTGCATAAATTTGATTTAGTTTTACTGAAACCTGGTAGGATGATTAGCACAATTGAAAAGTTCAAGCCAATGGTTATAACCTATGTTGGAAGGATTGATTGGGCAATGGGAGAGGGGGAGTGGCACTTAATGTAAACAATGACATTACCTGTTTTGAGTCACTGATAACAGATGCAAATTATCTAAAATGGTTATGGGTAAATGCCTTGACAGATAAAGCATAAGATGGGATTTTAGTTAGTGTCTGGCAGACCACCAAATTATATTAAAAAACAGGATGACTGCTTCTTTAAGCACCTAGCTACAATGTGAAGGGGATAAAAACCCTGTCATGAGAGAATTCTGTGTGAATGATATGTACTGAGGTCTAATGCTGGCTGAACTATCTCATCCTTGATATTTCTAAACATTATGGATGGCAGTTTCCTAACTGAAAAAAGTGTTGCATTCAGCATAGGGAAATTCAGTAGTAGACTTTGTCCTAACATTTAAGAAGAACTGACCACAGAACTAAACATTAATGATATCTTAAATTAAAGGGGTCATACCTTGTTCACATTTATAAAGTACAAACAGAATAAAGTCAAGACCAGTAATATACATATATACTTGGTCTATTTATGGGGCTTTAGTATTATGAAGTTGAAAAGAAATATGATCCAAATCATCGGGGAGGAAGAATTTAATTGATAAATGTAAATGATAATTGGGAATAATTTAAGTCTAAGGATCAGGGCTCTAAGAAAGATTTGGGATTCAACTGAATGTGAGCTCCCAGTGTGACACTGTGGCCAAGAGAACAAATGTGACTCTGGATGTGCAAGCAAAAGACTTTTGATAGGACTAGAGAGGTTATTTTACTTCAGTGTTTGATCTTGTTGCTACTGCTGCTGCTATATTACATGCAGTTCCAGTGTCCACATTTCAAGCAGGATGTTAATAAATTGGAGCGGATTGTGAGAAGAGCTTCACAATGATTAAAGGATTAGAAAATATGCCTTATAGTGATAGACTTAGGAAGCTCAATCTCTTTTGCTTAAAAAAAGAAGTTAAGTGGTGAGTTGATCACAGTCCATAAATAGCTACATGGAGAACAAATATTTAATAATGGACTCTTCAGTCCAGCAGAGAAAAGTCTAATGAAATCCAATGCCTAGAATGTGATGCTAAACAAATTCAAACAGGAAATAAATATATTTTTAATCGTGAAAATAATTAACTATTGGAACAAGTTACCAAGGATTGTGGTGGATTCTCCATCACTGACAATTTTAAAATTAATTTATTTTTCCCCTGAAAGTTCCACACCAGTACTTTATTTGGGAAAGTTTTATGAGCTATAGAGGAGCTAACATGCTGATCACCACGGTCTCTTCTGGCGTTAAGAGTCTATGAATCTGAGTAGCAGCTGAAGTGAAGCATGAGATTTGATTTTCTTTATTATTTTAGCTACATGAATAGATGTGAAATGTGTTGAGATTCATTTTCCTTCCAGCTAGTGGAAATTATGGATGCATAATGGCAGTGTAGAGAGACAGATTCCATCATCTTTACCAATATGAAGTAGTATGTCACACCACAAGTTATTCCATGCATTCCAGTGGCCCTTCTTATGGAATAAAGTACTAGTCAGACTAACTAAATGTGTCAGCCTGAGTAAGTGTGTCAGCCTGCCTCTCATATAGCACCATAAATATGGATGAGAGCTTAGAGAAAAATGACCAGTTTATAAAGCCCTTACCTTGCTGAAACATCTACTCAAATTGTACAATTTAAATCAATTATTTCACATGTGTGAGTAATGGCTCGCCAATGGGTGCGAGGGGTTCACAATTTGACCTGTAAGACAAAACACAAGAAAAAAATCTCTGTTGCGGCAGCAGACTTGGGTGTAAGGCAAAATGTCAACTGTCTCTGAGGTCTCCTGGGCTTCGTTCATGGTCTCCAATCTTCAGGTGTTGTGCTTGTTCTCTCTCTTATTCTCTTTATTACTCTGCATCTCTCTATGGGTTTGGTGCTTGTGCAGTTAGACATGTAGGAAGAAATGCAGTTATAAAAATGGTAAAGTGCCCTGGGGTATGACTGGGCCCATAGGGAGGGTCAGAAGCAGGAGAGACTGTAATAGAAAGATGGGATCTCCATTGGAACACCCTGATGAGGCCATCACCATAGTGACAACACCCGTGAACTTTAGCTGAATTGTGAGATGGATGCATTTGGGTCAATTCTCCTACCCAGATTCCACATGAATCAAGTCCTTGTCCTCCCTCTCATACCTCTACGTTACCGGATTCATGTAAGGGAATTAATTGAATAGACTCAGACACAGTGGGTCTGAGAAACAAACACATTGATCTGTATTTGATTTTAACAATTTTAATTTTAAAAGCCTTGAGTAGAACCCAGAGCAAGTGTTAAAAGTGCAGAAATGGGTCATGCAGGTAAGAGAAATGAAGCTAAAAGAAAGAGACAATATAAAGACATGCTTGTAGAAGGTTGTGATTTACAGATACTCTCTAGAATGGGACAGTGTTGTGTGAATTGGGACATATGCCCTACAGGTGATCTAACAAAGTTGCTCTGAGCTTCACACCTGGGAATCACTCCTATCTGTGTTATTTAAGTTCTATTCCTCACTCATTCAGTAGTGTGGTCTTTAATGAGCCTTCAAGGTCATTGCATTATGTCAGAAGTGATGAATGTGTTTGGAAACTAAAAGGATTTGGAGGAAAACTCCTGTGTTTGTAACTGAAAACACAGGGGATCTCTGAAAACAAAGGAAGGCTTCAGTAAATAAGTGAAAAGTCTATGAACGGATGTTTATGACCTTCTTCCTCTCTGCAAATGTCAGGCAATGTTTCAGAGAACTGGATAAAGTTTAAGCAGCAATTTCTGTTGTATTTGTATTTGTTTGCCAGTGGCACAGAACCAAAGATGAAAACCAAAATCATCTATATTTTTACATGTTGTTGGGGAGGAGGCACTGAATGTTTATGAGAACTTTGAATTTCAGGAAAGCATGAATTTAACTATAATACTGACTAAATATGAGGAATTTTGCGTGCCAAAAAGGAATGTGACTTTTGAGAGGCATAGATATTTCACGTGCATACAAAAAACGGATGATACCAGAGAATACTGATCCCCAACCATTTGCCTGGAGGCCAAAAGCAGTCTGTGGGGTCCTTCAAAGTAGCCCACTGCTCCCCTTCCACTGACTATGGAAGGGAGTCATAGCCAAGAACCCAGGCAGAGAACGTTGACATGGAACTACAAGATTGTTGCATGCTCCTTGAAGTAGCCAAGGTGATGGGTGAGCAGTGCTCCCTTCCCCCAGTCATAAAAGGTAGCACAGCAGGATGCTGTGCCTGGGTCTCTAGGCATAGACTGCAGAAGGGAGCCACTGCCTAAGGACTAACTTGGAGCCCTCAGGACTACTGGCCACATGCAGTTTCTCTATGGTAGCCAGTGAGACAGGAGATCAGCAAGGAGGCAGCCTCCTCACTGAACTCCTTCAATGAGGTGCAAGTCTAAGTAGATAAGATGATAAGATCAGTTCCCATAGCTAATAGGAGACTATGATAAGAGAGGCAATGGAGAAAGACAAATTATTAGAAATCCTTAAAAAAGTGATAATTAAAGTGTAGCCTGAAATAATAAGCAGTTGCTGTGTGAGTGTAGAGATTATTGGAACTGCAAAAGTGAACTGATGTTGGTAGATTGGGTGATTTTCGAGGGTGGTTAAGTCGTCATTCCACTGAGTCTCTGTAAAGAAATGGCTACAGCAGATTGATGAGGATCACTTACGAACTGAGATCTGCAAAGAACAAATATGAAAGGTGCTATATTGGCCATGGATCAATCATGACATCACCAGTGTGGCAAGAAGCTGCTTTTCATGCTTAAAATACAAGCCATGCCAACAGGCAGAACCACTGAGATCCCCTTCCTATTCCACAGAGGCCTTATGAGAAGGACAGTGTTCATTTATTTATCTGGCATTCAAAGGATTACTTAACAGTCACTGATTATTACACCCTATATCCAACAATTTACACACTGCATATTAGTAACAATAAGTTGGAGATCACTAACATGAAAGGAATTTTTCCAGATATGGAATTCCTGGTGAGCTATTCTGTGATAACTGGCCACAATTTTCAAGCACAGAGGCAGTTTCCCTCAGATTGGTATTTTCATCATGAAACCTCCAGTCCAAATTGCCCTCAATCAAATGGACTGGTGGAAAGGTCTATACAGACAGTAAAGAACCTGAGGAAAAAGATTTTTAAAAGTGAGGGTGATCTGTATAAAGTGGTGTTGGTCTACCAAATACACACCTGAGAATGGATTTTCTCCAAATCAACTGTTAATGGGAAGAAGGATCAGCTCTAATTTACCTATTTCTGATACCTTGCTATGATGTTGGAACAATGCCACCATTTGGAAGATGAAAGAAAATCAGAAGTGGAAGCAGAAATATTATTTTGACAGAATGTCCCATGATCTCCCCTTCCTTAACTCAGATGATAGTGTGCCTTTTAAAATCTGAGCCATAGTAATTTAGGGTCCTAAATTCTAGTGAAAGGTAAGCACTTTTGAAGATTTTACTCTATGTCATTGCTGCTAAATCACTGTCTCATATTTTCTTGTATTTTTCCCTCATTGCAGCCTCTGAATCATAGTTAGCAAGATATGTTCCAGAGATTTGTTTGAGGCTGTAAAGACCCTCTGGGAATCTGAATCTAGATTGTGATGTGAATTTCAGAGTTCTCCTTCATCCATTTAAGGGGTCAAAACAAACCCTGGGATCTGGGCACACTCTGACTTCAGGTTTTTTGAAACCTGGATTGGATGGTGCTGGGGGGGAGGCAAGCACTGGACGGTGTTGCAGGAGGCCTGCTGGGTGGTTCTGTGGGGAGGCCCTCGAGCAAGAGACCATGGCACTCTTGACTCGCTGCTGGACTGGCTGGGCTGGAGCAGAACAGCCAACCAGAGCGTGGGACCAGCAGGCTGATGATGGGCAATGGCAGCATGCCACTCTGCTGGGGCCAGATTTTGGCAGGGCAAGCCAGCTGCCAGGACTGCAGCCCTAAAGCTTCTGCCTTGATCTGGCCCTGCTGATAACATTATTTAAATATAGCTGTCTAGTTCTATTTTGAATCTTCACATTGTTGACTCATTAGATAGCTGTGTTTTGTTTCACTGTGCTAAACATGGAAGTGTCTGTTTGATATGGCAAACAGGTGATTAATATATGAATCAGTATGAAAAATTAGAGCACTAATGTATCTGACACTGCATGTGTAAAATTGAAAGAAGTGTTAGGAAATGAGTGAGTGAGTAGACTGAAATAATGAAAACAGATAATTCTTCTAAAGCAATATGTAAGCATTGCAAAGTGTAGCTGGGTAAGAAGACAGAAAGGATTTGTAGATACTTTGGTAGAAGTGAAGAAAAACAAGGAGTCATGTGGCACTTTAAGACTAACAGATTTATTTTTCGCATGAACTTTCATGGGAGAAAATCCCACTTCGTCAGATGCTTCGAAGATGGGTGAACTTACAGAACGGAATGAAAATAAATGCAAGGGGGTGTAAAACATAGGATCAGGTCATACAGTAACAGCAAATCAGAGCAGTTGTTAGGTTCAAACCATGGGAAGCCTGAAGTCAAATTACCTTTTTGTAATGGGAAAAGAACCCATAGTCTCGATTCAATCCTGCTTTCACAGAATTTAGCTTGCATATTAATTCAAGTTCAGCTGTTTATCTTTGAAGTCTTGATGTCCCAGCCACATCTCTGACAACGGTTGTTAATAAATCATTTATTGAGTGATTAGAAAGAACCACTCTTTGCTTTCTGCACAGACCTGCTTCTTGCACAAAAAGTCTTTATGCTATGATCAGTCAGACTCAAAGCGAGATTCATCCACTGGCATACAGCTGCCTTCCATTTAGCTTCATCAGTCACAGGCTAATTGAAGATCCAAAGGAGCAGCCATGTTAGTCTAGTTCAGTAAAACAAACAAACAAACAAACAAGGAATCCTGTGGCACTTAAAGACTAACAAACTTAGTTATTGTATGAGCTTTCATGGGAGAAAATTCCAATTCGTCAGACGCTTTGAAGATGGGGGAACTATTTGAAAATGACAGTGATCTGAAAAGATGAAGACAGCAAAGCAGGCATTTAGGATCTACTTTATTGACAGCCAAAGAACTCTTACAGTGTTGTCTGCTGCAAAGACAATGTTTTTCCTCACCACTTTCTAAAACCCAGTGGGTTCAATGAGCTTTGCAGAAAAGATTATCCAACTATATCTTCAAGCTACTTAGCAACTAAGCACTGTAATGAATCACTTTAGTGAACTCTGCACTCCTCTCTGTGGGGAATTTGGCCTGGATAAGGCACAAGATATCCAGGCTACTTAAAATTAAGATCATATTTCAGATACCAATGCACCATATCAAGTTCACACACAAATACTTCCTCTGTCAGTTTCTGAACACTTCACTTTTTGTGTCATGATCCACCATCTGGAATTAAAATACAAAGAGGGCATAAGCAGTAATCTTAAATTTTGAATACTGACTACGAGAAAAAACAGACAGACATACCTAACTTGGATATGTAGGTAATTTCGACTGCTTTATTTGAAGAAAAAAAATTGAATATATACCAGCTCCCGAAGCCTCCATTTCCATGAGAAAGAAGGATGCAAAAAAGTATAAAACTGGCCAAGAAATGATACACCAGCAACTGCATCTTCCCATACCCATGAAACATTATGGTAGGGTTATACTATAGACAGAGGGCTCAGAGCACTGGGTGGAGGAGGAGGCTTGGGGTATGAATTCTCTTCCTCAACAGTCCTCACCCCTTTCCTAAGGAATTTCAGTGTAGGTTACATAGTGCTAAGGAGAGCAGCAATAGCTTCTACAGAACCACTAATGATTCAGTGAACCACTGCATGTCCCTGGCCTCTCTGGATCTCTCAAGTGCCTCACAGATCTTAGGAGATGCACAGGATTCAGAGACTGAACCCTCTGTCAGTTCTACAGTGTTTCATTGCAAATGACTCCTTTGCAAGTTTTTAATCCCTACTGAAGAACACTGAATCATAGAATCATAGGATTGGAAGGGACCTCATGGGTCATCTAGTCCAACCCCCTGCCAGAGGCAGGACCACTCCCACTAAACCATCCCAGTCATGGTTTTGTCCGGCCGGGCCTTAAACACCTCCAAAGATGGAGATTTCACCACCTCCCTAGGCAGCTCATTCCAAGGCTTCACCACTCTCCTAGTAAAAAAAGTTTTTTCTAATATCCAGCCTCAACCTCCCTAACCACAACTTGAGACCATTGATCCTCATTCTGTCCTCTGTTATTACCAAGAACAGTCGATCTCCATCTTCCTTCAAGCATCCCTTCAAGTAGATGAAGGTTGCTATCAAATCCCCCCTCAATCTTCTCTTCTGCAGACTGAATAAGCCTAATGCTTTCAGTCTTTCCTCATAGGACTTGTGCTCCAGCCCTTTTATCATTTTGGTTGCCCTCCACTGGACTCTCTCTAGCATGTCCCTGTCCTTTTTGTAGTGGGGAGCCCAAAACTGAACACAGTATTCTAGATGTGGCCTCACCAGTGCAGAATAGAGGGGAATGATCACATCCCTTGATCTGCTGGTAACACTTCTTTTGATGCAGCCCAGTATGCCATAGGCCTTTTTGGCCGCAAGAGCACACTGCTGACTTCTATCTAGCTTCCCATCCACCATGACCCCCAGGTCCTTTTCTACATGGCTGCTACTTAGCTGAATGTTTCCCAGCCTGTAGCAGTGCATGGGGTTTTTCCATCCCAAGTGCAGGATTTTGCACTTGTCCTTATTGAAGCTCATAAGATTTCTATTGGCCCACTGTTCCAATTTATCTACATCTCCCTGAATCCTGTCCTTGCCCTCCAACATGTCTACTGTTCCCCCCAGGTTGCTGTCATCCATGAGCTTACTGAGAATGCAGTCTATTCCATCATCCAGCTCATTGATGAAAATGTTGAACAAAACCGGCCCCAGGAACAACCCCTGGGGCACACCACTCGTGACTGGTTGCCAGCTAGACATGGAACCATTGATTCCTACATGCTGAAACCATTGATCTAGCCAGTTTTCTATCCACCTTATAGTCCACCTATCCAACCCATTCTTCCTTCATTTGCCAATGAGAATGCTGTGGGAAACTGTATCAAAAGCCTTGCTAAAATCAAGGTATATCACATCAATGGTTCTTCCTGCAGCCTGAAAACCTGTCATCTGATCATAGAAGGAGATGAGATTGGTCAGGCATGATTTACCCTTGGTAAATCCATGCTGACTGTTCCTGATCACTTTATTTTCCTCTAACTGTTTGAGGATGGATTCTTTGAGAATCTGCTCCATAATTTTTCCAGGGATTGAGGTGAGGCTGACTGGTCTGTAATTCCTCGGATCGTCCTTTTTTCCCTTTCTTGAAAACAGGTACTAGATTTGCTTTTTTCCAATCCTCTAGCACCTCTCCCGTTCTCCATGAGTTTTGAAAGATAATGGCCAGCGGTGCTGCTATCTCATTGGCCAATTCCCTTAGCACCCTTGGATGCAGTTTGTCCGGCCCCATGGATTTGTGCACATCCAGTTTCTTTAAGCAGTCCCTAACCTGACCTTCTGTCACCAAGGGCCTCTCTTCTTCTCTCCAATCTGCCATACCCATGGCAGTGGGCTGGGAGCTGGCCCTGCCTGTGAAAACTGAAGCAAAAAAAGCATTGAGCACTTCAGCTTTTCCCTCATCCTCCGTCACGAGGATGCCTGCTCCATTCAGCAAGGGACCTATACCATCTCTGATCCTCTTCTTGTTATTAACATACTTGTAGAACCCCTTCTTGTTATCCTTTACATCCCTTGCTAGCCGCAAATCCATTTGTCCTTTCTGATTTTATCCGTGCAGTCCCTAGCAATATCTTTATATGCCTCCTTAGTCATCTGACCAAGCTTCCACTTCCTGTAAGCTTCCTTTTTATGTTTAAGCTCAGAGCAGAGTTCTCGGCTAAGCCACTCTGGCTGTCTCACATGTTTGTTCTTTCTCCTAATTGGAATGGCAACTTCCTGTCCCCTTAGCAGGGTTTCTTTAAAATATAACCAACTCTCTTGGACTCCTTTCCCCTTCAGATTAGCTTCCCAAGGGATCCTGCCCATCATTCCCTGAGGGAGCCAAAATCTGCTTTTTTGAAGTCCAGGGTTTTTGTTTTGCTTCTTTCCTTCCTTCCTTTAATCAGCATCCTGAACTCAGCCATGTCATGGTCACTACTGCCTAGCTTGCCATTTACCTCTACGTCCCTGATCAATTCTTCCCTGTTTGTGAGCAGCAGGTCGAGAGGTGCAAGGCCCCTGTTTGGTTCCTCTAGCATTTGTACTAGAAAGTTGTCCCCAACACTCTCTAAAAAAGTGATCTTGGTAACTACAGACTCATTAGTTTGGCCTTAGTAGTATGCACAGTTTTAAAAATAAATTTGAAAGAGAAAGTAGTTAAGGATATCAAGGTTAATGGTAATTGGGATAAAATACAACATGACTTTACAAAAGGTAGATTATGGCAGACCAACCTGATCTTTTTTGATAACAGATTTTTTTTTTTTTTAGACAAGGGAATAGAATGAATTTAATTTACCTAGATTACATTAAGAAATTTGATACAGTTCCTGTGACTCCCCCCCCATTTCTATATTTTTCTATATTTTCATTTCTGTCCACCAAATTGAGGAGGGGGCCCCTTATTTCTTGGGCTCCTAGGTGGCTGCCTGCCTCGCCTACCCCAAAGCTGCCACTGTGCTGCCCTTCCCTGCAGGGCTCTGCTCTCAGGGTGTCACCTTTCCCTGCAAGGCTCTGACCATGCTGCCGCTTAGTGGCGGCTTTTAGGGTAGATGAAGTAGGCAGCTGCCTAGGGCCCCAAGCAATAAGGGGCCCCGTCTTCAATCTGGTAGACAGAAATGAAAACATAGAAAAATATAGAAATTTTCCCATCTAGCAGAGCTAGTAGGGCTGGACGCCTAAGCACTTTTCACGCTTGGCTCATTCAAGGCAAGCTATCATTAGGATCTGTGCTTCATCTGAAATGCAGATTTCACCCTTCTCTGCCTATCACCTTCACATTGACATGCTAAAAAAGCAGGAGCAAGCAATAGACAGCATAACAGCAGGAACTTTTCCAGTGGCCTCAGCTTTTAGTTCCTCAGTATGGCCATTTATTTTGCCATTTTTTAATTTTGTAAAATATTGCCTTTTCCTTTTCTTTTTTACCTGTTCTTTTGCCTTTTCCTTTGACTTTGTGACAATTTTTACTTTGGCTTTGGTTAGCTCAGGTTGCCAGGTAAGTCCATATAGGCTGCTACATATAAATACAGTGCTGCCCTTAGGCAATAATTACAGCTGTGTGTGATGTCTGTGCTGTATGTCTTTCTTTTAGTAAGTAATTTTTTTAGATTCTTCTGTACTTACTATTTAATATTTTTGAGGGAGCCAGAGTCTTATGAACTTGAGTACTTCAGTGAATTTCATTGAAATTTGTTGTTTTTCATTTATAGTTAAACACTGGAAACCCTTTTATTTATTTTCATTTATTATACTTATTTGTTTTAAATGTCTAGTTCACATAAACCTAAGCTTATACGAAAAATATGTAAGATTTGACTGCCAAAATTTTAAATGTGGTATTTGCTATTTTTAAGCCATCATTAATGTTACCACTTTTTAAAATTTTTAAAATGTTCATTTTAACTTTGTAGTTTAGCATTAGCTCATTTATGTTAAGTGAAAGATGATCAACTTACAAGCTTCATGATGGCAAGATCTTTAAAAATATCATATCCAAGAATAATTTATGAGGTCCAAAGGGATAGACATGTTAGTTTGGTTGAGCAAAACAAACAGGGAATCCTGGGGGATGGTGTGGGGTGGCTAGGGGTACAGGGGGGACTGGGGCCAGGGGAGCATAGCAGTGGGGGCCGATAGTGGGCCCTTTAGGGGGCCCCACAATGGGCTTTCACCTAGGGCATCCAATTGCCTAAGGCCGCCTCTGGGGCAGCATGGTCGGAGCCCTGCAGGGAAAGGCAGCATTGTCCAGCAGGCAGGGAAGGGGTGACATGGTCAGGGCCAGGGTTGGGGGGGGTAGAAGTGCGGCATTGTCGGGGAGAGCAGAGAAGGAGCAGTGTGGTAAGAGATATCAGGGAAGCAGCTATGGGGGTGGGGGAGGGAAGCGCAGCATGGTCAGAGAAGCCACTGCATATTTAGATTTTGTCATAGGCAGCATCTGAGGAAGTGGGATTTTCTCCCATGAAAGCTCATGCGAAATATAAATCTGTTAGTCTTAAAGTGCCACACGACTCCTTGTTTTTTTGCCTAATACAGCTTACTTGTTGTTCAAATAAAATCATGTTTTACAAGTCCTAAATATTATGCGAAATACTAAGAAATGAAAATACAAAGGAGAAAAGTTTAAAACTTTATGTAGATTACTTCCATTTTTTGGCACAACTTACTGCTGTGAAGCATTGTATTCCACAATGAAATTCAAAACATTGTGCAATACTTAGAGATCAGCATCTGAGAGAGCTTTAGCTACTGCATTGACAAATTACTGCCCAGATTTAAAAAAAAAAACTTGTCACAAGCCTGCAATGCTCTACATCTAGCGACAGCTACGTTTTTACTGTATAGGCCCAAGGGCGTTGCTGGATAGCAAAAAAGCCCAGGGCACAGGCCCCCAGGCTCCGCCTGTGCTAGACCCCACCCCATCACAGGATCCAGCCCCAACAGGCCCTACCCCTATCTGGGGCCCCACTTGAAACTGGAATTCACATGAAATATTTTGAAGTGGGGAAGTTTCACATGAAATGGAAATTTTGGAAACATGGAGATGTGATGTTTCTGAAAGGAAATAGGCTCACTGGGGCCATGCCAGCTGATGACTAAAATTGAAGCTGTCAGTTTCTAGCCAGCAGCTGTCTAGGCACCAATGCAGTCTGACCATATAGATTACCATGGATTATCCTGGTCCAGAGTGTTTAGCCTCTGTACCACTGTCCCACCACACAGAGGCCCCATGCCATGTTGTGATACAACTCCTTCATGCCCATCTGCATTAAAACTGTAAAATGAGCAAACATTCACCTCCAGTGTTCCCTACAAATGAATCAAGGTGCTGGCAATTTCTTCTTAAAAGCTCACAGACGATGTTAGGTGGACATATAAAAATTCTTCTCCTCTGACAAGGCATATCATTCCCTATCTCCTACAGGTTTCTGTTGCTAAACATCAGGAGTCAGGGAGATCAGAAAATAGGAGTGGGAGGGAGGGTGGTGGATCAGAACATCCCTGGGACTTCCAGTCAACTTGTTTAGGTTCTCCAGGTACTGGAGAAGTGGATGGCATCTGGGTGCCCAGATGAGAGATGACACCCTGCTCACCCACGCTGAAGACACCTATTGCTGCAGTTCTCAAGCTTTTAAAATAGAGCCCACGCCTCTCCTGAATTTTGCTGTAATGCTTGCCCTCCACTTTGAGTGGCAGCATGCGATTGTGGAGCAGGGGAGTGGAGGGATGGCATCACAGCAGCTGCAATTTGCCATGCTGAGCTGCTTATGCCACAGGGCAGGAAATTTAAAAAGGCTCTGACCCTCTCCCAGCTTCCAGATGTATGCTACCCAGGTAGGGGAAGTTGGGGAACTCATGAGGCAAGCAGGCAGGCTGTCTGGGGCTGCCAGTGTGGTGCTGCGAAGAGGGTCACACCAAAATGGCAGACCCAGCCAGCCAGCCTGGCTGCCTGCTTTCTGCCTCCCCTGCAAAAAGCCAAAGAGAGGACAACAAAGTGAATTGAAAATAAGGCAGACAAGGCTCCTGCAGTATTCCTCCCACCCTGCCCTTAACTCCTGCCGAAGCAGAGAGGACATAGCAGCAAAAACTGAGTAAACCTAATCTTACAGGAAAGGCAGAGCCCAAACCAAAAATACAGCATTACTGGGACCACACTATCCAATGCAAGACAGATAACATTACAGGAATTCACAATAAAGCACAGCAAGAAGATAATGTAAAACAAGGAAGGCAGGTAGTGGCACTTTCAGAGTAATAAATTTATTTATTGCTAGAGCTTTAGTGGGTGAAATCCCACTTTGTCAGACACTTGAAAATGATTTCCAAAATGGGATTTGGCTCATGTGGTAAATAAATATGTTACGCTTTAAAAGTACCACAGGAATCTTTTCTATTTTTACTGAATTAGACTAACATGGCTACCCCCATGGAACTTTTCAGTAAAAGAATGGTTAAATTTGTGGCATGCTGCCTGATAGGTGTACTTATGCTGTGCACAATTCATAGAAGGGCAAAACTGAAGAGCAGAATGTATAGTATTTCCAGTCTGAAGAGTGGCCATGTGACAATGGCACTCCCTCACTCAAAGCATCTGCTTTTCAGAGTATTCATTTTCTTTAGATGCAAAAGTAAGTTTTATTGTTTGTATTCCCGTTTGCCTTGCATCGGAAACTCCAATTAGATAGAAAGTGTTGGATTCTTTTCTCTCTTGGTCATCACTGACAAAATATTCCTACATACATCCTCTATGCAACCGAATGCAATGGGACTGTTTACTTGTGTAAAGCCCCCTACCTACCCTCCCCCCAAGCCCCTTCTGACCCCATTGGTTCTCCTTCCCAGATTGACAGGCTCTCCACAGTGTGCATAGACCTCACCTGGCTTCCATACAAACCTCTGCCCCTGGGCTATTCCCCCTTCTTGCTCTCTGCTCAATTGGCTCCCTATGGCTGCAACTCACCCCCACCCCACCTGAGTCTAAGTTGGATCCTCCACTTTTTTTTAACTTTCAGGGTTTTTTTGCATCTTTAGAATTATTTGCTAAATTAAAGCACAGGTGCAATTGCATTTACCCACCTACTGAATGTTACTGGGTACCACTAGCACATGTGCCACTAGCCACTGAATTTGAAAGCTATGGGCCTACTCAAGCTAGGTGTGACTCAAAGCTGAATTTGGCCTGTGCTGTATAAGAAAGAGAGAAGAACCGAACCCAGCTACTTTCAGATCTGAGGAGTGGCAGTGGGGTTACAAAGGGAAAAAGAAGTTATTTGTTATCTGAGCAACTTTGATACAGGAGAAGATGCTCAAGAGGCACCAGTTTAAATCCAGAATGCTCTTCCTGAGGTTAATTTCAGGAGTTCTATTGTAACCCAAACTATATAAACTGGTGAAGTATTTGGCTTCCAGTTGGGAAGTGGTCAAAAGAGCCAGTCTTCATAGTTGAAACTTTTACTAAAAGGCTACATCAATAAGAAGCATTATTCCACTGTGGCTTTTTCAACACAGGCTCAAAAGTGAAGCACATAACTTATGCAGACATGTCAACTCTTGCAAATTTATCATGAGCAACATCATTGGTAGGTAAAGCCTCACTCATGATCTCCCAACAGAACCCTCAAATCTCCGGAATTTTTTCCCCTGGCCCACTCTGCTAATGTTTGCTCGGTCTTCTGTAGCCACAATGTAAGGACACAGAAAAAATGATTGTATATTTTTTTTTTTCTTTCTGGGGTGGCTCTTTCTGTTTGACCAGTTAGATGATAATTGTGCTTCATCAAGACAGACTGGCCCCTTCACAAACAAACACCCTTCATTCACACATTTAAATGACCATACACAGCATACGCCTAAACCAGGTTTCATCAAGTATACAAAATGGAGTACAGTACAATGTTTAAGCAGGAGTTCCAAACTGACAATGTGGAGTCTCGTTGGACATTGGTTAAAATGCCTATTACTCAGGGTTACAGAATTATTTTACTTATGACACTAAAGGACGTATACACAACATTAACTAACATGTACTTGAAAGGTAAATACAATTAATTATCTCTGCCCCCCCATCATCTGTCCGTGCCCCACACCTCCAGTCACTCTCTGCTTAATGTAAAAGAATCCAACACACAAGAGACCCCTGGGAGACCAGGGCAGCACCATGGTCTGGGTATTGGGTGAAGGCAGGACACCCTGGGTTGGCTCCCCAGCCTCGCCCCATGGGCTGTGGGGGGCTCCCTGGCCAGGGCTGCCTCACAGCAGCCTGGCCACCAACCTGACCCCCAGAGCCCCAAGGCTGAGGGATGGTCCCTGGCTCACCAGCCTGACGCTGGCCTGACGCTGGCCTGGACAGAGGCTGAGGAGCATCCCTTGGCCCACCCCAGGGCTAAGGTGAGGGGCTCCATTCCCACACCACCCACCCCTGGGGCCCATAGCCATGGGGTGGGGGTCGCCCCTGCAGGCAATGGGGTACCCCCCACCAATCCCAGCTGGGCCCCAGAGGCCTATGGACACCCCCCATCCCAGCCAGGGCCCAGAAGCCTAGGGGTAGCCTCCGGAGTCCTCATAGGCCACAGAGGCCTAGGGTCATCCCCACCCGTTTTACATGGGCCCCTGAGTCTGGGGGACACCCCTGCCCACCCGACATGGGGCCTGGAGGTTTACTGGCACCCCCACCACAGCCCCACCCAGGTGCCAAAGACCTGGGGGGAATCCCCCCGCCTGACCTGGGGCCCAGAGACCCACAGACTAATTCCTTGCTTCCCCCCCCAGGGCCTGGAGCCCATGCAGGGAAGTCCCCCTTGGCCCTAGTCAGCCCTTCCTCTCCCCCCCCCGCGTGACGGGGGCCTCCAGTCCCCTGCCCCACAGACTGCCCCCCCCCAGCACCTGCCTGCTCTGTCCTGGGAGTGGGCCGGTGCTGGAGCTGCCGGGAGGCAGAGAGGAGGCTTTGAATCTCCCTCGCCCCATCCCCTCTCTGAGCCAGAGAGGGGACTGCAGCATGTGGGCAGGGGAGGGGCAGCAGCAGTACAGAGGCTCAGCAGCCTCTCGCCTTGCACTGCCAGGGCTGATCCACTTTCTCCCACCAGCACCTGGGGCCCAGAAAAAAGATCCGGAGCACAGTGGGGGGAGATTCGGGGCACAGGCCCCGGAGTGCCCAGGGCCAGCAACACCCCCGTATAGGCCTAGCTTTCATGGTCACCTCAAGTAATTATTAGAATCTGACATTAGTAGGATCAATATTTGCTCTGTTTTTACAATAAAATTAAAGTGTGCAATGAATTTTAAGCTTAGTAATTTTTGAGTAGGCAAAAATATGTGGTTGTGTGCCTTAGTGTGGCTCTCGAAGGTTTAATAATCAATTTGTGTGGCTCTTGAGTTCCATAAGTTTGGCCACCCCTGGCCTATATGATAATGAACCTGAAAGTCAATGTCAGAAACACAAACTAACCATTTCTTCACATTCTGCCATGCTTTGTGAGTGACCTTCTTAAAATTTCTTATTCATTATTCACAGGTGCAAATTAACTTAGTCTGACCTGAGTGCCATTATAAACAAGGAGCCTGTAAACAATATTAATTTCATACACACTGACCAGAACAAAACATTCACAGCCTCGGCTGACCACCGTGTGATAATTCAGCTACTTTGCTATGGTTCTGATTAGGCTGCATAAATTAGGAGCAGCTGCCTAGATTCACAAATGTTTGTAGGCATTTAAATCCCACTTTCAGGTTCCAATGCCTAAAACTCCTGAATGCAGAAGGTACTTAAACTTGCTTCGTCACTAAGTTTTTCCAAAACATACAAGAAGTCCTCAGGCACTGTGAAAGACTATACAATTTTTTTATCACACAAGCTTTCATAGGAGAAAATCCCACTAAGTTTTTGCCAGTAAAAAGTTCCTTAAGTGCCTTTAGTTTCGCCTTTGGCCATGTGCAGTGCTGCCTCTTTTCAGTTGCTGAGCCTGTACCTCCCAGTCAAACCCACGGTTACCTGTAGTGTGGAGGGAAACAAAGGCAGTCAGCAGCTTAACTCACATGGGCCTGATCCAGGGGGCATGTTCCAAGGCCAGCTATTAGAGTAAGTCCATGGATGAATTCAAACAAAACAGCTTGGAATGGGAAGGAGGAGGAAGTCTCTCAAAATTTTTAGTCCCATGGTCGGTGTTTAGCTTGGATAAATAATTGAAACTATTGGGGTGAGGGAAGAGAGAGAGAGAGAGAGCACTAGCCAGGGAATGACTGTTGGCTGGTGGTTAAAAGGACTCACCTGAGATCTCAGAAATCTAGGATTTAGCCATTCTGCTCCAATCACTCTTTAATTATTGATCTGGAATTTAAGCGTTCAACATGAGAAATGGAGGGAGCCCCCAATCAGAATATCTCTATAGCCAGTAGTTAGTGTGCTTGCCTTAGTGGAAGCAGCTCCCTATTCAAATCCTGTCTTTCCACCAGCTGGACAGAGATCTCCCTTATCCAATTTGAAAACTCTAACCTCTGGGAAAAGGTAAGACACTCTCCTGTCTGGTCCTACCTGGATTCTTGAAAAACTGCCTTAGGCACCTTACTCCAAAGAATGTTCCTGTCTGTGAATCAAGAGCAGAACTAGGGGTCTCTGTACAGCTTGGACTTAAATGCCTGTCTGTATGAGAGGGTAGAGATTTGGATCTGGCTGATTTGCATGACTCCTAGCATGCTGGCTTTTGTGAATTCCTATCTGTGGCATTTATACTTCCCCATTGATTGTATAAGAAGCTAGGCGTGTAATTCATGTTTTGTGAATCCCAGTGTGTCCCCATGATTTTTCTAGGCATCTAAAAGCTAAGTGCAGTGATGGAAAGGCACTGCAATACCTAAGTCCCTTTGTGAATCTATGCCATACTTTTTGATTGGGCTGTACAGAAAAACAATGACCAGAGTTGAATTATGGATGTTTTTAAATGGCAGATTTAAAAAAAAAAAAAAAAATACAAACATTTGGAAATATTTGGCCCTAACAAATTACTCAATCAATAATGAGTAGTTACTGCCAGTGTAAAATTGGAAATTTAGGCCATCTGAAAGAGGGACAGTGGCAAAGATTCTCTGTTTAATGGATGTATCAGCTCAGGCACACTGTCACTCATACACTGGGTATATTGCAAGCCAGGAGTGAAGTACTCTGGTAGAGATGCATGTGAGAAGCTTGTTTTTATGATGCCTGACTTTAGCTGATACTGTTTGTTGTCATTTTCATGAAGACAAAATTTCTCAGGGGCTACATTCACACACAGGGGGTTATTTCGATACAAGTTGTTTTGAAACAACTTGTATCGAAATAACGCCTTATTTTGAAATAAGTTAATTCGAATTAAGAAAATGTTAATTCGAATTAAGGAAAAAAGCTCAAAGTGAAATAGCATGTTCGGACAATAGTTATTTTGAAACGAGTCACCGTTGTTTCGAAACAACTTGTTCTGACAGGATTGTTTCGAAACAATCATTTCAAAACAATGTTGTTTTGTCACCAAATGGGGTTTAAGTTGTTTTGAAACAATGGTACGTCGTGTGAACGTGGTGTTTCTTATTTCGAAACAACCTCTGTTGGACTTAAATGCTTGACTCCATCTATATCAGTGGAACCACACTGATTTACACCATCAGGGATCTGGCCTCTACTTCAGAAAAATCACATAATTCTTTGCTTTTGGAAATCAAACACACATTGGTGAACATTACATAAAAGAACCTCATAACAATAAACTACCTGTGTTAGGTAATTGAAGAAAAGATGGGGTACACTGGGTCAAATTTATCCCTGTATGACTCCACTAACTTAAAGCAGGGGTCAACCAGAGCTTTGTGCACCCCTGCAGGTAGAGAAAGGTCTTCCAGAAGTATGTCAGCTCATCTTATTTACCTATTTTTACAGCAGTACTAGGATCCCATAGGGGCCAATGCCATAACAGTAAGGAGAGGGACAAAAATTCAGTGAACTATGTAGAAGTGGGTAGGAATGAGTATTGTGGGGCAGGATGGGAGCAGGGTTAAAAAGGTAGTCCTCCTATGTATTGTTCCCTCTAAGCTGTGCACATGGACACAGGTTGTGAAACCTGTGCACAAAACAAAATAAAGTGTGCACAAAAAAACCCAACAGTACTAATATTAGTGCGCACAAATACATTTTTTGCACACACAAAGAAATCTTTTGCACACACAGCCTACAAAAAGTTAGAGGGAACATTACTCCCACACTACAAACAACATGAATGTCCCTATCAGCAGCTGCTGTTCTCCAGCTGCCATGCTCTGAAGGCAGCACTGCCATCAACAGCAGCACAAAAGTAAGTGTGGTGATATGATACTGCCACCCCCACTGCTGCTGATGCTGCCTTTGAAGCTAGGTGGCTGAAGAGTTTTCAGGTGAAACTTGTGGCCTGTGAGACAAATGACACTGCTGAGAGGGGGACCGTGGTCTGGAAAGGTTTAGAACCACTACCTTAAGGGACTTATGCCAAAAATGAGCATGGTTCAACATAAAATTTAGATCCAAAGTGGAATTTTCTCCAACAAAGCCTCATGCAAAAAATAAATCTGTTAGTCTTTAAGAGCCACAGGACTCCTTGTTTCTTTGTTTTACATAAAATTTAGTATCTTTAGTCATTTGTCCGTTGTTTCTGCAGTAAAGTGGAATTAATGCTATGGATTAAAGCAAATTCTGTGATTCCACCAGCAATAAATCATCAATAAAATTTGTTTTTCAGTACCCAAATATAGCAATAAGTATTCTGGGCAAACACAGGTTAGTAAAGAATAATTGAAATGCACTAAAGGACTAGCTGTTGCACGGGTTGTTGGGTGGCGGAGTTCAGCGGTAACACTATGCTTTAACTTGTTCAGTAACAGAACAGGGACCAGGAAAGACATTAAAATGCTTAGAAATGAGATTGCTATGAGCCAAACTTCACACAGCCATGTACTTTATAAACAGGCACCAGATATTGTACATGTAGAGGAGGAAGCATGGTGCAGAAACCTTTCAACCTTATTGTGCTTTTTTCTCAAAGCCAAAGAATGGCTGATTTATAACACCAAGAAGTAGCAATGTAGAACAGGTGATATGAATCAAGGATAATGCTCTGCAGTCTGCACATGTGTGCGCGCGTGTGTGTGTGTGAGATCTGATCCTGCATCCATCCCAGTGCAGATTATTCCTAGCAGGAATTCTTGAATCTTTTCCCTTTTGTACACCAGCAAACAAAGACGTGTGGCCTAAGTAATGCACTACCTCATTCTTCCGGCAGGAGGAATTTTTTTTTTTTTTTTTTTTTTTGCATTCAAAGGCTATGTCCCACACAGAGGCTATGTCCACACCTAGGTGGTTAAATCAGTTTAACTTAAAGCGGTTTAACCAAAGCAAAATAAAACTCGTTAAATCGCTTTAAGTTAAACTGATTTAACAGGTCCACAGCAAAAAAAACCAAATCAAACTAGCATGTCCATACACAGGACTTGCTAGTTCGAGTCAGGAGAGGGGCACCATGGGAGGTATGGCAACATGGCTGCCAAGAAGGGACACTGCTGCAGCCAATCCAACACAAGCAGGAACTGAGCTCGGTGCCCTGTCCATTCTGGCTGACAGGAGACTGTAAGACATCTAAGTATGGATGGTCCCCAGCTTCCATACCATCGTCGAGCAGCAGCTAGGCTGTCTGCTAACCTACAGGCTGCCCTCCTGCAGTGGGACTCAGAGTTTCTTGACCACAATGTCCCCAAACCTGAGGCCATTTCCATCCTATTATTCAGCCTCAGAGTGGCCTTAGTTGCTGTCCCTCACTTTGTGCCCTGGCACATCTGGGCACAAGAGACCAGCATGGACTGGTGGGAGTGGGTTGTGCTGGAAACCTGGAGCAATGAACAGTGGTGCAGGAACTTCAGGTTGATAAGGGAGACCTCTGCCCATCTGGTCACAGAGCTTGCCCTGGTCCTGCGCCAAAGGGACACAGTAATGAGAGCTGCCATCCCTGTGGACAAGAGAGTGGCCATCGCTTTCTGGAAGATGGCCACTCCCAGGTCCTACAGGTCCATCGCACACCTATGTGACATCAGGAGGTCCACCATTGGGGAAGTTCTGCTCCAGTTTTCCAGCGCCATCAGCCTGGTCCTGCTGCCACACCTCATCACCCCGGGCCAGCTGCAAAAAACCATCACTGGCATCACCACCCTTCGGTTTCCAAACTGTGCGGGGCTGCTCGACCATACCCACATCCCCATGCAATCTCTGGAACACCATGCGGCCAAGTACAGAAATCAGAATGGGTGTCATTCTGTCATCCTGTCCCTCACCCAATAAAAGTCATGGGATTTTATTTACAAGAAGCGAGGGGATGTTTGGGGATTGTGAGAGGGTTTGGGGCAGAGAGGGGCTTGAGGACTTGGGGGAGAACTGGGGACTGGGGAGGCAGGAACATCAGGGTACCGGGGCACCGACAGCACCCTGTGCAGCTCTGCCAGGGCCTGCCACCCATCCATTGTGGGTCCGCGGGCACCTGCGGTGAGAAGCAAGGGGCTCCCAGTGATGGCCATCCTTGGGAGCAGAATGGGGCTCGTGACCAGCAATGCAGTGCAAGCTAGTGGCCATGTCCTGAAGCGCTGTGGAAATGGCCTCCAACACCTTGCTCTGCCATTCCAGCACCGCAACCACGCGGTCATCTGCACCACTGGCCCACTGCAGCTGCTGGATGGCCGCGGCCTGCTGCACGGCCTGCTGCTGCCTCCAAGCCCAGGTGTCCTCATGGGCCTCCTGGCCCAGCTGCAGAAGTGCCTGGATGACTTTCTGGCGGCTCATGCGGGCCATCCCTACGTGGCTCCTGGTGGCTGGTGGGCTCCCTGGAGTCCATCGGCAGCTGGCTGCACATGCTACAGGGTGGAGGAGTAGAGCTTGGTTAGTGCCATGCAGTGGCCCCAGACCACGCACTGCTGCCTGACAGTACCTTGTGACTCTGCCCTGACTGGCTCCCCACATCCAGAGCCATGCCCTGTAGAATGAAGCCCCAGAATCATGGCAGGATTTGTGGGCCTGCTGGGGGCCCCTACAGTGCTGGGATTGGCACACAGCCTTCTGTTGGGCCAGTGCCCTTGCCATCACGCAGGGCCACATGCCCAGGCTGCAGGCTGCTTGCTCTGTGCCCCTTGCTGTTGTCTCAGCTTCCCTGAGGCCCCCACTTGTACTTGGTCCCCTGCCTACCCAGCTGGGTGCCCCCCCCCACCACATGCTCCCCAGCCCCTGTATCTTGTGAGAGCATCCACTGGAGCCCTCAGCCCCCTGGACCCCGTCTGTCTGCCCTGTCCCTGCTGTGGCCAGGCCTAACCCTGCTGACATGGAGGGAAGGGGAAATATTCACCCTCTGATGGGGGCACCTCCTGTGCCTCCTCCTCCTCCTCCTCCTGCAGGTGTGCTGCTGGTCCCTCCTCCTGCTTGGTGGGGGAGAACTCTGGAGTGGCTTGCTCCACTGGGGCTTATGGGCTGCTCCCAGGATGGCTGGCCTCGCCCACATCAGTGGACACCTCTGGGTCCATCAGCTCCTCTGATTGGTGCTCAGCAGAGTCATGGACTGTGGTTGGGAGGCTGGAGGGCTCCTCCCTGGGAAAGGCATCCAGCTGCTCAAAATAGGGGCAGCTGGTGACACTTGCTGCCCTATGGAGCTGTCCTGGGTCCCTCACCCTAGCATACTGCTGCCTGAGGAATTTTATCTTCGCACTCACCTGCTTGCTGTGCGGCTGTATCCTCGGGTGGACAGTGCCTGGGTGATGTCCACATATATATCATAGTTCCAGTGTCTGGCCCAGAACTGTGTGAGGATGTCCTCTGTCCCCAAAATTTGTAGGAGATAGAGGACCTCCTCATTGCTCCAAACAGGAGCCCTTGTTTGTGCCTGCGGTGTGGCAGCACATGCGTTGGCCATGCTGTCAGCAGCCACAAAGCATGCTGCAGCACGGGGGCTAGGCACTTCCTTTTTCCTGCTCCCAGTCACCCTGGGTGAAGGAAGGTCAAACAGCACTGAAATCGCAATAACGGTTGTTTCAAAATAACACATCTGCACGGATTTATTTCAAAATAACTATTTTGATTCAGGTGCCATTTCGAATTAAAAGCAGGTTTAGCACAATTTCCTATGACTCTCTTTGTATTGAGAGGACAGAGCTTAGAATCATAGAATCATAGGGTTGGAAGGGACCTCATAGGTCATCTAGTCCAAACCCCTGCCAGAGGCAGGACCACTGCCACTAAACCACCCCAGTCATGGTTTTGTCCAGCCGGGCCTTAAACACCTCCAAAGATGGAGATTCCACCACCTCCCTAGGCAGCTCATTCCAAGGCTTCACCACTCGCCTAGTAAAAATTTTTTTTCTAATATCCAGCCTCGACCTCCCTAACCACAACGTGAGACCATTGCTCCTCGTTATGTCCTCTGTTAATACCGAGAACAGTCGAGCTCCATCTTCCTTCAAGCATCCCTTCAAGTAGTCAAAGGTTGCTATCAAATCCCCCCTCAATCTTCTCTTCTGCAGACTAAATAAGCTTAATACCTTCAGTCTTTCCTCATAGGGCTTGTGCTCCAGCCCTTCAATCATTTTGGTTGCCCTCCTCTGAACTCTCTAGCATGTCCCTGTCCTTTTTGTAGTGGGGAGCCCAAAACTGAACACAGTATTCTAGATGTGGCCTCACCAGTGCAGAATAGAGGGGAATGATCACATCCCTTGATCTGCTGGTAATACTTCTTTTGATGCAGCCCAGTATGCCATTGGCCTTTTTGGCAGCAAGAGCACACTGCTGACTCATATCTAGCTTCCCATCCACCATAACCCCCAGGTCCTTTTCTACATGGCTGCTACTTAGCTGAATGTTTCCCAGCCTATAGCGGTGCATGGGGTTTTTTTGTCCCACGTGCAGGATTTTACACTTGTCCTTACTGAAACTCATAAGATTTCTATTGGCCCATTGTTCCAATTCATGTAGGTCTCCCTGAATCCTGTCCTTGCCCTCCAACGTGTCTACTGGTCCCCCCAGTTTGGTGTCATCCGCAAACTTACTGAGAATGCAGTCTATTCCATCATCCAGATCATTGATGAAAATGTTGAACAGAACCGGCCCCAGAACTGACCCATGGGGCACACCACTCGTGACTGGTTGCCAGCTAGACATGGAACCATTGATACCTACACGCTGAAACCGTTGATCTAGCCAGTTTTCTATCCACCTTATAGTCCACCTATCCAACCCATACTTCCTTAATTTGCCAATGAGAATGCTGTGGGAAACTGTATCAAAAGCCTTGCTAAAATCAAGGTATATCACATCAATGGTTCTGCCTGCATCCAGAAAACCAGTCATCTGATCATAGAAGGCAATGAGATTGGTCAGGCATGATTTACCCTTGGTAAATCCATGCTGACTGTTCCTGATCACTTTATTTTCCTCTAACTGTTTGAAGATGGATTCTTTGAGAATCTGCTCCATAATTTTTCCAGGGATTAAGGTGAGGCTGACTGGTCTGTAATTCCCCGGAGCCTCCTTTTTCCCTTTCTTGAAAACAGGTACTACATTTGCTTTTTTCCAATCCTCTAGCACCTCCCCCGTTCTCCATGAGTTTTGAAAGATAATGGCCAGGGGTGCTGCTATCTCATTGGCCAATTCGCTTAGCACTCTTTGATGCAGTTCGTCCATCCCCATGGACTTGTGCACATCCAGTTTCTTTAAGCAGTCCCTAACCTGACCTTCCATCACCAAGGGCCTGTCTTCTTCTCTTCCATCTGCCACACCCATGGTAGATGGCTGGGAGCTGACCCTTCCTGTGAAAACTGAAGCAAAAAATGCATTGGGCACTTCAGCTTTTTCCTCATCCTCTGTCACAAGGATGCCTGCCCTATTCAGCAAGAGGCCTACACCATCCCTGATCCTCTTCTTGATATTAACATACTTATAGAACCCCTTCTTGTTATCCTTTACATCCCTTGCTAGCCGCAACTCCATTTGTCCTTTGGCCTTTCTGATTTTATCCCTGCAGTCCCTAGCAATATCTTTATATGCCTCCTTGGTCATCTGACCAAGCTTCCACTTCCTGTAAGCTTCCTTTTTATGTTTAAGCTCAGAGCAGAGTTCTCGGCTAAGCCATTCTGGCTGCCTCATATGTTTGTTCTTTCTCCTAATTGGAATGGCAACTGCCTGTGCCCTTAGCAGGGTTTCTTTAAAATTTAAACAACTCTCATGGATTCCTTTCCCTTTCATATTAGCTTCTCAAGGCATCCTGCCCATCAGTTCCCTGAGGGAGCCAAAATCTGCTTTTTTGAAGTCCAGGGTTTTTGTTTTGCTTCTTTCCTTCCTTCCTTTAATCAGGATCCTGAACTCAACCATGGCATGGTCACTACTGCCTAGCTTGCCATTTACTTCTACGTCCCTGATCAATTCTTCCCTGTTTGTGAGCAGCAGGTCGAGCCGTGCAAGGTCCCTAGTTGGTTCCTCTAGCATTTGTACTAAAAAGTTGTCCCCAACAGTCTCTAAAAATTTCCTGTATTGCCCATGCACTGCTGTATTGGCCTCCCAGCAGATATCAGGGTAATTGAAGTCCTCCATCAGCACCAGGGCCTGTGATCTAGAAGCTTCCGCTGGTTGTCCATAGAACACCTCATCCACCTCCTGCTTCTGGTCTGGTGGTCTATAGCAGACACCCACCACAACATCCCCCTTGTTGCTTTCCCCTCTCAATGTAGCCCACGGACTTTGTATTGGCACGCTTCCACTTCCATAATGGAGCTCTGAGCAGTCATAGAGCTCTTTTACATATAGTGCTACTCCTCCCCCTCTTCTTCCCTGCCTGTCTTTCCTGAACAGTTTATACCCATCCATGGCAGAGCTCCAGTCGTGCAGACTATCCCACCATGTCTCCGTTATTCCTATGATATCATAGTTCCTTGTCTGCGCTAGTATTACCAATTCTTCTTGCTTATTTCCCAGGCTCCTCGCATTAGTGTATAGGCACCTAAGATACCCGGCCGATTGCCCTACTTTGTCATGTTGATTTCCCATTCTATTACATAAACCTCCTTGCATTTTTTCTTGGAGTTCTCCTCCCCCACTCTCCTTGCATATTGGGGCTTCAGTAGAGCACTTAAGACATTTATTTGATGCCCCCCCCCATGTTCCAACTACCTTCTCTTTTTTTCCTGGTGGTACAGTCCCAGCCCCCCCCCCCCCCCCAAGTTCCATCCCTTCCCCCAGATCACCCACATTGTCACTTACCTGTGGGCTTTGGTATCCTTCCCCCGTTGAACCTAGTTTAAAGCCCTCCTCACTAGGTCAGCCAGTCTGTGCCCAAATATGCTCTTCCCCTTCCTGGACAGGTGAAGGCCATCTCTGCCTATCAATCCTCTGTCCTGAAACAGGACTCCACGGTCAAGGAAGCCAAATCCCTCCTGACCACACTATCTTCGCAGCCAGGAATTCGCCTCTAGGATGCATCTGTCTCTCCTCAGGCCTCTAGCCTTGACTGAAAGGATCGAGGAGAACACCACCTGTGCTCCAAACTCCTTCACTCTCGCTCCCAGAGCCCTGAAGTCACCTTTGCTCTGCTGAGGATCACCTCTCGCAGTATCATTGGTACCCACATGGATAAGAAGCATGGGGTAGTAGTCTGAGGGGCGGATGATTTTAGACAATCCCTCTGTTAGATCTCGGATACAGGCACCTGGCAGGCAGCATACCTCTCTAGAGGCCTTGTCAGGGTGACAGATGGGTTCCTCCGTTCATCTCAAGAGTGAGTCCCCAATCACCACAACCCTACGTTTCCTCTTAGGTGAGGCGGCTGTGATCTGCCCAGCCTTTGGGGTGGATGGCATCTCCTTTACCTCCTTCATTGTGTCCAGCACTGCATAACGGTTCCTCACCACAATGGATGGTGGGATGTGAGCAGGCGTGGAGCAGTGTCTACTGCCAGAGGTGACCAGCTGCCAGTGTCCTTCCTCTGCCATAGGCATCCCATCCATTTCCAGAGCTGTGGCAGTAATCCTTGGCACTGGGATAGGGACCTCCTCCTTGCAGGTCTCATCGTGGACACTGTCAAGGAAATTTTCCAGGGCATAGATACCCCTGAGTCGTGACACCTCCTCCTGTAACTCTCCTACCTGTTTCCGAAGAAATGCCACCAGAAGGCACCTATCACATAGGCTCCTCTCCCTAGCCTGATCATCAGTAGCAGGAAAATGAAGGCCACACTCCCTGCAATTCCACACCAGGACCTGGGTGGAGATATCCATGGACAGACAGTCTGTCTGGCTACAAACAGAGGCAAAGGAAACTGCAGGGGCACTGGCACCAGCAGTACGGCTCCTCTTCACCATCTTGGCCTCCCCAAACTCCCTCGCAAACTCCCCTGTTTGCAGTCCCCTGTTCGCAAGCTCCCTCTGATCGCTCAAGCAGTGGCTTTTAAAGGTCTTCTCTGCCTACGTCAGCCCTTGCCCCTTGTTAGTCACACAGGGGCAGGCCAATCACAAAGCTGCTAGAAGCTGCTAGAAGCTGCTGATTAAAGGTGATCAGGGAACAGTGGTGCAAACAGCCCCTACCCAATCACACAAGCACAGTCCCACAACTAACAGCAATCACCTTGGACGCACCTGGCACCAACTCCTTCCCTCACAAACTCCCCTGTTAGCAAGCTCTTTGCAGTCCCCTGTTCGCTTGTCATTTCAATACAGGGAAACATCGTCTGGACCAAATGCTTTTTGAATCAAAATAACTAGTGTTATTTTGATTCAATGCCTGCACCTGGACATACCCAGATTGTTAAATCATTTTAACAGGTCCCCACTAGAAACGCAAATCGAACTAGAATATCCATGGACAGGACTTGCTAGTTCGATTTAGGAGAGGGGCACCATGGGAGGTGTGGCAACATGACCCCCAAGATGGGCCATGCCACCCACCCAATCCCCTGCCAGGATTTCACCTGGTGGGCTGTGTGGTGGGGAAAAGAATCCCCCCCACTCAGCTCTGGGCAGTCAGAGCCTGGTGGGGGAGAAGGCATCCCCTCACCTGCCTGCAGCCCCAGACGCACAGCCCGGCACCAGGGAAGGGACTCCACATGCCCAGCTCCCCCAGTGGTAGACAGGCAGTGGGGAAAGGCACTCTGCATGCCCAGCTAGCGCGCGGGGAGTTGGGCGAGCAGGGCCTCTTCCCCCTCTGCCTGGCTAGGGTGCAGGGAGCCAGGCATACAAGGTCCTTTCCCTCCCACCCTCCTAGCCAGGGTGCTGAACCCTGGCCCTTCCTTCCCAGGGTGCCATGCAGCCTAAGAGGAAGGTCAAACCAGGGTCCAGGCCTATATAACTGTTCAATCAATATCACATGTCCATATAGCATTATAGTGATGTGTTTCTATCTAACTGTCATATCAATATAAAACTAGGTTTTATTATATCAACATAATTTTCCTTGTAGTGAAATAAGGGAGCTCCTTATTTTGCTATAAGGAAACTTAGTGTAGACCTATCATTTTTTAAATCAAAATAACCAGCCTTATTTTGATTTAAACACTGTGTGTGTACATACCGAGAGACATAGCAACTATAGAAGCCCATCTGTGGAATTTGGGGGACGTTGACTTCAGGGTTTCCTCACTGTAACTTGTATTATAATTAGCTAAAAGGGAAGGAGAAAAGAAAAGAAGTATAGCTGACCAGCAATTTTTCAATGAAATGTTTTGCCAGAAAATGTCAAGTCATCTAAACTAAAACTTCCTGATCAAACCCAGAAGCGATCTGCCCCAGAATAGCCAATAGCTTGATGGTTAGGACCTTCCTTTGAGATGTTGTATACTTAAGTTCTTGCTCTTCTTAGTTCAAAGCAGGAACCTGGGTTCCCCACAAACCAAGCTAGTGTCCTAATTGATGGACTGAAACTTTCGTTTTCTAGTGGAAAAAAATACAGAGGATCTTAACATGGAACCAAATGTTGAAATTGCAAAAATTTTCACAAAATGGGGTGTTTGTGTGCTGGCCACTCCTAACAGTAAAACAAATTGTAGTCACAGATAATCTTCTAAAAGCCTTTAACTTTCTCAATAAAATATTCTGCACCAAACCATTCAATAGTTTGTGGTATGCTATAGCCCCCCAGAAAAAGACATTTCCTGAATATGTCTTAGCAATTTCAAAATACAAAGTTCAAACTTTACTGTTTTCTTAAACTCTCTTTAAAGTTAGTGTATCATCTTTATCTGAGGAGAAAAAGGTCAAAACTGAAGTTAATGAAAATGAAATGGAAGAATGATGAAATTACAATCCAATCATTAGAAACATTCACTTTCACCAAATGTAATGATGCAACAGTCAGGGCAAATAAATAAGCAGTTGATACCAGCTATAACCTGATTACACTGATTAGATTCAGCTGTTCCCAGGTGTTTGTACATCACTACAATTAACTAACAAATTTGCATAGCACATCACCGAGTGCTGTAAAGCTCCTTAAACCAATTTGTTACAGTTCTCAGTATGTAAAATATAATCACCAGCAAGCAAAATTTCTCCTTTTTTATGTGTAGTTGCAATTTCCTCTGCTACAAGAACCTAGTCAATCTGTGACTTATTTATTCCCACAGGCAAAGACAACATAAGGTAACCTAGGGTAAGCAGACTCCTTTTAATGGCACTGAGACTTTGTGGCATTCTGATTGTGTGATTAGAAAACACTATGTAATATCAAAAAAAAAAAAAAATCAACATTATCAATATAACTCCTTGAATGTAAGCCATACTTTATTTTATTGTTATTTTTAGGTGCCTATCACAATGTCTCTAGGCACAGATCCAGAAAAGCAAGAGAAAAATCAATATAATTGTTAATTAAACAAAATAGATCCTTGTATAACAAATTGGGATCCAAATATAATCCTTCAGATCAAAGTCTGAGGAATGAATTGTCCTTGGGCCTTGTTCTGGTGTGCAGTGGGGGAAGGTACAATTTGCATTCTTCTACCACTCTTGTTTGCCCCATACATAGACCAGAGAGAACTGTAGTCCATGGTTTTGGGGATGCCCAGTGACAGTTCTTCTGTGCAATCCTATGGCATGTGTCAAAGTAAGCAAAGAGCAGCAGAGCAAGAGGTGGGCCATGATGTAGCTTTTAAGATGGTGTAGTCTCTGTAAATCTTCTGTGCAAAATGGGGACCTTGTGACGGATTGGGCCCTCCTCCCCTGCATGTGCAAATGGTGTTTCCAAAGTCTAGTCCTCAGTGAGCATTTGGGCTATGCACTGTGTCCTTACATTTTTAACTAATTGGAGACTTATCAGAGTAGTTTGTGGAAGACATGCAATTGTAGTCCTACAACCAGCTCAATTATGCAGTCCAACAGCCATTTTGTGCAACAGCTGTAGAGAGTGGTCTTCTATCATAGACCCACTCTAGGATGGAGGAATTTGTGAATTTTATCAGCTGCTTACAAATTTTTCAACAAAATATTTATTTTTTAGACAATGTCAATTAATTTAAAACAGACATTTTTATAGAGAAGTCACTTTTGATGAATTTCTCATATCCAATTTTTTAACTTACAAAGCTGTAAATTGTTTAAAAGATTTTAAATAAGAGTCAGTTTTCCAGTTCCAAAGAATTTTTCTTTTAGAAATTTATGTGATAAGGGAAAACAAACAAACAAACAAACAAACAAAAAAAGATGAAATAGAAATGAAACAGGCTTAAATGATCAAAACCAAAATGTTTCAGTTGACCCAAACTTGTTTTGCTTTGTTTTTAATTTATTTTTAAGTCTGGCAAAATTTTCAACAGAGGGTGTTTCGAAATAAGATTTAGGCTGTTCACACAACGCACGGTTGTTTCGAAACAACAGGTCCTGTTGTTTCGAAACAACAGCGTTGTTTTGAAACAAGTTAAACCCCATGCGGGGACGAAACAACGTTGTTTTGAAATGATTGTTATGAAACAACGCCGTGCGAACATGTTGTTTCGAAACAATGGTGACTTGTTTCAAAATAACTGTTGCCTGAACCTGCTATTTCGCTTTGAGCTTTTTCCTTAATTCGAATTAACAAACTATTAATTCAAATTAAGTTATTTCGAAATAAGGCGTTATTTCGATACAAGTTGTTTCGAAACAACCGTATCGAAATAACCCCCTGTGTGTGAACACAGCCTTTGAAATCACTAAAATGACCAGTAGCTGGCAAATGGGAGATAAAGACAAAAGAATTTCCTAGGTAAGGAAACCAACATGATTAGCTTTTGAAATACCATGCTAGTAAGAGACGAGACTTGCTCCCATTAACATCAAAGACACACCTTCCATTGATTTCAGTGGAAACAGGATTGGGCCCAAACTACATGCAGAAATAGATTAGAGAAATACATAAGATCATAAAATTATAGGAGATTAAAATGGGTAAATCTTCCTTATTTTAAAACTGTTCACTCTTTGAAGGATTGGTAGCATTCCCAATTAATGTTGCCCAATACATCCCATCCCACGACCCTGTTTTCAGCTGCTAATAACTCTATGAAACTGTAACCATTTTAGACTGATGTTTTCCATTGTAGGTGTCTGTCTCAGAAGGATTTTTTTTTTTTTTTTTTTAATTTCTGTCGTAACAGCTCAGCTGATTCTGAGAACAGGACTAAGAAGAAATACAGTGTTTTGCCCATGGTAAAAAGTCCGTGGCCTTGTTCTCAAGTATGTGCCTTTTTTAACCCTCATGAAAATTCAACAATATTCAGCCAATTTATGACTGCAGAGTCTTGGGAGAGCTTTGAAGCCATATTTGCCAAAGATTCTGCCCACACTGATACTGCACCAGCCTGCAGCTGAGCAGGACTTTCCCTGCAATTGCAGATACATGCTCCTGTGGTCCATGCTAGAGCTGAGCACTGGAACTGGGAACAAGAAGTCTGTCTCTTCTGTGTTCTCAGTGCTTCCCTGGCTGATCCTCAGCCACATGGAGAAAAAGTATGCCTGATTCAAGTGAAGCAGTGAGGAAAGTTGACTGTGTATGGTAGGGAGCATGTATTGGAAAAAGGAGGTGAGTGGGAGGGAAATTGGGTCTGGAGGATGCTGGGCTAGAGAGAGAAACAGGGATTGAGAATTGAAGTGTGGGCAGGAAATGGCACTATCTGGGAAAAGCGCATCATCATGGAAACCAGGAAGAGAAATGGAGGTTAGTGGGGGTTGGAAGACAGTAGTTTAGAGGTAGGCTGAGACTGGTTGAGGAACTAGAGGAGGAGATTGTCATTGACTGAGCAAGGGGAAAGACTAGAAACCAGTGGGGCAGAACATTATGTAATGGAACAAATTACATACATCCTAAAACTGAGGGGCACCATCTTCCATGCTTGCAGATCTTTCCTTTTCCTAATATTAAAGTCATTTACATATGTTGAATGTCAACAAAACAGCAAATCAGCTTAACAGTCCACATTCAACAGTGCCAAAAGAGTGTTTAGTACAATAAAATTTTATTATACATATGCTTAAAATCTTAGCAGTGGCCAACTTGGCATACTCAGTTAATTTTCAGTGTAGCCTTTTAACTCCCCCTTCTTCCTCTTCCCTCCCTCCCTCCCAAAAAGACTGAAGTATGAAGGCACTATTCCTCAATGACTGTGTAGTTTGTCACCTTCCCTTGCTGTAGGCCTTCTACTTTTCAGAGTACCTTTTTTTTTCCACAATAATCCTTTCCATATTTTTTTTAAACCCAAATCTTGTCTTTTTGTCAGGCAGAGAAAATGGCCAGTTGCAAGCCTAAATATGAATGTTTGTAAAACAGTGGGTTTTTTAAAGCATTTATAACAAACACTATATAACAGTGCTAGTATCAGAGGTTCAAAATCCCAACCTCATAACCTACAGTGGACAGAAAAGCTTTCTGGGGTATCTCTGCTTCTCACTTTGCACAAGTGGTGGTTAGACAGTATTATGGCTCCACCTACCATGTTGGAAGGAGGCACAAGATATTTGAATGAAGTTGTCATAGAAATGACCCCCGAAAGTAGATCTGAAGGAGGAATCCAGTGCAGCGGCTAGTGCACTGAACTAGGAAAAAAACCACCAAGGTTCTATTCTTGTCCATCAGTGAACTGTTTTGGAGGAAATTGCCCAAAACTGCATTTTGCTGCCGTATAATATCTTGCTCTGTAAAGCACTCAGATCTTTGGATGAAGAATACTATATGATGATCAATTAACACAAACATCAATGCACTGGTTTCCTTTCCAGTTCTTTTTTTTTTTTTTTTCCTTTTTGGTCTGAAAGTATACTTGTGCTTATGCCTCAGTTAGCACCTATATGGGCTTCCTGAGTACTTATCTCTGCTGCACATAAGACAATAGCGAAGGAGGAGAAAAATCCAGTTCACAGGGTAATGTGAACATTAGGAAAAGAATGAAGAAGAGCAACAAGGAAAAATTCTTGGTTCCAGAGATTTGCCTGTCCTCCAATTAAAAAGGCCCTACAAGGAACAAAATAGGAAAGTTCCATTTTCCTTGATATAGCTTCAATTCTGGATCCTGACTTCTCCCTGAAGTGTGCACATAAGCTGTGCCATTTTCCTGAAAACAAGCAGCCCAATCTTTTCCATAGGACTTCGCCATACTCCTTGCATCCTCAAACCAGATTCTTTTCCTCTGGCAGCACAAGCAGCATGGCTATATAGCACTCTAGTTTCTACTCATTGCAATGTTTTCTCCTAAAGCTAGTATGGTGTCGTCCCCACCTTCCCCAAGCAGCAACATGTGAAATCTAATTCCTTACAAATGACAAAACTTCCAGGTCTTAATCCTTTGGGGAACCTACCACTAGGCTTCAGTTTTCCTCCATCATGCAGGACAAATGAAACAAGCCAAAGGTCAGTTCACATGCAGAGAGTTCCTTTGTCAATCTGTGGAAGCCAGGAGCATTACCACAAAAATCCACACAATATCAAGGGAAACAGATTTGGTCTGTGGAGCTTGTAGGGCTTTTTATATTTTTTTATGCCATCTGAAACTCCTCAAGATGATTTATCTTCAGTTCTTGGGTCTCAATAAACAGAATTATCTTTGCCCATTTGAGGACTTCTCAGGATTGTGTCCAAAACTGCTTGTCTAGTCCACCTTTAAAGAAACAGTCTAGTAGATCATAAAAAGAATCCAAGAACAAATGGGTATAACCTGGATATTGGGAAATTTAGACTTGAAATCAGATATGGATCTAACCATCAGAGGAGGGAAGTTCTAGAATAGCCTTCCATGGGGAGTAGTGAGAGCAAAAATTCTAAATGGTTTCAACAATGAACTGGATAAATTTATGCTGGGACATCCTAATTTGGCAGTTAACTGATCTTTGACTGCTAGTGATAAATGTGCCAGTGGCCTATGATGGGTAGTTAGATAGGGTGTGTTCTGTGTAATCATACAGAATTATTTCATGCATGTCTGGCTGATTAGTCTTGCCCTCATGCTCAGAGAATAGCTGATAGCCATATCTGGAATCAGGAGGGGATTTTTTTCCCCACAGTCAATTGGCAGCACCCTGAGGTTTTTTGACTTCCCATGTACTGTGGGTTATGGCTCACTTGCTGGTGGTTCCTCTGTACCTTGAAGTCTTCAAGTGATGATTTAGGAACTTCTGTGACTCAATCATAGGTTAGGTTTCTGTTAGAAGAACGGTCAGGGGTTGAGGGGAAGAGGGTTTCTGTGGCCTGCATTGTGCAAGGAGGTCTGCCTCGATGATCATATTGTTCCCTTCTGACCTTAGAATCTATGAAAGAACATGTGCGTAGCAAGACAGATCTGATGAACATCCAGTTTCTTAGGAGTGAAGATCTACTGAGCACAAAGACTGGCCATAGGAGCTGGGGCAGGGACACACTGAGACTGTTTTAAGAGCTGGGAAAGAGTGGGGATGAAGAACATGGCAGGGATAGAGAGACAGATTGGGTGAGGAAACATGAGAGTCAGAAATGGGTGAGGAACTCTGACTGAGGGAGGGGGATGTGGATAACTGGGAATGATTGGAGTTGGGAAAGACTGATTAGGATGGAGAATCTGGAGAGAGACACTAAGACTGGCTATATGAGGAGAATGGGACTGGGAATAAGAGCCAGGATTGGGGAAGAAGCAAGATAGTGACAGGTTAGAGGCAACAGTGCGCAGGGGGGTCAAGTTTGGGGCCAAAGGGCAGCAAAGTCTGTGACCACTAAAATGCAATCTTCTCCAGAGCCAAGAAAAGAGCCCAAGTTCACTTAGTTTCCTTATTCCTTTGCCATTAGAAAATGTATGTGAAACTGACTGGCTAAATACACAAGGGGTGTGTTCACATGGCAGTCTTATTTCGAAACAACAGAGGTTGTTTTGAAATAAGAAATGCCACGTTCACACGACGTACCGTTGTTTCAAAACAACTTAAAACCCATTTGGTGACGAAGCAACCTTGTTTCAAAACTATTGTTTCCAAACAATCCCATCAGAGCTTTTGTTTCAAAACAACGGTGACTCGTTTCGAAATAGCTGTTGTCCGAACGTGCTATTTCACTTTGAGCTTTTTTCCTTAATTTTGAATTAACATTTTCTTAATTTGAATTAACTTATTTCAAAATAAGGCGTCATTTCAATACAAGTTGTTTCGAAACAACTTGTATCGAAATAACCCCCTGTGCGTGAACGTAGCCAAGGAGTCCAGTGGCACTTTTAAAGACTAACAAAGTTATTTTTTCATGAGCTTTCATGGGCAAAATCCCACTTGATCAGATGTCATTAACAAAGTGACCCATTAATGTCTACTGCTGGTTCACCCAAGGAATGACACATGACTATGTTTGTCTACACTTGGGGTCCTGGGAAGTCGACTTAACAAGGTTGAATTTAAGTCAACCTTGTTAAGTCAACTTCAGGGAATGTCTGCACTGGACACAGTGCAGACCTACCTGGGGACACCCCACCCTCAGTCACGATTGGGCACTCAGAGCCCAATTGGCTCTGGGGGCCCAATGCAGCCCAAGCTGCTGATGGCAAGCTGCAGGGAGCCAGATTCAGCACTCAGCCATGTGAAGCAGGCTGCAGAGTTGGGAGATAACTCCTGCTACCCACGAGGAGGGGCTGGGAGCCCCATCTGCCTCTGAGCCCCTTGCCGGTGCCAGCAGGACACTAAGACCTCGATCTGTCCCCCAGTCCCTATCTGTGGGCAGCAGGGACTGGCACCTGATGCATGCACACTGCAGAGAGGGGCTAGGAGCCCAATCTGGCACCCAGCCCCTCTCCCTGGGCAATGGGCACACAGAACTGGCTCCTGCTCTGGCCCCTTGAAAGTGGCTAAAGCAGGAGACAGTTCTGCGCTCCTCTGGCCATTAGCAGCCATGACCGGAGCCAGCTCGGCATGCCTGCCACCCATGGAGAAGGTCTAGGACCCAGCTCGAAACCTGGTTAATTTCACAGACTGGTTTAAGCTGACTTACAGGGCAGGAGTTATTAAGTTGACTCAAGCAATTGCTTAAGTCAATTTAATAATTTCTTAATATAGACAGGAAGTGGCTTAAGTTGACTTAAGCCCATACTGTAGACATAATCACTGATTGCTGTCAGTTGCTCTGTTAGCTCAACTGCAAAGGTCAGTGGGGTGATTTAAATGCTTTAAGATTGCTGATGAACCCTGTAGGTGTTATTGGCTATGTCTACATTGTGAAAGCTAAGTCAACTTTAAGTAGACCTTATTAAGTCGATTTAGTGAGTCCACACTACATTGTCGACTTTATAAAGTCAACTTTAAATGGTTGTCCTGGCTTAATTCAACTTAATAAAGTTGATTTAGTGGCCCCACTGCACTAAGTCGACTTTATTAAGTCGACTTAGTGAGTCCACGTGCCTTAAATCGACTTAATAAAGTCAACTTAACAGTAGAGTTGACTTTATAAATGGACCTTATAAAGTCGACTTTACTGGACCCTAAAGTCAACTTTATTGCCCTGCAGTGTAGACAGGGCTCTGTTTAAGTTGACTTAAGGGCCCTTAAGTTGACTTAAACACATAGTGTAGACGTATGCATTCTGGTGATCCATAATTGAATATGGTTTTTCAATATCTTGTTTTTTTAAAAAAAATAGGAATGTATACAATATAGGGTGTTTGGGGGAGGCACCTATCTTAAAGGACATTTAGTTTGCAAAGCCAAGTCTCAGACTTTAAGAAATGACATTTCATGTTGCCCATGTCTTGTGCCTTAATTACTACATACTATTCAAGTCTTTGCAGTTAATCAGATCCCTTTCACATATTTTTGGGTGCATAACATTAAATGAAAGAACAAATGGTAGAATACAGATAGTGTCTGAAGAAGGAGACATGTGAAGCTGCCCTGCTGGGTTCATCAGTCTCAAGGCCAGAAAGGAGTATTATGACCATCTACTTTGATTTCCTGCATAACATACACCACATAAATTGCGCAGACTGTGTATTGTGACGATGCAGCCTATTTTCCCTGGTGTGCCCAGCCTGCTCCATGGTCCAGTGCTTAGGCTGGTGAAGGCATGGGTCACTCTCTCCCTTCTTGCTTCTGAGCTGTCAGTTCGACCTAAGAGGACTGCTCTTATTAGTAAATATTACTGCATATGAAAAAAGATGGCAGAACTGGGTCCTATGTCACATTGTTCAGTTGTAACATTGTTATTGCTGGGTATTATGTAAAATGTATTAGCTTCACATCATTTGAGTTAATGTTAATATTTGCAATTCAGCTGTGTCTCATTTTCCAGCAAACATTGGGAAGCCATTTTGAATTCTAAACTGTTGCTGGTGCGACTTGCAGTCCCTGTCCTATGTTCAAGGATAGCTAAAGAAGTCCAGTGAAGGCAAGAGTATACTAGTTTTCATTATCTTAGTTTTTTCTCTTATTCTCTTCAGCCTTCATAGACGATCACAATAATTCATTCTGACCTTGGAACCTATCAACTGAGTAATTTCCAAGCTCCTGTAGAAGATAGAAATGAAAAATAATATGATATTGGAAGTAGCATCTGTCATGATACCGTAGTGATGAGCATGGTGTAAAGCGCTATGTAGACAGATCAGTAGAATCAGCTAAGTAATAAAACTAACTTTTCTCAGATTTTGCAAAATGGCTCAAGTTTTACAGAATCAATATTCAACAATAACTAGAAAGTCTTTTATTGTAGAGTGCAAATTCCATCTGTTGTACACACAGGTGTCATTCCTGGAAAAATGCCTCTGCTGGTGAGACCATGAAGAGAAGCAGGCCTCTATTATTTGGACTTATCGTTTCTGGCAAAAATAATCCTGTGGTTTAATTTCATGGAAAAATGAAAACGGAGGGACATGAAATCATCCACAGTCAAAGAGCAAATATTTCACAGATATTTATTTATGAAATTTCACAAAGTATGAGTAAGAAGTTTTACATAGCTTTGGCATCAAGTCATTAGCAAAGCTGGGACTAGAGTTGTCCTAGATTCCGGTCATGTATTTCAGTCACTAGACCAGCAGTTGCCAAACTGGGGATGTGACCCCATATGGGGTTGTTTCATCAGCAGATGGGATTATGGCAATCCGAACTGTTCAAAGGACAGCATTTTACAAAATGGCCTCCTTCGTACATTGTGCCTCACATGCATCATATGCACAAGGTCACATCCCATGGGCAAACTTCTTTGCTTTACAAAACAGCCTCTACCATGCAGCATGCCCTCACTCACACTATATATTTATCAAGTCATACAGTCCAATTTGTAAAGCAATATAATCTCCACCTTGTGGTGTGACCTTGCATGTACAGTACATGTGAGGACATTCTGCAGGAAGGACTCAATTTTTAGACTGCAACTTTCATGCTGTCTGAGGTAGTGGGGAACAATACATCTGTAAATGGAGTCATGCAGGGAAAATATTTGGGAACTGCTGCACTAGATACCATTTTACTCTCAGCTCAAGTGATGAAAAAGAGGTTTCAGAGGTAGAGGAAAAAGACCCTTTCAAAGAAATTTTTAGTAACAAAACTAAAAAAGTAAATTCCCATTTGTCCAGGCAAAGCAACAGTAAATCTGAGATTTTTTGGAATGTATATTTCCTTCATGATTGTCATGCTGTCTGGTGGGCTTCATGAGCAACAATAGCAGCCTCAGGGCAGACTGTCATGAAGCAATGCACAAAACCCAAACTGGCTATGAGTTCTATATTTAAATTTCACCAACCATGTAACAGGTGTAAACTCTTCACACAATTCACAGACTTACCATGGAGTCACAGCCATGCCCTAGGCCATTCCATTTTATCTTGCCATCCATGCAAACTTGACTTTGTGGTAGATGATCACTTTATGCTAAAGATCACAAAATATCCATGGTACTCCAAGTCCCAAAGGACCAGCAACTTACCCCAGTTCTATTTGCAGCTTAGATTTCACTCCAAACGTAATGTTGGCAGTCAATCCTGTAATGAACTACCTAGTTTACTAAGTAGGAAAAAGAAATGCGATTTTTATAAGGCAAAAGCAGGTAAGCATACATGCATAAATGAGATACAATCTTAAATTCAAAAGCTAACAGAATTTTCTATAAGCAAGCTTTTATGTCCTTTGGTGCTAACTCAAGCCCAGCAGCATAGAACTTTTTTACTTATGGTTAGAAATCTTTGCTTCTTAGGGTCCAAACAGCATAAACACATAGGCTATGTCCACATGAGGCTTTTATTTCAAAACAACCACTGTTATTTTGAAATAAAAGTTTACAGATCCCAATGAAGTTTCCTCATTTTGAAATATGGAGCTCCCTTATTTTGAAATGAGAAAAATCATCTTGATACAATAAAACCTAGTTTTGTATTGAAATTAGGGTTATTTTGAAACTTTGGTTTTGAAATAACCACATGCGGTTCTGTTATATCGATATGCCCTGCATATCGATATAACAAAATGACCTTCACTCCCTCCAGCACCCTGCCCAGGGTGCTGAAGGGAGGTGCAGGGGGGCAGGAGTGTGGTGGGTCCCCAGCCGCTGGACCCCAGCCAGGGGAGATATGGCTCCCCCAGCCCCATGCAAGCTCACCAGCCTGGTCAATTTCACAGCTGAAATTGACCAGGCTGCAGAGTGGAGCCACTAGACCCACTCTGCAAGCTGGTCAGGGGCTGGGGGAGCCGCATGGCCCCCTGGCCGCTTGCAAGTGGCCAGAGGATGCTGGGACGGAGGCCCCCGTGCTTGCCGGCACCACCGGCTCTGGGGCAGCTGCCCACCCAGCGGAAGCTGTGGGTGCCAGCACAGTCTGCCACTGGGACTCGGGGATAGCTGCTGGCCCCATGGAAGCCACAGGCACTGGCTCAGTCCCCTGCTGGGGCTCGGGGGCAGCTGCTGGCCCTGCTGAAGCCACAGATGCCGGCACAGTCCCCGGCCAGGGTTCAGGGGCAGCTGCTGGCCCCACAGAAGCCGTGGGTGCCACCACATTCCCCCAACCAGGCTCCAGGGCAGCTGCCAGCCCCACAGAAGACATGGGTGCCCACTCAGCCCAGTGCAGCTCACAGAAGAGCATGGCGGGGAGAAGCACAGCATCGTCAGGGATAGTGCAGAGAAGCATGGCATGGTTAGAGATGATGGGGAAGTGGCAGCATGGTCAAAGACAGTGGGGAAGTGGCAGCATGGTGGGGGACTCGGAGATAGTGCAGAGAAGCATGGCATAGCCAGAGAAGGTATGTCTACACTTACAATTTAGTCTGAATTAAGGAGGCTTAATTCAAACTAAATTAGTGCATGTCCACACTAGCTTTCATTAGTTCAAACTCATTAGTTTGAATTAACCTAATGTAGCTGTGTTAATTCAAACTAACTGTTAGTTGGAATTAACTACAGCTAGATTTTCTCTTATGTAATAGCATCCCCTACCTGATTTGAACTAGCAAGTCCTGTGCATGGACATGCTAGTTCAAATTATTAGTTCGAATTCAGTTAATTTGAACTAACCATCTAAGTGTATATATAGACTATATGGCTCAGTGCAGCTTTCAAAGGTTTAATAATCAACTTGTGTGGCTGTTGAGTTCCAGAAGTTTGGCAACCCCGGTCTATGTGCTGCACATATCCTTAAAACTCTAATATCTCTTTTATCTCTATTAACCCACAGGTGGGTCACTGTGGCTTCCAGCTGTGCATTTCTCAGTGCTCATGAACTGGCACCTAGTCTGCTAGTGTCACAATGATATATTCTAGTTGCATTCAATGAATAAACCAGAAACATTTTTGCCAGGTTCCCATATTTTCAAACATTTCTATTTAATTCTGAATAGTTTTGACCATGTCCACAATGGCCTAAAGGTAAAGCAATAAAATTGTCTGAGGATGAAGAACTGAGTGAGGGCAAAGAAGACTCATAGGAGGGAGTACTTGTAGGCAGCAAATGAGGAGATCTGCAAAACCCTGAAGAAAATGTGCTTCTTGCAGCTGGTAAGAGGCTACAAGTCTCAGGTTTCCCCGTTCATTGAGTAAAGCCAGATACATTTGAATAGTTATTAGAATACCACAGCTGTTCATCTATTTCTCATATTCTTTATTGTCAGCAATCCTCAGTGTCTCTTGACATTCAGTACCACCTCACGCCATTCATCTCCAGGGCTATGTCCACATGCAGGGCATCATTTTGAAATAAGTTATTTCAAAACGAGTCGTTTCAAAATAAAGCCCTTATTTTGAAATGACTTAATTTGAAATAAAGAAAAAACAAATCAAAATAAGGGAAAAGCGGGAATCGAAATAGCATGTCCAAACAGTGGACTTGCTAGTTCGTTTTTGGGGAAGGGCACCATGGGAGGTGTGGCAACATGGCCACCTCCCTGGGCCATGTCGGCAGCCATCTTGCCAGCCAATCCTATAAAAGCTGTCCCCGACCTCACTTCCCTGTCCATTCTGGCTAGCAGGACTCTGCAAGTGACAGACATGGACGCTGCCAGGCTGCCTAGCCAGCGCCGTGCAACAAATAAACCCTCTGCCCACCTGCAGAATGTCCTGCTGATGTGGGACACTCTGCTTGCAGACCCAGATGGTGCCCAGCCTGTGCCCGAGGCTGTCATACAGCTGGGCTACAGAGCAGAACTAGTTCCCCTGCCCCCTTCTGTGCCTCGCTAGGTCTGGGCCCAGGAGACCAGCCCAGACTGGTGGGAGCGGGTAGTGCTGCAAACCTGGGGGACGACCAGTGGCAGAGGAACTTCTGCATGAGCAGGGCCAGCTTCAACCTCCTGGTCGCAGAACTTGCCCCGCTGCTGCGCCAAAGTGACGCCACCACGAGGCCTGCCATCTCTGTGGACAAAAGAGTGGCCATCGCTCTGTGGAAGATGGCCACTGCGGAGTCGCACAGGTCTGTGGCGCACCTGTTCAGCATCAGGAGGTCCACCACTGGCAACATTTTGTTGGAGGTCACCAGGACCGTCAACCAGATCCTCCTATGACACCTGGTCACCCAAGGGGAGCTGCAGGACACCATTACCGGCATGGCCACACTGGGCTTTCCCAATTGTGCGGGGATCCTGGACGCCATGCATATACCCATGCAAACCCTGGAGCACAGAGCCGCAGAGTACAGAAACCACAAGGGGTACCATTCTATCATCCTGCAGGCCCTTGTGGACCACCGGGGCATTTTCAAAAACTGTTACGTGGGATGGCCAGGGAGGGCCCAAGATGCCAGGGTCCTCAGTAACTCTGCCCTGTACCGGGACATGGAGGCGGGCACCTTCTTCCCCCCTCATAACATCAATGTTGGGAGAGTAGAGGTGCCCGTCCTCATTGTGGCAGACGCAGCCTATCCCCTGCGCCCATGGCTCATGTGGCCGTACACAGGGCCCCTCTATCCCTGATGGCAGATTTTCAAATGCCAGCTGAGCCGCTGCCACCAGGTGGTTGAGCGGGCATTTGGCCACCTCAAGGCACGCTGGAAGTGCATCCTTACACACCTCCACCTTGCGGAGAGGACAATGCCGCAGGTCATCAGTGCGTGTGTGGCCCAGCACAACTTCTGTGAGGTGCGGGGTGAGCCCATTGCAGCTGCCTGGGAAGCTGAGGCACAACTCCTCGCCAGGGACAACAAGGAACGCAGATCTGTGCCCCCATGGGAGCAGCCGTCACAGAGAGCTGTGACAGTTCGGGACACCTTTGCCCTGGAGGAACTCTGAGGGCCAGGCCTGCCCTGCCCCACACCACCGTCTCCCTCATTCACCCACATCCAGCCCCCACCCATCCACCCACACTGTGAACTACCCCCAATAAAACCACGCACAACCAAGAATGCGTTTCAAACATTTGTTTAACAAAACAGGGGTTGGGGCAGGGAAGGGCTGGGGAGGGTTACGGCACAGGGCAATGTCGGGGCAGTCTGGGGGGCGGGTCAGCAACTTGGAAGGGGAAGGCCAGGTGGAGGACCCCCTGCAGCTGCTGGAGGGGCCACCTGCTTCACCAGCTGGTGGACGTTGGTGGCAATGGCCTCGATCGTGAAGGGCAAGTGGTTGCAGAGGTACTCGAAGGCCTGTGCCTGGCACTCGCTGGCATGCGCCTGGCGCTCAGGGTAATAACCAACTGGTCATCTGCAGCTGCCGCCTGCTGCAGCAGGCGGAGGGCAGATTCCTGCCACATGGGTTGGTCTTGGCGCCAGGCGTGGGTCAGTGCCTCTGTCCACTGCCCCAGCTCCTCCAGGCTCTCGAGGATCTCACCACGCATGGGGGGGGGCCTCCTCCTCCGCCGTGGTGGTCTCTGGCTGAGGCGTCGGGCAGGTGGTGCGGCATGGTGGGCAGCTGGGCGGCCTGCTGGGAGGCAGCAGAAAACACAGGTGGCCCCTGCTGCCTGCTGGTCTTGTCTGTGTGCAGACTGTCTGCAGCACACACCTCTGCCCTGACTGTCAGCAGGACTCAGGATCATGTGGGACATTGCCCTGGGGTAGGGCTACCAGATCCCAAAGCCTGGAAAGGAGGCCACGGAAGTACGAAAAGGAGGACATTGGAGGACACATGGGAGAAAATGTAGTATGGGTGTGATATTCTTCGTTTTTTAGGGGGCCCTGGAACACTTTGCCGTACAAATAAGTATTCTATGGCATTCCAGGATACTTCAACCGCTACAGTAAAAAGCCTAACAAAATCCTGTATTTTAAAATGCCTGCCAGACAGAGAATGTGACAATAAACAGACAAACAGGAAGGTAAAAAGGGGACCATGGGATAACAGAGACGTGGTGGAATAGTTTGCATGACTGGAGCTCTG
>ML682060.1:36310597-36360984 GCA_007922195.1 Podocnemis expansa
ATTATTTCAAAATAACCGGAATCAAACTAACCATAAATCCAGTCAAAATAAGGGAAAAGCTGGAATCGAAATAGCACGTCCAAACCCAGGACTTGCTATTTCAATTAGGGGAAGGGCACCATGGGAGGTGTGGTAACATGGCCCCCTCCCTGGGCCATGTCGGCAGCCATGTTGCAGGCTAATCCTATAAAAGCTGGCCCCGATCTCACTTCCCTGTCCATTCTGGCTAGCAGGACTCTGCAAGCAACAGAGATGGACACTGCCCGGCTGCCTAGCCTTTGCCATGTGGCTACTAGACCCGCTGTGTGCCTGCAGAGTGTTCTCCTGTTCTCCCAGTGCTGCCCAGGCTGTGCCCCAGGCTGCCAGCACCCTGGGCCTCAGAGCTGCCCTAGTTCCCCTGCCCCTTTCTGTGCCTCGCCAGGTCTGGGTCTAGGAGATCAGCAAAGACTGGTGGGAGCGGGTAGTGCTCCGAACCTGGGAGGATGACCAGTGGCAGAGGAATTTCTGGATGACAAGGGCCAGCTTCCACCACCTGGTAGCAGAACTCACTCCGCTGCTGCACTGAAGGGACACAGCCATGCGTCCGGCCATTCCTGACAACAAAAAAGTGGCCATAGCCCTGTGGAAGATGGCCACCCCAAAGTCCTACAGGTCCATGGTGCACCTCTTCGGGGCTGGCAGGTCCACCATTGGGACCATCCTGATACACGTCACCAGGGCCATTAACAGCATCCTTCTGCGGCACCTCATCACACAAGGGGAGCTGCAGGACACCATGGATGGTATGGCCACCCTGGGATTCCTCAATTGCATGGGGATACTGGATGCCACGCACATCCCTGTGAGGGCCCCAGAGCACTGAGCAGCTGAGTACCAGAATCGCAAGGAGTACTACTCTGTCATCATGCAGGCCCTTGTGGACCACCGGGGCATCTTCCACAACTGTTACGTGGGCTGGCCAGGGAGGGCGCATGATGCAAGATTACTCCCGAACTCTGCCCTGTACTGGGGCATGGAGGCAGGCACCTTCTTGTCCCCCATAACATCAATGTCGGGGGAGTAGAGGTTCCTGTCCTCATTGTTACCGACGCAGTCTATTCCCTCCGCCCGTGGCTCATGCACCCCTACGCAGGGCCACTTGATCCTCACCGCCAGCTTTTCAATCAGCGTCTGAACTGCTGCTGCCAGGTGGTTAAGCAGGCCTTCGGACAGCTGAAAGCCCGCTGGAGGTGCCTCCTTACCCGCCTCCACCTTCGGGAGGAGACTACATCGGAGGTCATCAGAGTGTGCGTGGCCCTGCACAATTTCTGTGAGCTGCAGGGCGAGCCCATTGCAGCTGCCTGGGAGGCTGAGGACCAGCTCATTGGGGGCCAATATGAGCAGCTCGCACCTGTGCCTACACGAGAGCAGGCATCAAGAAGGGCTATCACTGTACGTGACGTGCTCACAAACAGCTTTGCCACAGAGGAGGACCTCTGAGGGCCAGGCCTGCCCCACCACACACCATCCTCTCCCCACTTCTACTACAGCCAGCCCCCACCCATCCACCTGCACTGTGAAGCACACTCAATAAAGCAAGACACAGTCACTAATCATTCGTAAACTGTTTATTTTAACATAAGAAGGGGGGTTGGGGCAAGGAAGGGCTGGAGAGGGTTAGTAGATTGGGAGATATGTGGGGTCACTGGGGGGAGGGCCTTCAACTGGGAGATGGGGTTAGGGTGCAGGTCACTGGGAGGAGGGTCTGCCATGGCCGTGCCCAGGGCCAGCCTGGGTCTGGGGCTGCCTTGGTGGAGCACCATGAGGCAGTGCTCCGCCAGCTGCTGGTGGGTTGGTGTTGTCAGCGATGTGGCGCAGAACTGGTGGCCGCATCTGCCACGGCTGTGCCAAGGCGCTCCATGGCCATTGCCTGGCGCTCAGATGCGGCCACCAGGTGGTCGTCAGTGGTGGCCCCCTGGCGCAGCAGCTGGAGGGCGGCATCCTGACGGGCAGCCTGCTGTCTCCACCAGGCCTGGGCAGATGCCTTGGCCCATTCGCCCAAGTCCTCCAGGCTGGCCAGGACATCCCCCCATGTCTGGGGGCCCCTCCTCCTCCTTCTGGGTCTGGGGGTGCCAGGTGGGCTCCGTGCACAATGGCTAGTGGCTGCACGAACTTCTGGAGGGAAGCATCAAACAAGATTGGAGCCTGCTGCCTGCTGGCCTTGCCTGTGTGCAGTTTATCTGAAGCACACAGCTCCGCCCTGACTATCAGCAGGAATCCGGACCGGGGTCCTGTGGGACATTGCCCCAGAGGGACGTAGGGCCTAGTGGTGCCCACAGTGTGAGCTGGACTCACCCAGAAGAGTTGCTTGGGGGGGTCTCCCAATGCCACATGCCAGTGGTCTGCTCTGCATGCTGTGCACCCTGCCCAAGATGCAGCTGTATCTGTAACACTCATCCAGTGTTACCCAAACCCACTCAGGCAGGGGCCTGTCACCCTGATGCCACATGTCTCCCAGGTACCCGTGCCCATGGGAGGGCCTCTGCCCCCCCCGGCCCTGTGCCCTGCCTGTCCCTGTGCTGGACCCCCTCGCTGCCCATGACCTGGGCAGACCTAGCCCTGCCTGCTTCTATAGGACAGGAAGACTCACCGACAGGGGCTCCAGATGTACACTGGGAAGTCCCATTGTCTGTGTCTGACTCCCCCGGGGTTGGCACGCTGGCAGGCCAGTGCTCCTCCTCGTCGCTGGCGCTGTCCTCATGGGTGACAGGGAAGAGCTCCAGAGTGCCCGGCGCAGCCTCTGGTGGTGATGGTGGAAGGACCAGAGGCTGCCTGACGTCAAGCAACGGCTCCAAGCTGCTGTCTGCTTGGTCCAGTCCTGAGGAGGTGCTTGGGCGGTGGCTGGTGTCAACCGCCCTGGCTGGCAGGCCACTGGGCTCAGCCCCCAGGAAGGCATGCAGCTTCTCGTAGAAAGGGCAGGTAGCAGTACTACCTGCCCCCTGGAGCTCGCGTGTCACTCTGGTGTGAGCATGGTCCTGCCTCAGGGCCTTGATCTTGGAGCGCACCTGCTCAGTGGTGCGCTCCCGGCCCTGGGAGGACAACTCTGCCACGATGTCAGCAGATACATCCTGGTACTGGTGGCTAGCCCAGAACTGGGAAAGGACGTTCTGCCTGCTCCAAATGGTGAGGAGCAGCTGGACCTCCTCAGTGGTCCAGACAGGAGCACGCAGTCTGCCCTCGGATGCTCCACAGCCACATGCTGACATGGCTCTGGAAGCCTCTCAGGACGCAGACAGTAGACAGCTTCCTTCTTCCCATGGGTGCTGTGCACTCACGGGAAGAAGGTCAAAATTCATTATTTCGAAATAACTGTTATTTTGAAATAACAAGTCAAAACGGTGTTATTTCGAAACAACCGTTTTGAAATAACCGCCATTTCGAAACAATTGGGGTTTAACCTGTTTCAAAATGTCAGTTCTTATTTCAAAAGGACAGGATCACTCCTTTTGAAATAAGAAAATGTCATGTGGACCAAATATCTTTTATTTCAAAATAACCAGTGTTATTTTGAAATAAAAGTGCTGTGTAGACATACTTTGTGTAGACCACAAACACTTCAACCAGTAAAACTGTATAGTATTTCAGTATTGAGTACTTTAGCATGTATGTGTGTGCTAAGGGGTTTATGTTTTAATTCAGGTTTCAGTTAATTGTGTTAGATTAATTACTCTAAATAAAGAAAATACTTGTTTTGGAGAAGTACTGCCTTTGGTGTCAAGATAGACCCAAACTGCAACAGGTTCAGAGAAGGGCCAGTAGAATTCTCAGAAGATTGGAGAACTTGCCTTATCAGACTCAAAAAGCTTAGTTTGCTTAACCAAAACAAAAGAAGGTTGAGGAGAGATATGATTGCTCTCCATGAATACCTTAGAAGGATAAATACCATGAAAGGAGAGGAATTATTAAACTTCAGAGCCAATGTTGACACTAGAACAAATAGATAAAAACTGGCCATCATGGGGCATGGGTCACTTGCTGGTTTGGACTAGAGTAAATGGTATATTTCGTGTAAGATTCAGTCACTAAATCAAGACCTAAGGACCTCAGAAACTAACCCTGAGTTATGGTCTCATTGCAGAGTGGTTGAGCAGGACCTGCGGCCTGTGATGTGCAGGAGGTCAGACAGTGATCCTGATGGTCCCTTCAAGCGTTAAAGAAATTGTCAGAAAGAGCTGCCTCTAAATGTGCTGAAAATCCATTGTGAAGATCATACTCTGGGGAAAGGGAAAAATACTGATTAACTTGTCCACTGCACCTCCTGAGATAGTGTCATTTTACTGTCTGTAAGGCAAAAATGTTCTTAGGTATGTGACACAATTCTAAGGGAGTTATTTGGAGATGTGCAAAAGGAAATAATACACAAAACAGTGTTATCGGCAGCTCTGCTTGTTGTCATCTCTCTCTCTCTCTCTCTCTCTCTCTCTCTCTCTCGTAAGAATTCTTTCATAATTGCTCATTAGAGTGTGTTCTGCATTCTGTTCTTAGAAATCCTGAGAGACCAGGCACCTATAATTTGTGGTGGTAAATATGATTTGCCCAATTTCTTCTTGTGAAAAGTGTTCGGTTACATTCTGGATTATACCTCTGGTGGTGGAGGTGGAGATATGGGTAGGGATGAGACTTGAAATCACAGGAGGAAGGTTTATTATTGGCTCAAAGGTTGTAGTTTAGACATTAGATAATTGAGATACTGAACCATTTCTGAGTTACAGATTGGACTGACTTTGGTATATATCTTTAGTTCGGAAGTATAACCAAGTGGACAGCCACCTACTTAGAATCCTCTTTAGAATTTTTAAAGTTTGATTATTTTTAAGTATTAATTAGATTACTTTACTCATTTGATGATGTGACCCCAACCCCATATTGAGGTTAGCTTGTTGATTTGACCTTGATTTGACAGCTATATAGTTCTGTTGTGATTTTAGTTTAGTATTATTGACAGGAGCTTAGGTATGGCAATGTTTTCTGGAATTTTATTTTTGTTTAAGTGTTGTAATCAATTTTGTAAAAGATGTTGACTGACATTTCTTTTAGTAAGCAGTGTGGGGCTAGCACTTTTGAGGACTAGGGTGGATACCTTATGGTTGGTTAACCTAAAAGCCTGAGCGGATCCCCCAAATTAGTCTTTGTTTCTCACAAAGGGCAGTTAGACAGCACGCACGGAAGCACTGATGCATTTGGTATAAGAAACTGTATGGCCCAAGCTCCAAAACTCAGCTCTTTAGGTATCCATGCAGCCAGCCAGCATCAGACACTTACAAACTAGTTTCATGAGGATCAGAGATCTTTGTTCAGGCATTTTTATTGTCCTGATGAAGATGAACTAGATAAAGTTATTCATCCTTGATGTGGATTGGGAGCAGAATACCTCTTGAGAGCTCACAGGCAAGAGCTCCATTATGCAGCTCTAATGATGTGAGGTCTCATGCCTACTGACATGAATGATTTATGGGCAAGACAAGGGAACGTTGATGGCACTCATGGAGAACAGAGGGCTTCTGGGAAAAAAAAGGCAATTCAAAGGATAATGGAGTCGATGAAGAAAAAAAAATATCCCATTGATTTGCATGATACATTTTTAAAGGACAGACCTAATGAATGTAAATTTCCTTCAGCTACTGAACATAGATTCAGCAAATGGTAGCTGGACAGTAAAAGGTGTTTGTGAATACAAACACACACAAACACAGATATTCTGGGATTGGTGCCTTTGTTGTGCGATGCTTATTCTAATAAGCATCTTTCAATATTTTTACACTTGGGGTGGGGGGCTCAGTTAAGTCAGCCCAGTGACCCAACCTGGTCAATTTCACAAGCTACTCCTGAGATCACAAATAGCCTGTGAAATTGACCAGGTTGCTGATCCACCTGCTGGCAGTGGCAAACAGTTCGGGGCTGCATCTGACTCTGAGCCACTTGCAGTAAGCAACTTGGGGCTGGATCTGGCACTGAGTTGCTTTTTGCCAGCAGCAGAAGCTGGGTCCCATTCCCTGCCACCTGTGGCAAGGAGCTGGGAGCAAGATTGGGCTCCCAGCCCCTTGCCACCAGCAGCAGGTGTTGGTTCCCAGGCCCTGCCAACTGTGGTAAGGCTGGGAGCCAGATCTGGATCCCAGACCCTTGCTCCCAGCAGCTGGGGCTGCAGTTGGGCCCTCAGAGCTGGATTGGACCCCCAGAGCCCATTGGGACCTGAGGCAGGGCAGGGGATGGGCCCAGGGCTTCTTGCCCTGTAAAGTCAACTTAAAAGCTTAAGTCAACTTCATGGGCAGAAGTTATTACTTAATAAATTCTAAATATAGCCTGGAGGTGCTTAAATTGACTTAAGCCAGGTTAAGTCATTTAAGCCTCCAGTGTAGACTAATACCCTTTGGTTTTACAGTATACATGAGGGCTTTTTTGGTTGCATTTGTTCAATAAACTTGAAGATTTCTTCATGGCATATGGAATTTCAGTAAGGATTCAAGGCTGAGGAGGCTCAGTAGGAATGAGTAAACGTGAATCACCAAGCAGTGCAACAGATAAGGAGTGTACATCTCTGCATGGCACCCTTGTATCCTGCCCCTCAGAGCAGCAGCTCCCGTGGTAGCGAGGCCTGTCAAGCCTGCAGTGATGAGGGAAGGTGGCTGGATTTTCCCCTTAATAGAAACTGTTGTCTGTTTTCTGTATTTTATCCACCATTTTCTGTTCTACCATGACACATAGGGTGTGTTCACACAGAAGTCTTATTTCGAAACAACAGAGGTTCCGTTGTTTTGAAACAACAGGGCTGTTTCAAAACAACTTGAACCCCATTTGGTGACAAAACCGTTGTTTTGCAATGATTGTTTCAAAACAATCCCGTCAGAACATGTTATTTCAAAACGACGGTGACTCGTTTCAAAATAACTGTTGTCTGAACATGCTATTTCGCATTGAGCTTTTTTCCTTAATTTGAATTAACATTTTCTTAATTTGAATTAACTTATTTCAAAATAACGCCTTATTTCAATACAAGTTTTTCGAAACAACTTGTATCGAAATAACCCCCTATGCATGAACATAGCATAGAGTATGTCTACATGGTAACTGTTATTTCGAAATATCCCATTTTTAAATAAAATCCTTATTTCGAAATAAGTTAATTCGAATTAACAGTTTGTTAATTTGAATTAAGGGAAAGCCTGCTTTCGAAACGGCTGTTATTTCAAAATGGTTATTTCAAAATAAGGCCGTTCGGACATGTTGTTTCGAAACAGTTGTTTCAAAACAATGGTGTTGTTTTGAAACAACATGTCCGAAGGCCGTTGTTTTGAAACAACCATTTTGAAACAACAGCTATTTTGATTTCTTGCTTGGTTTAACGGTTTTGAAACAACGGCTCTTATTTCAAAACAACTGGTACCATTGTTTTGAAATAACAGTACGTTGTGTGGACATGAGAAATTTTATTTTGAAACAATGGCTATTGTTTCGAAATAAAACTCACATCTGAACACAGCCATAGTAGAATCTGAATAATGGACCTGATTCTCCTTATGCACTGTGAAATCATTAGAAGTAAGTCAAAAAAAAATTACTGGCTTTTTATATACTGATTTAAAGTGAAAAGCCAAATTTGTAAGAGAAAGCTTGATGTTAAAGCATTGGACTAGGCGCAGGAGAGATGCCTTTGATTCCTGTCATTGCCATTTCTCACATAATTTAAGGAATCACTTTGTCTCTGTGCTTAACCTCTTAGCTGAGAAGTAGGGATAATAATTACAGCTGATCAAAATTTTTCCAGATAAAGTTTTTTGATGACCAATGCCCTTTTCTAAATAATATTTTTCACTGAACATTTTCCATTAATAATGTCCTTTTTTTTTTTTTCACATGATTCCCAAACTGCAAATTCTTAACTGAAAATGTTTGGAGTTTTAATTTTCTCTTAAAGTAATGGGAAGATTTTCACAAAGTATTAGTAAAAAAATACACAAAAAATGATATTAAAGGGCATGCCTACATTGGAGCATTAGGCCAACCTAACCTTCTTTAAGTCGACTTAAGGAAACCTCTGTCCATACTGGGAATTTATTAAGTTGACTTAAGCACTTTCTTAAGTTCACTTAATAACAACACCTCAGAAGGTTGATTTAATGCTTAAGTCAAATTTATTAAGTTGAATTAAACCAATGTAGATTGGGCATAGCCCTTGAGTTGAATTTATTAAGTTCACTTAAGGGCTATGACCCATCTACGCTGGCTTAAGTTGACTTAATAAGATTGATTTAAGCATTAGGTCGACCTAACAGTTGCCAGTGTGGACATGGGCAGTCTACAGGAGTTTGCAATGTGGACGCTCTAAGTCAACTTAACTGAGCTTCCAGTGTAGACATACCCCAAAACACTTCTTTTTTGCTGATAAGCTGTAATAATTCTGCTTCCTTTCCTCAGCCTTTCTCCATCCTTTTTATTTAGACTGAAAGTGCTTTGGGAAATGGCTGCATCACAGAATAGGTTTGTACAGTACATACCACAATGGAGACCGCTATCTCTTAGAGGTCCTGTAGACCCTATTATATTGCAAATATAAATAGTAATAATATGTAATAGTAATAGTATGTCCTATATTGTAACTCCCCAACAGATAGCAATAAGGTAATGACATGCTTAAAATAGCACATTAAGAGAAGTAGAGAAAATGGTTTTAAGAATTAGTTTGAATTATAGGCAATTTTTAAACTGTTCTATCTTCTAGGACCTTTAAACATTGTCTGGTAACATGGACCAAGAAAAGAAAAAAATATTGGAACTGTTTGACCAAGGTAAACTGAATGAACTTGGAGCAGTGCAGAGCTGTTTGGTAGTCATTACAGGTCTTTGTCTGCTGCAATGAAGGGACTATTTAACCTGTTAAATTAAATGCAATCTTACTTTTGTTGCCATTACATGAGTAAAATATTTGCCAATTAAATCAATTCAGGTGATGACCTGGTAAAAGGTCAGAGCAAATCTGGAAGAAAAGGAATATTTCCAAGACACACACACTTGAAATCAGAGAAAGCAAAATAATTAAAAAGATAAAATAGCCCATTCTGTCAGAAGTTTCCTAGCCCTTGTCAGGACCTGTCATATTTTTGTCTCTTTGCAATTTAAAGTTTCCTTCAGTTAATGGTGAATGATTGAAAGGAACCAGTTCATTTGAAGACACAAAGTTATGGATACAACAGGCACAGAATTCTGTTGACATCAGTAGAATAACAACATGAACATGGAAGAGCCCATGTCACATTTATTTATGCTCCTTTCAGTGCCACTGGACATGGGAAAACATGTATCCTAAAGAGTTGTGCATCATAGATCATCACATTCCATTCAGATCAAAGAGGCACAAAAGATCTAACACAACTGCTGAATGTGTACTATACATGGCACTTGAGATGATAATAACTCCTTGGAAGTCAGTATTACATAGTACATTGTCTCACCAGAATGAATTGAACTGGGTACTTTAATGACAAAATAGGTCAAGTGGGAGGAACTGATAAAATCTGTAGCCCCCATCCTTTCATTATGGTAAATTATAGCGTTTTGGGGGGGGGGGTTTGGTCACCTGTTTACAATAATAGGAATATCTATTGTGCAACAAGAAAACTAACAATTATATAGATATCCCAACTTGACTTTGAAATTATTGGGTTTAACTGCAAATAAGGTGTTGGTACAAGAACTCCACTGTTCATTCCAACCAGGAACTACAGAAATAAGATGCTGTCCTATCACAGAAATCTTCTTGGAGACATCAGATCAAATTTGAAATCTATGATAACACTGGGGGGTAGACAAAGATGCAAACAGTTCAAGATTAATTCTGAACATCACAGAGGGTGTGTCTACACTATGTGTTTAAGTCAAATTAAGGGCCCTTAAGTCAAGTTAAACAGAACCTTGTCTACACTGCAGGGAACTAAAGTCAACTTTAAGGTCCAGTAAAGTTGACTTTATAAGGTCCACTTATAAAGTCGACTTTACCATTAAGTTGACTTTATTAAGTCAACTTAAGGCAATGTGGACTAACTAATTCGACTTAATAAAGTTGACTTAGTTCAGTGGGACCATTAATTGGACTTTATACAGTCGAATTGAGCCAGGACACCCATTTAAAGTCGACTTTATAAAGTCAACTTAATGTAGTGTGTACTCACTAAGTCGACTTAATAAGGTCTCCTTAAAGTCAACTTTAAGGAGACCTTATTAAGTCAACTTAATAAAGTCGACTTTGCTTTTATAGTGTAGACATACCCAGAGGTATGGAGACAAAAACTTGTGGGCTATCAGTTAAATGCCTCAGGCCCGATTCTCCACTCTGTTATGTCAGGTTTGCACGAATAGAACTCCATGATTTCAGCTATGCTCTCTAGGATATGGGACATTTCTGCTGTGGGACTGTACTCTATCAATAGAAACATAAGTAAATAATTTCTATCCTGCTGCTGGAATTGTGACAGATGCAAGAATGATTGCTGTTGATAGTTCTCATGAACAGATCTATCAGAGAAGTAGAAACCATGGGGAAAAGAACTAAGAAGGTGTTTCTTGGGCCACTGCCATTATACCAACTTATTATTAAAGCCAGAAAAAAATCCTGGCTTCCCATTTTACATTGTTATGCTTAAAAAGTGAATTTTTCAAGTATCCAGTTTTGAACAACATCACTGAATGTTGCTGTGTGTTAATAGATAAAGATTATTACTACTGACAGTACAGTAGTTCTTAGAAACCAGAATGAGTTTGAAGCTTCATTGTATGTTCACGTAATAAAAGACAGCACCTGCCTAAAAGAGGTGGATAGAAAGCTGACTAAATCACTGTGCTCCGTGGGTAATGATGAATAACTCAATATCTAGTTGGCAGCTGGTAACAAGTGGAGTGCCCCAGGGGGCTGTTGTGGGGCCAGTTTTATTCAACATCTTCATTAATGATCTAGAGAATTGGGTGGCTTGCACCCTAAGCAAGTTTGCAGGTGATACTAAGCTGGGGAGAGTTGGTAGATACACTGGAGAGTAGGGATGTGATAAAGAGTGACCTAGAAAAATTGGAGTATTGGAGAAAAAGGAATCCGAGGCTCAACAAGGACAAGTGCAAAGTCTTGCATTTAGGATGGAGGAATCCTAAGCACTGCCACAGACTGGGGCCCCACTGGCTAGGCCACAGTTCTGAAGGAAAGGAGCTGGGGTTACAGGCGACAAGGAGCTGGATGTGAGTCAGCATTCTCTTAGCTTTTTTGACATTTGCTGCACACTGAGCAGATGTTTCAATAGAACTATGTCTGATGACTCCAAGATCTCCCTGGTGAATGGTAAGCACTAATTTTGACCTCATTTTTTTTCTTTATAGTTGGGATTATGCTTCCTAATGTATATTACTTTGCACTTATCAACACTGAATTTCATCTACCATTTTGTTGCCCAGTCACCCAGTTTATGAGATCCCTTTGTTATTCTTTGCAGTCAGCTCCGAACTTAACTATCATTGGCTATGGATATGTCTACACTGAAAAGTTTTTTTCGGGATAAGAATGCTTATCCTGAAAAAAATTATTCCATGTCCAGGAAGTCATTTGCTTTTTTGAAATAAAGCAGTTCTGTATTTCACAAAAAAAAAAAAAAAAAAAAAAAACCTAAGTGCTTTTTCAAAATCATTAACCTGTTTTTATTTTGAAAGAGGAAATCTTTTGAAATAGATATTTTGAAAAAAGCCATTCCAGGACTTTTTCCGAAATAATTATCAGGGGATTCCTCTTGCGAGGGCTGTATTTTGCTGGTCCGTCTCTGGCAAGGCAGGATTCCCTGCCGGGGAAAGATGATTCCTGCAGCTTTGTTCCCCATGAAGGACAGAGTCCCCCGTGGGGGAGCCATGAAACATTGGCAGGGTTGTATTCCCCATCAGGGCAGTCAGCAACCCCTGTGGGGCTGCGCTCCATGGCTGGGGCAGCCAAGAACCCTGATGGGGCTGTATTCCCAGCAATGGCAGCCAGGGAACCCCAGCTGGGCTGTGATCCCAGCTGGGCAGCCCGGGAACTGGGGGTGCCACTCCCCCCCCCAGCATGCTGATCTGGCCCCCAGCCTCCCTGTTCAGGATGGGGGGGGGCTAGCAGAGGGCTAGGAGCCCGATGAGACTGGGAACTGCTTGCTGGGTGCCACAAGCATCTCTGAGCGTGATTAAGCTCCTAGCCCCCCGCCTCTGTGTTCAGGCTGTGTGGGGATGGGGGACTAGCAGGGGCCAAAAAGCCCCTGCTAGCCCCCCCCCATCCTGAACAGGGAGGCTGGGGGGCAGATCAGCATGCGGGGGTGGGGAAGCGGCATCCCTGGTTCCCTGGCTGCCCCACTGTGATCGCAGCCCATCTGGCATTCCTGGCTGCCCCAGTGGGGATCACAGCCCTTCCAGGGTTCCCTGGTTGCCCTGGAGAGGGCATCTCTTGCCAGGCGGGGAAACCTGTCAGGGAGGTCTATTTTGAATTAGAGAGTCTAATGTAGACTCTCTAACTCGAAATACTAATTCCTACTTTATTTCAAAAAAGGAGTCTTGTGAAGACTCACTTTTGCAAAATTATTATGTTGAGTTAATATCAACAAGATTATTTTGAAACAGCTTTTTGAAATAGCTTTGGCAGTGTAGACATAGTCTATGTCTACACTAGAGGCTTAAGTTGACTTAATAGCTCTCACCCTTAAAATTGACTTTAAGGATTAAGTTGAATTTATTAAGTCAACTTAACAAAATGTGGCCATTAAAGTAGACTTAATAAAGTTGACTTAAGGCAGGAGAGACATTTAAGTCAACTTTATAAAGTCGACTTTAGCTAGGGGACCCATTTAAAGTTGACTCCATTAACTTGACTTTAAATGGGTCCTCTGGCTTCATTTGACTTTATAAAGTTGACTTAAACAAATGGGGACTCTCTAAGTCGACTTAATAAAGTTGACTTTAAACTGACCTTATTAAGTTGACTTATCTTAGGCCTCCAGTGTAGACATAGCCTTAAGGAATTAAGTTTTGTCAACAAACATTGCCACCTCTCTGTTTAACTCCTTTTCCCAAATCATTTATGAATATGTTGAATGGCACAAGTCCCAGTACAGACCTTCTTATTTATCTCTGTCTTAAAAACTGACCATTTTATTCCTTCCCTCTGTTTCCTATATTTTAACCAGTGACTGATTCATGAGAGGACCTTCCCCCTTATCCCATGATGGCTTACTTTGCTTAAGAACCTTTGGTGACAGACCTTGTTGAAGCCCTTCTGAAAGTCCAAGCGGATTGTGTCAGCTGGATTGCTTGTTGTCTACATGCTTGTTGATACCCTCAAAGAATTCTAATAGTTTGGTGAGGCATGATTTCCCTTTACAAAACCACTTTGATTCTTCTCCCCACATACTTTGTTCATGCATGTGTCTAATATTTTTTTTCTTTACTTTCAACCAGTTTACTAGGTACAGTACTGAAGTTACTCTTAATGGCTTAGAATTGCCAGGATCTCTTTTGGAACTTTTTTTAAAAATCAACATTGCATTAGTTATTCTCCAATCATCTGGTAAAGCAAGGGATTTAAGCAATACCTGCTACATCTTGACTCTGTATTCTTTGTTAAATTTTTGTTTTTTTTACTCTATAAACATATCTAAATACTATTTGTTAAGCACAAATGTTATCTAAAGTATAACTGGTAAGCTTGAGTAACAAATGTTGGTACTGTTCTAACTGAAGCAGTGAATCCGAGAATCCGTTCAGCAGACCTGGAACTGGACGTTCTAAGGGAATGCCTAGAAGGCCCAGGGGCTGGAGCAGCTCTGTTGCTAACCTCCAGACAGACAGCAGACACTCTGTAGGCTAAGAGGAGAATGTTTGTGTTGCATGTGACTGGTGGAGTCAGGGAGCTGATACATAGTGGCATACACCAGGTTTCCTCATGCTAAGAGCAGATGGTACAAAAACAGAGAGAAACTGCCTTCCCAGCATTGTCTTGCATTAAGGTCCAACAAAGCTACAGACAATGAAAAGTGAAAAACTCATCTGTCAAGGTCCAAATATAGGATTAAAAAAAAAAAATCCAAAAGGAGAGCTATGGCAACAAAAGCAGAACAAAGAAGAAAGCTTGGAATTAAATGAAGTTAATTTTCACATAAAGCTTCAAATTCAGCTTTTCTGTGGAAAGCTACTGTAAATATTTTTAAATGTTAGCTTGGTGGCTATGAAGTTGACAAAAAAGATGTGACAATGTCATGTAGAGGGAAGATCTTTCCCATGCAAGGTAAGAACTCATTCTAATTTAGAAGGTGGTGTGACTGTAAACAAGCCACTTTGACACCTTCTCTTAGGTTCTGTATCTGTAAAATGTAGAGAATCATACATATTTCCCTTACCTGGATGCAGAGCCAGCCCAAAGTTTTTTGGTGCCCTAGGCCATATGCAATTTTGGCGCACCCACCCCCAGTTGTGGGCGGGGAGTAGTGCCGCTGCCACCAGGAACTGGCCCCATTAGGGGATCTGAGTGTAGGCGAGAAGCAGCACTGCCACCAGGGTCCAGCCTGGGGAGCAGCGCAGTGGGCAGGGGTCCAGCCCTCGCTGGGGATTGGAGCTGCAGCCAGGGACCAGAGCCACAGCCAGGATTTCCCCCCATTGGTGCTCCCACTAGCCCCTAAACTCTAATTCCCCTTACCCCGTGGAACCATTGCCCTAGACCAACCCTGCCCCCCCCCTTACCTTTTCTGGAGCAGAGCCAGTCGAAAGACAGCTTCTTGCCTTGCTCCACCATATCTACACCACTCTATATGCCTGAGTGGAGTAGGGTGGAATAGGCTTGTTAGCCCCAGCCCAGCCCTTGGCACCCCCTAATGGTTGGCCTAGGTTGCCTCAATGGAAGGACTGGCCCTGCCTGGTTGATTCTGAGGTTTGCAATTACTGTTGTGAAGCTGTAATGGAATCCCCAGGGAATAGTCTGGAACTAGGGGACCAATGTGCCCCCTTAATTCCCCAGCCTAGGCTGCCTCTCTCAAAGTGTTTTGCTCAGACAAGGAACAAACCCCTCCAGGTGCTGTTATTAATCAATTCATGTCAATACTACCACTTATGTCAACCAAAACGTGTTTCTCAGGCATGTGAAAAAGTCCCCACCATCCTGATCAACATCAGTTTCTCCAGCATTAAATGGTAGTGTGTATAGCACTGTCTCAATGGGCGAGCTTCTCCCACTGCCAAAGCTGCCACTGTTTGTGGACGTCACTTTATTATGTCAATGAGAGAGCTCTTTCCAATCATCATAGAGTGACTATACTACAAATCTTAAGCAGCACAGCTACATTGATACAGGTATGCTGGTGTAAGCTGACTAGTATAGATATGGCCTCAGTCAGAAACATACTGGGGGACACACTCAGCTAGGTTGAATGAATAGTCTCTAAGCCAATGGTTCCCAGCCTTTTCTCTGCCGTGGCATACCTTGAAATTTTTCGAGGCACACCATCATTAAAAATTCATGAATATTCAAATTAACTTAAATTTCTTATGAATCTTCATGAACCATGGCACAAGTGTTTTGGAAATGCTGCGGTGTAGGGTAGTAGGGGTAGCAGAACAGGGGTGGCAAAACACGGGAGGTCAGGAGTCATGTGCAATGGCAGGAGTGGGGGGGGGGCAGAGCAGGGCAGAGGTGGCAAAAGGAGGCAAGGGCAGCCATGTGGGGACAGCACAAGGGTCGCAAGAGAGGAGAGAGGAAGGGAGAACAAGAGTGGCTTTGTGGGGAAGGCTGGGGGAACCTGGGGAGTGGGAGGGTAGGGCATGGGAACATGGTGCAGCACCCACTTCCCCCTTCTCCACAGTGGCTCCCTGCCACCCAGGGCAAATCCTCATCCCACTGCTGCTCCCTCCACCCCAGTGGGTCCCATCGTCTCCTCCCCCAGCCCCCTGTTGCCTGTGATGGACCCTCCCATCACTGCAGGGGCCAGAACTAGGCCTCCAGCCCCCAGCTACACCCCCCCCCACACACACAGCCACCTCACAACCCCAGCTACACACCAACTGGTACACATTCACTCCCACCCACCTCTGCTACACAGATACCCCCTCCCCCACACAACCCCCAGCATCCCCCCCAAGCCCTTACCTGAGCTGTTTGCAGGCTGCCTGACACAAGCTGCTGTTCCCTGCAGTGGGGAGATTCATACACTCCCTGCCTCTGGCATAAATCTGCTGGCTGGGCTTAAGGTGGAACAAGATTTTAGGTGGAGTCACCGGAACTCTGTGTTCAGGCTGCTCCTGCTATTTTTAGGGGGACCCCAGGAACTCCCCATTCTAGTGCCTTCCTTTATTTTTAGGGGGGGCAGAATGTGGCCTGCCTAAAAATAGGGGGTCCCTGGAACTGTATTTGAGTGCCTTCCCCCTTACTTTAACACCTCCCTTTTCCCAGCCTGTGGCACATTGGTTGGGAACCACTGCTCTAAGCCACTCTTGAGCTGCACATAGGGAGACACTTGCAAATCACTGTGCACGAGCATCCAGTCTTGCATGCCAGAAATATGCTGTGTTCCACTCCTCAAGACCTTTTCTTGAACAATGCAAGCTCATTAATTAGTTTGCCAGTGCATCAAAGGCTAATGGACATGTATCAGCCTTTATAAGCTGAGCAGATTCCCCAAGCACTTAAGAAAAACTCACTAGTAAGTATAAAATATTAAAATAACTTTATTAATTAAAGAAAGATAGATTGTAGGAGATTGTAAGTGGTATGCCTCAAGTACAGAGATAGTTATCTAAGAAAAAGAGTAAACATATACTCTTAATCCTAAACTTCTAGACTAAGCAAGATTTGAATTAAACAGATTTTCTTTTCTCCATGGATATTGAAGGTAAGTTACAGTTCTTACTAAATATTTTGCATTTTCTTCTCAGTTTGGGACCAGGCTCTTCCATTCAGTCTTTTTCTTCCCAGTGTTCTTGGTGCACTCTGTGTAGATAGGCAAAGAGAGGGGTGATCCATGATTCTTCTGTACCTTATTTTATACTCTCAGTTGACATCCCAGGAAAGATACTGGTCCAGGCATGTTCTGGTGGGTCTTACTGAATCACAGAGTTGACTAATCCTTACTGGATGGTGCCCATGTGGTTGTCTTCCACAACAGTAAATCTCTGTTTTGCAGTCTCTGTTGGTCAGTGGCTCTTGATGCTTGTTTAATGCCCAGTGCTGGAAAGATAGTAGTGGTCATCTTGCAAACTCACATTTTTTAATAACAAGCATGTAGCAAAAGCTCATCTTCATGCACAATGATATACAGATTTTCACAGAATGATGAGTTTCAGCAGATCATGACCTTTCTTATGGTACTTTATAAGATATGATTTATCTGAAATATCACAACAATATCCCAGTGATGAATATGTGGTTTATAGGGTGCTATTTTGAGGTATAGTATATCACAGAAACACTTTGAATATTGCTTTCCTATATAAATTCTAAGGATTAGTAATATACTGGGTCCACTTTTGGTTTGATAGATTTGTATCTTCCTAGTTTATTGTGATAAAAATAAAGATTTAAAAGATGGTCTCCTTAGTTTTGAGAAAAACACTCTGAATTATTTTTATGATATTATTAACTGAGGTCCTTGGAGACAGACAGGCTACTTCTGGGAGAGACTGGCAGAGTCATGGGTACTGCAGTGCTCACTTTCACAACAGTCTTAAAAAAATAGATATGCTGTACAGAAATACAAATTTAGAGCTGCTTTGCATAATTTTTCACTTACATGTGGAAATAATGAATGAATATTTTCATTTCCAGAATTCCACAGAATTTTTTTCTTTAATAGATTTAAGTGAAGAATGATTTCTTCAACTGCACAAGTAATTTTTGGAAGGCCAGAAGGAAGTCTCCTGTTAGAAACATATGATGTTTCATATCTGATTTTAATAGAATGTATGAGATACTGTTCTGAAAGGCAACAGTCACCCCAGTTACCACTGATCTGAGGGCCCACTTTGAGAATACCAATTTTAATTTTTCTCTAAGTAGTTGGCCATTAAATCATATATCTTTGTAATGGTTATTGTCAGTTCTGCTTAACCATTGTACATAATATGTTTTTATGTCAATTTCAGTCTTTAAAACTTCAAGAAGAAAATTTATGTCATGGTCCCAACCCCTTTCAAATCAATGAGAGTTTCTCCATTGACTTCAATGGGTTTTGGAAGCATTTGTAAGTCTTTGGAGGCGGCATACATTAAACTACAGTGAAAATCTAATGTGTAAGAAGGAGGCTGTAAAATATGGCTCATTCACTTTTGTTATATTTTTAAACTTGTAAGTAATATAAATGATTTCTGGGTTGTAAGAAAGGAGCCAAATTTTAAGCCTGTATTACGATATTCATATATTTTGCAGTTGTATTTTAATTGTTCCTTTAATGGCATACAATGTTCATAGTATTTCAAATTAAACTTGAAACCGAATCACTCATCCCTGTGAAACAGGTTGTCCCCATTTCTTTATTCTCTGCATCCAGAGTCAAAAAGAATCTCAGCTTAGTGTTCTCCGAGTAAAATGCTTATTGTAGTACTTTTGGCTTGCAGCCAGGAAAACCAATACAGGTTCTGCTGAGTCATAAGCTGAACTATCTCTTGTCACCATAAACTAACCTTACTAAGTGAAAACCTTTTGTATTCAGTATTACCTTTTATGACCCCTGATTATTTGAAATTCAAAATTGATGATGGAGCCAGCTATTTTTGATGTGATCTTTTTGATTTTCAAAGAACAAACACAGCAACATTCAGACAATAAGTGACAGTTCTTTGCTCACAGTTGGTCGCAAAGTTGCATCTTCCTTAGCTTTTTCTCAGGCCCACATCACTAGTACTTGTGTGTTCCATGCTTTCTTACTGCCTTCCTTCTCTGGTCTTTCTGCCTCTCTTTGAGGCATGCAGAAGAATGACCTGCAAAACCCCTCTGCCCATAGAGGCATTTTTGGGACAGTGATATCTGCTTCTATTTGGGTGGAAACTGCTATTGTTCTAGATATCGGGTTTCACAAATTAGCTTAACTGTTCTTTCCATGTATCCTGGACCAAAAATATTTGTTAATTTATACTTAAAGTTGTGCAAGATCAAATCCTAACAATATGATATCCTTATCATTAGTAACATTTCTTCACCTCATTCCCCACAATATACGTCATCTCTTCTATTATTCACAGCATACTTAGCTCCTCTATCACACTTGGTATCTCCCCTCAGTAGTATGGTAAGTAAAACTGGCGAAACTGGGTCAGGTTTCAGGTGGAAACTAGTTTGATGTTTCATTGGGAATTTTGAAATGTTGGACAAGTGCTAAAAGCAAGCTGCAGGCATCTATGAGCTATTATCTGGGGCTGGGATCACACAGACATCCACATTACTCAAACCATGATTGGAATTGATGACTGTTGGACCAAGAATACCTAATCCATTTGATCATGGCTGTTAGACTGGCTCTAAATCAGTGGTTGTCAAACTTTTTTCCTCAGGACCCAGCTCTGGACCCTTCTGCCATACGGTGACCCTCCACTGAAAAACAGTGGTTGATGCCAGAAAATTGAACAGTGACCACGGCTGCGGGGAGTGGAGAGGATGGGCTGCCCCCCTCCCAGGAGCAGTGCAGGCCAGCTGGGAAGCAAGGGGCAGCCACGCCCCACCCCTGAGTGCAACGCCAGTGCTGCGGGTCAGCACCTGCAGGTCCTTAAACCCAGTACTGGGTTGCCACCTGCACTTTGATGACCACTGCCTTTGAATGTGTTTACTTATGCCAAACAAAGAATCTGTTTCACCTTGTATTTAACTCTGACACACTGAATGCCTTTCTTAGACCTGACAAAGAGCTCTGTGTAACTAGAAATCTTGTTTCTTTCAATGAGAGAAGTTAGTCTCATAAAAGATATTACCTCGTCCCTCTAACAAACATTGCAAACAACAATTACAGAAACATTTAAGTTTTCATTTTTTAAAAAATTCTAGGCTGTACTGTTGCAATGAAATCTTTTCAAAAGTAAACAGAAGCAATGTTGTATCTCAGGCTTAGTCTATACTGCAGGGCTATCAAAAACAATTCAGGAATACCTTTTGCAGCTTTCCCAAACTGCCAGAGAGTGAAATTAACAAGACTATTCCATTTCAAAGCTTTAGCCCCAGCACCAGGCAGGTGGTCCATTTCTTTCCATTGTGGCTTGGGAAAATTATGAGTTACAGTAGTGTCAACCACCTAAGTTATTCAACAGAGAGAATAATCTTAATATCACTGGTTTTCTTATAGCAGCCAGGAGTTGGGGAAGGAGGAGTACAAAACATGTCCTCCATCCCCTCACCACACACATGTGCTTACTTCCCCCAGGATCTAGGATGGCTGTGCAAAATGAAAGAACTATTTCTCCTTTCCAGCAGTGTTACAGTGCAGAAACTTCATAGTCAAGGAGGCTGACAAAGGAGGTGCAGTCATTCTCATGGATAAACTGGATTACAACCAGGAGACTTATAAACAACTCTCCAACACAACATTCTACAAACCTCTTTTCTCTGACCCCACTGAATAATAGCATAAAGAATTACAACACCTACTCAAGAAGCTACCTAAGGCAACACAGGAACAAATAAAGGCAGACACACCACCAGAACCCCAACCAGGAATATTCTATCTAATACCTAAAATTCATAAAAAAGGAAACCCTGGATGCCCCATCATCTCAAGCATTGGCACTCTTACAGCAGGCTTTTCTGGCTATGTGGACTCCCTCCTCAGACCCTATGGCTGTGTTCACACAGCCCTCTTAGAAATAAGAAATACCCTGTTCACACGATGCACGGTTGTTTCGAAACAAGTTAAACCCCACGCAGAGACAAAACAACGTTGTTTCAAAACAACGTTGTTTCAAAACAACATCATGCAAACATGTTGTTTCGAAACAACGGTGACTTGTTTCGAAATAACTGTTGCCTGAACCTGCTATTTTGCTTTGAGCTTTTTTCCTTAATTTGAATTAACAAATTGTTAATTCGAATTAAGTTATTTCAAAATAAGGTGTTATTTCGATACAAGTTGTTTCGAAACAACTGTATCAAAATAACCCCTTGTGTGTGAACACAGCCTATGTTATCAACATCCCTAGCTATCTTCGAGATACCACTAATTACCTGAGAAAATCCAATCCATTGGTGAGCTTCCTAAAAACACTATCCTGGCCACTATGGATGTAGAAGCTCTCTACACCAATATCCCACACAAGGATGGGTTACAAGCTACTAGAAGAACCATCCCAGATGATGCCACAGCATCCTTACAAGTGCTCTGATTTGCTGTTGCAGTATAACTTGATCCCATGTCTTACACTTCCCTGCACTGATTGGTGCCTGGAGTGATTGGCATGGAATGCACCATATGATAGAATGGCTCAGTGTAGTTACTCCGGGGCACCCAGGGCAAAGCCCTATTCACCCCACCATAATTAAGGCCCTGTGTACATGGTGGGTGCTTCTTCAGGCTCTTTGGGAGTCCAGTGGTAGGGTTATTGCATTCACCTGGGCAGGGGGGAGCTAATTCTTCTTGGTCCCCGGCGCTGACTCATCAGATGCTTATTTCCAAAGGGGCAGCCATGTTAGTCTAGTAAAGCAAAAAATGCAAGGAGTCTTGTGGCACCTAAAGACTAACAGATTTATTTATTGCATGAGCTTTCATGGGAGAATATCCCACTTTGTTAGATGCTTTGAAGAGGAAGTGCTTACACAGCCAATTCTGTAGCATTCCCTCTTCAAAGCATCTGACGAAGTGGGACATTCTCCCATGAAAGCTCATGTGATAAATAAACCTGTTAGGCTATGTCCACACATACCTTGTAATTTCAAAATAAGTTATTTCAAAATGAGTTATTTCGAAATAAATTAATTTGAATTAAGAAAATGTTAATTCAAATTAAGGGAAAGCCTGCTATCGAAATGGCTGTTATTTCAAAATTGTTATTTTGAAATAAGGCTGTTTGGACATGTTTTGAAACTGTTGTTTCGAAACAATGGTGTTGTTTTGAAACAACATGTCCAAATGGCCTTATTTCGAAATAACCATTTCAAAATAACAGCCATTTCTAAATGAATGGGGTTTAAGCTGTTTCGAAATGACAGTTCTTATTTTGAAATGACAGAGCCCGTCATTTCAAAACAAGAAAACATTGTGTGGACCTAATCTTTTTTATTTCAAAATAACCAATGTTATTTTGAAATAAAAGAGACATGTGGACATACCCTTAGTCTTTAAGTGCCACAAGACTCCTTGCTTTTTTTCATCAGATGCTCAGTGGAGTTGCACTGGCAACATCTCTTTAGGCCCACCCTTTCTTTTGGGTTATTTGTACAGGGCCCTTCTTGGTGAGTTAGCGCTCTTGAGGGGTGTCTGCCTGCTCTCATGGCACCCTTCCCTTTGCCCTGGCACCAAATAGGATCCCCCTCTGGGGTTGGGTTTTTGTCCCTCCCTCCGTAACTTATGGCTCATGCATTTTTGAGCTTGCTCAAAGGCATCCAACACTGCAGCCAGTTCCATCACTGATTTCACCTCTTTATCCCATAAGCCAACTCGGACCTCATCTGTACACCCACTTAGAAACTACTCCTGAGCTATAAGGTCAAGGAGCTGTTCGTAGGTGCAGGCTCCCCTTCCCATGACCCATTTGTTCAACGAATCCCACAATTTATGAGCATTTTCGCCAGGGGTGTTGCTGCCCTGGGGAGGGATCCGGGACATGGCATGCAGGCCACGCCCCCTGGCCAGAGGTAGGGCGGGAAGGCGCCAGGTGCCACCACAGGGGGCTGGGACTACATCCCCAGACAGGGACAGGGACGGAAGCGGCTGCGGGCAGCTGGGCCCCGCATTCCAGGCCAGGGACAGAGCTGGAGTGGCCACTGCTGCTGTGGGTGGCTGAGCCCTGGACCCCCGGCTGGGGATGGGGCTGCAGCGGCTGTGGGTGGCTGAGCCCCTGATCCCCCACTGGGAATGGGGCTGCCGCAGCCACTCCCAAGGGTGGCTGGGCCCCGGATCCCCTGCTGGGGACAGGGCCAGGAGCGGCCTCTGCGGCTGAGCCCCAGATCCTTATCTGAGGACAGGGCTGCCACAGCCGCCGGTGGCTGGGCCCCATCGGGCCGGAGACGGGGATGGGCCGCCAGACCCAGCACACCGGTGCCAGGATTCAGGGCACTTGCCCCACATGCCCAGTCCCAGCGATGCCCCTGATTTTCACTATGAGTCATGCCTTCCTGCTCCTTGAGGTCTCTGAACTTCATTCTGTAAATCTCCTGTGTAAGCTGGTATCTTTGCGAGACAGCCTTCTTCAAAGCATCATACTTTAAAACCTCCCCAATCTGCATTTCATTTATACTACCATTAAACACTACCCAGGTTTTACCCAGCAGTTTGGCCACCATCAAGGGAACCTTCTGCTCTTCAGGGATTTGGTGAAGTTCACAAAGTCTTTCAAAAGTGGTGAAATATTCCTCGATGCAGTCTGTCTCTTGGTAAGTTAGGCAGTTTCTCAAAAGCTTGGTGTTTTTGATGTAAAGGGCACAGGGCTGCCTGGCACTTGGCCCTGTTTCTCCAACAAGAGTAGCTGACGTTTCCTCTCCTCTTCCTTTTCCTTGGCTGCCTTCTCTGCGGTCTGCATCTCCAGCTGCTTTAGCCCCATCTCCAGCTGCTTTAGCTCCAACATACATCTGTGGGCATCTTCCTTGTCCTCTCTTGCACAGCTGCTGATGTCTTCCTTGTCCTCTCTCACATTTCTGCAGATGGCTTCCTCACGTTTGCAGACAGCTTCCTTGACCTCTCTTGCCATAACTGCTTTCTTCATTTTCATCTCAGCCTGCCATTTTGCAAGTTCATGGTCTTTGTCCCTCTCCTCTGCTTGCAAGCAGGCCATCTCCAGTTTTGCAGCTGCATCATGTGCAGACATTTTTATGTTTCCCTGTGTCTATTTTCCTCACGCAAAATAAACATATAGAAAACAACAAATTGTGGCCTCCTGACTGTTCTCAGTTACTATGCATATAACTCACTTAGAATTGCTCAATTAAAGCAACAGGCTGGGGCACAAAACCCTTGTATCGGTGTGCCACTGTGACAGGCTGCTTCTCAGATCCAGCCTGGTGTTCTACAGTAACTCCCCAATTCCCACTTCTGAACCTTGAATCACCCCACTTTCCCAAGTCATCACTCACTCCTAAGTGAGCCACTCCAGTCTATAGCGTGCAATCAGTCCCAAGCAGTGGGTGTATGCCCTCTCGAGGGACAGTCCCCAAGTGAGCACCTCCGGTCCCAGTTACCACACCAGGAGCCACTGTCTACAGAGATTGGGACCTACTCCCAATCACCATATGCTCAAGTCTGTCCATTTAACAAAGAAATGGATCATGCCCAAGCTTCCTCTCTCATACCCTCTAAAGATCACACAGCTTTAGATAAAACAACTACTAGTTTATTGATCTGATTATAATTCTAAGTGAGAATATGGCCAATCATATGAATGGGCCTCATCTACCTTAACTGAATTGACTTTGGTTAACACTTGCACTCCTTATTGTAAAGTTTCTCACCCATCTTTGCATGTGTATATATACTCCTAAGTGTAGTTTCTACTTCATGCACCTGTTGAAGTGGGCTGCAGCCCACAAAAGATTATATCACTTTAGACTGCACAAGACGGGGAAGTTTACTCACTGCTAACATGTATTTAAAAAGGTTGAGAAACAATTTATAAAGTAAGATGCATGATTAATTTGAGGTGATGTCAATAGGTCATCAAAACAAACAAGGAGTCCTGTAGCCATTTTAAAGACTAACAAATCTTTAAAAGTGCCACAGGACTCCTTGTTTGTTTTGCTGAACTAGCCTAATACAGCTGCTCCTTTGATATATATATAATCAGGGTGGGTATGCTAGTTTGTGCTTGCTGGAGCTTGTGGGCAGATAAAATTCTGAGTGGGTTTTAGTGGAAGAGAAAAGAATAGAGAAGAAATACAACTGAAAAGAAAGAATCATAGCAGTTTTTTAAAGTGTCAAAAATTTTGGGAAGAGAAAAATTCTAGATGAAAAGCCCCACCTCCTCATTTCTATAGAACCTTTCTGGTGCTTGGCGCTGCCCCATTATCTGAAAACAGTATTGCATAGACATTATATCTAGTGATGGGTCACCTTGAAAGGTTCAAGAGATAAGCACTTCAGAATCTAGGGTACTTCTTTAATGCATAATCGAAAGCTTGGTTAAATCAACAGAAGGCTTCTGGTTGACATCTTTGGGGTTTGGCTCAGTCTCTTAGAAGTTTGCTGGAATTATTCATACCTCTTTGACTGCAACACTGTTTAGCTGGACCTAAATTACAGCAAGAAGAGGTTTAGTTCTAGTATTAAAGTCGTTCTCCATACAGTCCATAGAAAGTTGAAGTGCACAAAAATAAAAAAGAAAGCTAATATACTCTGAATCATAAAAAGATTTTGCTGTATTCTGGGTAAAGGTTTGTTATTGTCTTTTTCTGCTTGTTTGTCTGCTCTTTGCAGTGGGGGAAGAGATATCCATTTCAAATCATACATCAATCCCTCATTTTATTTCGGACCCTATTAAATGTCTCATCAAGTCTAAACATAAAAGAATGGGCCAAATAAATTTGATCCAGTGCGTGCATAGATATGAACTTAGTTGAAAATCTTATCTGCTTCACACATTAGTCTGATGGTTTTCAGAGAAACTCTTAGTTTCAAACAAATGGAAAAAACCCTAAGCTTGCATTACTCATATTGGACCCAATTTCCCAGGGTTTATCTGTTCTTCCACTGTGCATGTCATCAGCTGTTCCAGGTAAATTAAGAAGACAAGTGACTGTCCTAGCTCCAGTTATTTCTACTCTTCCCAGAGTGCTAGACAAATCTGAACAACAGGAATATGCTGCATGGGGCTAGTTACCAGTGCTGGGACTTCAATTTAAAAAACCAACAGATCTGCCTCCCTTTCTCATATAAAATTTAATGGAGAAGCTAGCTGTGAATGATAGTGAGAAAAAAACACCCTATTGCTGATAAATTTCATGTCCAACCTAGTTTATGCAGAAAAAAAAACATAAAAAAATTGTGTATGTTCTCTGTATCATAGCAGAAAGATAGGAAAAATAAGAAGTGAAAGTAAAAGATAGTTTCACCCCCTGTCCAAAGAGTGATGAAAAATAGAACTAAACAACCATGTGAAAAAGAATATGTATTAACACATTTTTTGCAGTTTTCCAGTCAGTGTGGTTGAGTCTACTTATTACAGCAAAAGTGGGAAAACAGTACAGACTAGTCAATGGCACTTAAGTGCATTGTGGTCTTATTGGCTCAAAGACTATCAAGTATGGGAATGAGATCTTTGTATCACCAGAATGATTGAAATCCAGCATTCCAGTGGGAGACAAGGCTTCTTTCTAAACCAGAGAGATGACAAAGCATTGGCAATAAAGTCAGGACAACAAGATGCACTGAAAATGCTGACAATTTGTAAAGGTTTCTAAATTTCAGACAAATGTATTTGTCTTTCCAAGGCCAGTGTGCTGAGACTTGTGTACAAAGTCAAACAAGCTAAACAGAAAGAAAGCTGATCATAATTTCTTCCTTCAGTTCTTCCTGGTGCAGCACAACCTTGATCTTGCCAGTCTCCCAATGGAGGTGATTGAATTCTGATCACCTAGTACATTTTAATCCAAAAGCCCAATAAAAGTAAAGCAGAAAACAACTCTGCGCTGTGAGGGAGATGATCTAAATAACCTAGTAGGATTTTTCCACCTCAGTATTCTGTAGGCCAGATTTCGAACCACTTACTCATGCTAAAGAATTACTAGGGCTATTAATCAAGGAGACAACTCAACTGAGTAACTCCTCCCCTTTGTAAATAAAGTTTTTACAGTCTGACCTTTGTTATGTACATACTTAAGTTATTTATGTTGCTAAGCAGTTCTTTTTCTAGCTTGGACTTTTCCTCCCAAGCAAAATTATTTGGATCAGACTTTACCATGCTATTTTTATGTTATTATAATCGGTTATTCAAGGCTCAGAAGATATTTGAAAAATATAATGTTCTTTCTAGTGTGCATTATTTTTTCCAGTAATTATGGCAATTCAGAGATAAAGATGGGTTTTCTAATGACTTTTGCTACAACTGTAGATGTGTGAAACACAGGCAAGCAGCAGTAAGGTGCCTGGTGTCTTTGTGTACAATTTAGCTAAAGCCAGCTGTTTGTCGACTATTGCTTTACAACATTCAGATCTGACAAGAATTTTTTTTTTGTTTCTGTTTTTTTTTTTGTTGCATTTACCAAAGTGATTTTCATTAAGCTGTATTTTCCACACTGAGAAAACTACTTTTACTTTGCAAAATATGTAGTAATAGTTCAGTCATTAGCAATAAAATCCTTATAAAAGGTGGGGAAAAATAGAGTTCTGGCCTGACTAGATGTTTGTAGGTGAAAATCTGATGTAGAATAATGCTACCATTGAGAACAATGGACTTTTAAAAACTCTGAAGTCAATATTATGAAAATAGAATCCCTATGTTCACAGGGTTACCATTTTTAATGCTGAATGCAACCAATACTGCACACTCCCACTGAATATATAAAACATTCATCTCTGTGGTTGGTAAATTCAGGCAGAGTACTCAAAGCCTCGGCACATTTTCTGGGTGACATGCCAGGATATAAGACTAACAGAATTCCCCATTCTAGGAAGTACTGGTTCTTCACATTGGTAAGTGGCCTCGTTAGTTGGCGCTGGGAACTATGCTTGTTGCCTTCAGGTGAGTGGTGGTGGTGTAACTCATGGATTGAACTTGGATTTACCAACCCTGCAAGCCTTTTATTTAGTCTATCAAAGTGTTCCTTTGTAACCTTATAAGTCACAAAATATTGGACCTTAAAACCTGGTTGTTATATAACAGGGGTGGCCAAACTTACGGAATTCAAGAGCCGCACAAGTCGATTATTAAACCTTCAAGAGCTGCACTGAGACATATAACCACATATTTTTACCTACTCCAAAATTACTAAGCTTAAAATTCATTGCACACTTTAACTGTATTGTAAAATTAGGGAAAATATTGATCCACTAATGTCAGATTCTAATAATTATTTAAGATTACCATGAAACTAGGCCTATATAGTAAAAATTTAGCTGTTGCTAGATGTAGAACACTACAGGTTTGTGGCAGGTTTTTTTTTTTTAAATCTGGGCAGTAACTTGTCAATGCAGCAGGTAAAAGCTCTGAGATGCTGATCGCTAAGTATTGCACAATGTTTTGAATTTCATTGTGGAATATGATGCTTCACAGCAGTGAGTTGTGCCAAAAATTGCAAGTAATCTACCTTCAGTTTTAAACTTTTCTCCTTTGTATTTTCATTTCTTAGTATGCCACATCATTTATAGGACTTGTAAAATACGATTTTATTTTAACAACAAGTATGCTGCATTAGGGCCTATGAGAAAATCTAAACATGCCATGGCTTCTCTGACCATGTCACACTTCTCTCCCCCAGCCCCTGTTGCCGCTTCCCTGTCAATATTTTTGCCAGTAAACTTGTTCACTAAAATACTCATGGACAGTGAAGACAAAAGGTCTGAGGACTCAGACAGAATTAATTTTAAAATGAGAGTAATAGTGAGGGAAAATACTGCTCTCGTCCTAATCCTGTGAAGAGATGCACACAGCGACACCTTTTCAACTGTTCAAAATCACAACAAATCAATGAGAATTTAGGGGGACATAAAATGCAAGATCAGAGCCTGTTTCAGTAAGTGCTTTGGAGTCCATGCACAGAAAATACTATGGAAAAAATCCCATTGAGTTTATTCAGTTTAGGGTCAGGCCCTGTATAAATTCTAAATATCAGTATTTGGTTTTTATAATACAAAATAAAATTGTTATTGGTGAGAGATTTTTTTTCAGAAAGTTTACAACACAATTTTCTGTCCTCAGCCCTTCACAACAATTACTCTTATCTAATGGGCTCAGATACCCATAGAGTCATTCATGAAGACTGCAGTAAAATATAAATAGATTTTGACTATACAACAAAAAAGAATTAATACATATGGAATGCTATTTAATCAGTAGAAGTATAGTGCTGCTATTGAACGTTGCAGTGAATGTAAATTATCTTGGTAATTGACTTAGTTATATTAATTAAAATTTTCTTATAAAATAAATGTGCTAGCAGTTCCTTCTGCAAACAGATGACATACTGATGTCTCAGGCACACTTGTTCAATGGGCTTAAGGAATTTTTTTTCTAAAGCCAGTTTTCTGTAGTGGTGGTCTATCCTAAGTCTAAAATATTTTGCATGCTGAAAATGAACCATGATCCATAATAAGTACTTGTAACATTCTTTAAATAGAGGGTTTTTTAAAATAACCTTTTGACAGTAGTCAGTGGTTTTGGATGTAAGACGTGTCAATTTTCAGTCATTTCTGATGATTCTTATTTAATTCTTAAAATAGAAATACAAGAGAAATAATTTTGCATTATATTACAATATCTGGAAATGCCAGGTGATTTTTAAAAAAGAAAATTAATTTGCAATTGCTTTTCAGGTTTAAATTGCTAATTGTCATCACTTATCTGTAGTTCATTGTAGACTTGTTCTTGATCAATTTATGTTGCCAGTTTTAAAAATATTTACCCAGAAAACAATATCAGAAAAGTATTTAAAAACTCATGCAGTGATGTAATTAAAGGCTATATCATTATGCACACAGACAAGGAGGGTAGAATTAATATTGTGGGGGTAACCTGTAGAATCTGGCAGTTACTTGGTCTGAGTGCTTGTCCTTCCACCTAACTGATGACTTGCTTTTCCCTGTGGGCTCTCACAGTGCGGGCCACCCCCACCCCACCCCCAGCTCTTACCACACTGCTTTTTTCTGCTGGTGAGGCTCTCACAATGCTGCCTCTCCCCTCTATTCCCCTCCCCGCTCTTACTGCATTGCTTTTCCCTGCCCGCTCTTCCAGGGCTGCCCCTCCCCCGGCTCTGACCAGGCTGCTTTTTCCTGCAGCTCTCACAATGCTGCTTCTCTGCTGCCAGCTCTCCCCATGCCTCCACCTCTCTGTTGTCCCTGACCACTGCAGATTTCTCGCCCCTGGCTCCCGCCATGCTGCCCTTCCCTCCTGCACTCTCCCGGGAGCCACAATTTTTCTTTAAAGAGCCGCATATGCGGCTCGCAAGCTGCAGTTTGGCCACGTCTGTTATATAATTTCCACACAAGCATACGAAAAAGTGAACCATCAAAAATATAAGAACATGATTAGTGTTGCAAAGTTAAGCACTCAGAGGATAAGAAATATCAGAATAAAAGTTATCCATTTAATCTTAATTCAGCTCCCTTGTGTGCGTTATGATACAGCCTTTAATGATATGATCATATACATATTTTCAATTAAAGCCCTCATTCAGTACCCAAGATGATAGTCACTCCATGAGTCATTGGGAAGTTTTATCAGGTCCAGAGTAGAATTCCTGGCAAAATGAGAGAAAGAGAGCAACCAAGACCAACCACAGAGTATTCAGTAGCCTCATTTTCAGGATTCTGACATGGGAAACCAGAATTCAGGTCCCTACCTTAGAGAAGGAGCCTTAGAGAAGGAACGTGAACCTAGGTCTCTCACGGCTGTTCTAAGCACTGAGCTACTACGTATACCAGGGGTCTCAAACTCAAATCACCACAAGGGCCACACAAGGACTAGGATATTAGCCCAAGGGCCGCATTACCGAAACCTCTTCATACAGCAGAGTCATCAGTTTATGTGATTAAAATTAAATTAAAAATTAATTTAATTCAAAATGATTGCAAATAGAATTAATGATTTTTTAATTAAAATTTAATTATTAGAAAGCTTTTACATTATTTTTTTTTAAATGGAGAGAAAGGGAAGAGAGGGAAGGAAAAGAAAAAAGGAAGCAAAAGAGAAGGAAAGAAAAAAAAATGGAAAGAAGAAATGAAAGAGAGTCCCTGCCACTTCTTACAAGTGGCAGGAACAGTCTCCGAGTGTGGCTCGGAGATGACTCTTGCTGCTTATAAGCAGCAGGAATCCTCTCCATCTTCCAGCCTCTTCCAAGTGGCTCTGAGCCAGAGATGGTCTGTGCCACTTTTTACAAGCGGCAGAGGCAGTTTCTGAGCTGCCACGCCGAGACAGCTCCCAGCTCCCACGGACCATCTCTGAGCCTCATACAAGAGACTGGAAGAGGGAGAGGAGAGGGCTCCCTGCAGCCCTGACCCCCAAGAAATGTACCTGCAGGCTCTGCCTGACCACCACTCCCCCGCTCACAGGCAGCAGCAGGCTCCAGCTCCTCCCTGGCTGGCTGGCAGTGGGATTGCCTGTGCGGAGGTGCTGCAGGGGTGGGGGACGTGCTGCCGGAAGCACTGCTGGAATACTGGAGCATGACCCCTGGAGTTAGGCAGCTACAGCTCGGCTGCCGGCTCCCAGCAGCAGGGCTCCTAAAAAGCCGGGGTACAAACCCCTGAATTCTTGACCGTGTTAGGGGCTGCAGGCAGGGATTTGCGGCCCGTGGGCCATGTGTTTGAGACCCCTGACCTATACTAATGCCTGTCATTGTTGGCTATGTCTACACTTGCAAATTAGTTCAGATTAAGGAGGCTTAATCTGGTCCCTGTCTACCCTAGGGTTTGCCTAGTTTGAACTAAAAAATTTTTTAGTGCAAAGTAAGTCTGAACTAAGCCCTTAGCTTTAGTTCAAACTAACATGATGTGGCTGTGCTAGTTCAAATTAAATAAGTGGTTAGTTCAAACTAGCCATGCGTTCTTAGCTTGAATTAAAAAGTTAGTGCGAACTAAAAAACACAGCTAGTTCAAACTAAAAAGCCATGGTTAGTGTGAACCAACCTTGGGTTAGTTCGAACTAACCTGGAACTGCTTAGTTCGGACTAAGCAAGTCTGAACTAAGCTTTCAGATGCAGACATAGCTGTTGTGTTTGCTCATGAAAAATTATTTCTGTTTTTCTAGCTATCTGTATCAGTGAGCAGCTATTAAATGGTTTGTTTTATCTTCATTGTACAGTGTGTGCCCCTATCTTCACTTACTGCATCCCACTGCAAATGCTGCTCTGAAGACAGAATTATTAATATCCTTATGGGCTTTTCTAGGTTGCTCGTCCCTATAGTACTTGAGTGTTTAGCAGCTATTAATTAATTTATCTTTACAATACCTCCACAGGGTGATGATGGTGTTCCAAATAGGGAACTGAGTTACCAATAGACTGAAGAGTATCTGGTGATGTTAGATACTCAAACTGAGATGCCTAGGACCTGATTTTTCAGCGTATTTAACGCTACAGGGCATTTTATGTTTTCAAGCAAAGCTCCCATTGACTTCACAGTTGTGTGTGTGCTTCACACTTCTGTAAATCAGACCCAAGAGACTCAAGTTGTCACTCAGAAAATGAAAAGCATACAACTAGTGTCTGCCTGTGAAAAGTCTGGGTTAAGTGACCTGCCCAGCACCACTAAGGAACGCTGTGGAAGAGACACACATAGTGTCCAGTTCTCCAGGTCAGCATTCAATTACCTTAAACAGAGAACCCTCCTTTCAGTTCCTGAAATCCTTTCCCTTATTCCTACACACCTTTGACCAGGGGCATTGCTGCTGCTGGACTTAAGCAGCTCGAGCCCCAAGTCCCAGCATGCCAAGCACCAGGTCTTTTCCTGGGCCAGCAGTGCTTCTGCCTGTGACATCCTCCAGTAGTACAGGTGGACCATACTCACTCTGATGTCTAAGGAGAGAGAACTCTAAGACATAGGGCCTAACTCCTCAGTATGGACTCCTAGGTTATAGAAAAAGCCATCTCTCTGTGGTGGGGTCTGTGGTCATGGACATAATCCACCCACACTAGACCTACACTTTCCTGGGCCAGACCATCTTTAATAAACTCTGTCTGGTCTGAGATCTACTCCAGCTAGCAAGCAGGAATGGTCTGTTACTTATCCTCCTGTCCCTGGACCAGGAGATGTTTGATCAGATGGGTCATGGATATCTCTGTTCATGTCTGGCTTTGGGCCCCTCTTTGTGGGCTTTCTCTGAGTACTGCATGCTTCTGGTCTAACTCATCTGGTCCTTGATCAAACCCATCGTCTTTGGTTGATGGGGGCATCAAGGCTGTTCAGTATCCATTCAGCTCTATGTAAGGTAGATCTAGAAGCTGGGCACTGCTTATGCCTATCAGCCAAAATGGGTGTGGGGGGGTGACTGAATTGTACTGGTGTTGTAGTTACTTGAATACAATTAGGTATTAGCATAATCTCACTGGCTGGGTTTGGGGCATGATGGTAAATTGTATATGGGCTGATTTAATCACAAGTCTGTCAATATCTGTAATATTACTAAAGAGGAAAATGAAATACTGTCTGTTTTATAGCATGCTACCCTTTTGATTGTATAAATTCTGTTTAGTCTCTTTGGTGGAAAAGTCACCATCAGCAACAAAGAACTTGAAAGAATGTGCAACCCTGTGTTTTCAGCCTGGCAAAGGCAGAAAAAGGGGTGAGGGGTAACATTACCTCTATTAATGAGTGATGCCTGAGGTACTGCTTCACCCCTGTCCCACTTATAAAGGACAGACTTAATGGCTGGTTATTTGTAGAGCCTTTTCTTTTGTTATTTTGATCAAAGGAGCTGTTTGTGGTGTCCTGAAGTTAAGACTTGAATCACTGAGGACTGAGATCCTCTCTAAGGCTATGTTCACATGGACATGCTATTTCGATTCAGCAGAGAGGCACTCTGGGAGGTGTGGCAACATGGCCGCCTGCCTGGGTCTCACCTGGAGATAGGGTGGCTGCCAAGCCCAGACCAGGCAGGGGTGAGCTGGCTCCTGGACCCCCACCCTGTGGATCCCCCTGCACCTCCTCTTCCTCCCTGGCCAGGGTGCTGATCAGCTCCCTGGCCAGAGTGCTGGGGGGGGGGGGGGGGCCTTCCTCCTAGGGTGCCATGCATTCTGGGAGGAAGGTCAACTGTTATATCAATATGTGGGTCATATTGATATAAGAGAGCCAGATGGGGTTTCAAAACCACAGTTTTGAAATAACCCTCATTTCTGTACCAAGCTAGGTTTTATTCTATTGAAAAGATTTTCCTTATTTCAAAATAAGGGCATTCCTTATTTCAAAATAAGGAAACGTTATCTGGACATGACTGTTTTTAAATCGAAACAACAGGCATTGTTTCGATTTAAAAGCTGCGTGTGGTCATAGCCTAAGAGCTGAAATCACTGACAAGTGACCAGCAGGTAATGCCAGCAGAGGGTGTAAATGACCAGCAGGTGGAGCGTAGAGGGAGCTGGTGGACAGTGGGCAGAGTCAGAGGATGCTGTGAGCAGCCAGTGGAAGGTCGGGGGGGGTGGGGGTTGTGAGTGACCAGTGGATGGAGCCAGCAGCCAGCAGAAAGCTGGAGGGCATGAGTGACCAGCAGGTGGTGCCAGTGGACAGCTGGTATGAGGGACATTTCCCATATACACTGGGGTGGAGTGAATGCTGTATTGGATTTTTGTGGGAATCCAGTTCTGCACTGATTCTCCTTATCAGTGCTGGTTTTGCTATTGTGTCTACTATACATTCTCATATGCTACTACTAAAAGTCCTGTGTACCACACTCAGACTCATGCTTCTGAGTGGGGAAATATTACCCCTTCGGGTGCCCAGGGAATAGTGCATGATTTCCCAGAAGACTTGGTAGGGGCTTGAGCTGGTTGGTGCTGTAACAGTATTTGGGAACCCCAGATATAGAACCCAGCCTTTGCTCTCCCAGCTCACCCTGGCAGAAGGGTTACATCTATATAATAGTTTTTGAGCACTTCCTCCATCTCCTCCACATGAGGTTGATGGAGTTAAAACATGGGGAGCAGAACATGTGGGTGGTCCTGGTAGTATGTGATTGTGGAAGAATTCCATGACTGAGGCCTAACAATGTGCTGAGGCCTAACAGCACTGAGACACAGATAGATTAGGAGGCCTGGAGAGGGGGGATGAAGCTGCAGTTTTTCTGTTTCACTAGTATGCCTGGAAGAGGGCCAGCAGATAAGGTACGTTGTGAAGAGCTTCGCTAAGTCTGTGCCTGTGCTTCAAGGACAAGCCACGTACTAAAATTTGGAGACAGAGAATGTGTGTGGATTTGCCTGCAGAATTCTAAAAGTCAGTCTACCCAGATAAAAGAAAATCTGTTTGGGACAGCTCTATGGCAAGGTCAAAGAACTGTGGTGCAGATGACTTATGATTGGAGGTTATGGGGGAGTAAGGTGGGTCAAAAGAAGGGGTTATAATGGGGGGAATTTTGGTGCAAAAAGAAGGGACCCAGAACTTAATTGGCTGTACAGCAATAAATTACGATTTGTAATATGTCACTATATAAGAATAATGTACACTATTTTCGGGGGTCTTGGGTACTTGCCCTTGGGCCTGCAGCTGTGTAGAATAAAGTTCCACTTCTCACTAAATTTGTGGCCCCCGCTTACTGAGAAGTCTTCTACATGCCGATGCTGTGTTTCTCATGTCCCATGACCTGGGAGACTGGGTGTTGGTAGCAGTTTGCCAAATCAGCTATTCTGCAACCTCCTCTGTCTGGATCAGCTGGGACAAGAGGTCTAGCCTGATGGATGGAGATGACTGGCAGATAAGATCTCTCACCTGTCTTCTGTGCCATATAGTGGGATGTTGGCCCACTACTCTGTCTAAGCATTTACCTTTCCATCATCAATCCCTCCCAGCTGGAGAGTTTTGTCAATCTTGGAGCCAAGGTGACTGACTCTTTGTGGATGTGGACAAGGCAGCTCCACTGCCTTTTCCTTCAAGGGAGGATACTGCTACTCAGACAGCTTCTTCTGTCCATGATCTGGCACCAGTACAAAAGCCTGAGCCTACCACCAGAAACCCTGGCCAGCCTCCAGAAGAAGATTCTATGTTTTTTTCTGGCTAGAGCTTCACAGAGTTTCTGTGGGTGTCCTGAGACTCCCCATTGGGTAAGTAGGATGGAGCTTGGTCTGCATTTGCAATTAATTCCACATCTTCCACCTCCAGCCCCTGCAGAGGCTTTGCACAATGCAGGTAATCTGGCATGGACAAGATTGGTACATGGCTTCATTTACCAACCTCAAGGACTCTAATATGACCGAAGCTCTTTTGTGTCCACCCAAGACCTCTCTGAGATGTTAGTCTTTTACTAAGACCTTCTCAGGACCTGGAAATTTCTCTCTCCAACCAGGTCCATAGAAGTTGCAGCATGGGGAGGACCTCCTCACAGAACCGTTGATAACAACCCCTATTTATGCGTATAGGAATCCTCTTGGGTGAATTAGAAGTTGATCCTCGATGATATCAGCAGACTGGTGCACCTTCCTAGACTACAATAGGAGGCACTGGTTGGATCTTAAGGCACTAAGATTATGGGGCTGTCCTCCTTGTATGTCCCTCCATGTGTGCTCCAAGAGGTGAGGGCAGTTTTGCCTCCTGCTTTCATCAAGTTGGCTCTCCAGGATGGGGATCTCTGTCTGCCATTCATTCCTGATCTTCAGGACCCTGCTATCAAGACTTGCCCTGCAAGTCTCCCAGCCACCCTGACATACAACTTAAATCGGCTGAATGCCATCAGCTGTTCCACCTCCAAATGCACTCAGAAAACATCTGTATAAGCTCCTGCTTCACACCATACATTTTCTCAGCTTCATGTCCCACCCCCAACACCAGCTGGTGGGGCCTCTTTCCACTTAAGTAGGATGAAGAGTGCCAGGAGGCTGGTCTGTACTCCACTTGGGTTTCTTTTTCAGATGGAGAAACCGAGGCATGAGGTCATTAAGTCCCCTGTATCCACCGCCTTTTTAAAATTAGTGGAAGGACTCACCTTCAGCCCAGCCCTTAAATGACTGGTGATGTCACACGGGAAGTCTTTGCTGGGGGGGCATTAATGAAATCCCAGATCTTCACATTCCTTGCTCTGCTTTTAACACCAAGCCATGCTACTTCTTCCCTTATATTTTACTTTTCATTTCCCTTATATGGAAAACAAATGAGTGTCCATCAAGGAACCCTGAACTGATTACCAGACAGGCAAGGCTGTGCATGTAGGGCAATTAATTCAATTGTATTTTTGGTACAACAGTGATTTCAATGAATCCTCATTTCACAAAGGAATGATGTGTGTTCTATAAGATTTTTCTCCTTTTAGACAGACAAATTGTCCAGACTGCTATACCCGAATCCCATCAAGGTGGATGAGGTAGTATCTTTTATTGGGCTATGACCTTCTGTTGATGAGAAAGAGGCAAGCTTTCCAAAAGCCCTCCATCTTTGAAAAGAGACCTGGCCCCTAATCCAACACCCCTTAGCTGAGTTGCTCCAGCAACAGCACAGCAGCGGGAGGAGCCTCTCAGCTAGGACAGGTACAGTTGTCACTTGGCAGACACCAACTAAAAGAGCAGAGACTGAGAGACTTGAGAATACTATAGGCCATTACCAATTAAGTGACACCAGCACAAAGTCCAAAGAAGAACAGAAAGTGAATTTGTTTTGGTCATTCTTGTTGAAGTTTAGTTTTCATTTACAGGTAAGCTGTGGTGCTACATTTTACCACTGCCAATAACTAAAGCAGCAACAAGTGGTCACAAGCCCCTGTTTGGAAATAAGTCTATCACTTCTTCTTAAATCATGTGTTTATTTTCCTCACACTCTCCCATCCTTCTCAAACACTTTTCTTTTTCTTTCTTTCTTTCTTTCTTTCTTTCTTTCTTTCTTTCTTTCTTTCTTTCTTTCTTTCCTCAGAAGCAAGTTGTAAATGCTGGGCCTAAAATAAGTAGCCTCAGGGGTCTCACTAGTGCTGGGCACATAGGGCTCATGCCCCAAGTCTCAGCGCCAGTGCCCCAGGTTTCCTGGGGACTGGTGACGCGTCCGCTGCCAGCCCAATGCGGCCTTCCTCTAGGGCCCAGGGATCCGGGGCTTGGCTGCCACCGGTCCACCCAGGGCCATCCCTTGAGGGGGGTGGGGCCAGGGCCAATTGGCCTATGTGGGCCTCCCCACTGGCCAGTCTGTCCCAGGAGTGGGGCAGGGCAGGCTGGGGCAGGTTAGCATGTGGCCAGGGCTCTGCGGAGATCCGGATATGTGCCCACCCCGCCCACTGGGCCGGAATGCCGCTGTGGAGCCCATCAAACAGTGGGGCCTGAGGTGATAGCCCCACCCCTGGGGATGGCCCTGGCCCTGCCCTCGGCCCAGCCCTGAACCTAGTTTGGGGGGCGGCAACACCCCTGAGTAGCCTCACTGCAGCCAATGGGACTTCTCAGAAGTCCAGTCCCTACTACCTTTAAGCCCAGACTGTCAGAGACAGCCAAGCACTTACACTCCCATTTGAATTTAGTGGGAGCTGCCAGGACTCAGTACTTGTGCAAATCAAGTCCTCAACCATGTAGGCAAATTTAATCAGATTTCTTACTTCCATCAAAGTCTGGACAAACCACTGGGTTTTACTAGTTCGGACTAAGCTTTGCCTCGTCCGAACTAAGAAATTTCTAAGCTTGCTTAGTCTGGACTAATTTGCCAGTGTAGACATAACCTATGTCACCATCCTCCTTTTATGACCTATTTCAATATACTAGAAGAGTCCAAGTGGCAGCTGTTTCACATTGATCAAGCAATCCCATTGCAGACAGGCTTCCTACAGCAAAGTCTTCACTTTAAACCAAATGAACTGCTGTTTAGATCATACAAACAAGCCAATTCATTAAGTAGAGAAAGAGTTTATGTATTAATAAGTCAGAGAAAAGCAGATCAGATTTTATCAAGAGAAAACAAACAGCAAAATCCATTCTAAACTTAAATTTAACACTTTTAGCATCCCTACAAACTCAGGAAGTCTGGTCTGCCTTCTGCTAGGCTCTCTGTTGCGATCAGCACTTCACACACTTGGCAGTGTTTGTAGATGGAGGTGGAAAAGAGATTGCGAAAACACCTCCCCTCCAGCATATCTACCATTTCCCCCAGCTTGGTGTCATTTGGAAACTTATTGAACATGCAATCTATCCCAGAATCCAGATAATTAATGAAGGTGCAGAAGGGCACACCACTTGTTAAGATTTGGTAAGGTGAGAAATTTTCATTGTTGAGAGCTTAATGAGATTAAATTGGCTGTTAGCTATCTTTCCCTCAAAGACTTTTCATTGAAGTTTTGCAGTGTGTAAGAGTCTGCCTCAATTAAAAGACTTTCGCCAACTTTCACTTTTTAACTTATGTGTTCTAGTGTGAAAGAGTGCTGTGAGCTTCAAGTCAGTACTCTGATCACTCAGTTGCTAGCTGTTTTTCTCTGGAATAAATTTAAATGACTGCTTAATTAGCCTAAAGGTTGACAAGTTAAAGAAAGCTATCAATTTAACCACAAGCAAGAAGTAAAGGACAGGAAGGGAGTGCAAAGTAAAAAGCTGGCACAATCTAAGAATGGTGAGATTTTGCCACCTATTTCCCAGAACAGTGCCCACTTGCAACTACTCCATAAGGCTGTATTGGTCAACAGTGGAGGGGACACAACAAATAATGAACTGCTGCTTATAAATTTGGAAGTGTCTTAACAATTCACAGTAGTCCAAAAGGGTGGAGAAGGGAGTGTGTTATATGTAGTCTAAAGACTGAGATGGTAATCAGGTGTCTTGCTCACTGATGTCTTCATAGAGCCCAAACTGACATAACTCAGCTATTGGGAAGAGGCTTTCAGTTTTGATATCCTAGATGTATATTAGATGGCAGACTGTTGGTACAAATGCCATCTTAGACAATAAAATTGTACTTTTTGCCCTCAGAAGCACAGGCAAGTAAATGTTTCCTATCACTTTTCATAGAAGGACCAGTGATGAAGTACTTTAACGTCTGAAGATTTTTCAGTTTCTTTTTGCAACACACTTCACCCCATGTTCATCCTTATAGTGTAACTGTGTATTGCATAATGCAAAGTATGTCATATAACAGGGATGGCTAAACTTATGGAACTTAAGAGCCACATAATGCGATTATTAAACCTTCGAGGGCTGCACTGAGGCATATAACCACATACTTTTAACTACTCAAAAATTACTATGCTTAATAAAATTCATTGCACACTTTAATTTCATCATAAAAATATTGATCCTACTAATGTCAGATTCTAATAATTATTTAAGGTTACCATGAAAACTAGGCCTATACAGTAAAAACTTAGCTGTCGCTGTTGCTGGATGTAGAACACTGCAGGCTAGTGGCAAATTTTTAAAAATCTGGGCAGTCACTGTCAATGCAGTACATAAAAGTTCTCTCGGGTACTGATCTCTAAGTATTGCACAGTGTTTCGATTTAACAGATTTCATTGTGGAATACAATATTTCATGGCAGTAAGTTGTGCCAAAATTGAAAGTAATCTACATTCAGTTTTAAACTGTTCTCCTTTGTATTTTCTTTTTTTTTATTCCACATCATGTTTAGGACTTGTAAAACATGATTTTATTTTAACAATGAGTAAACCGCATTAGGGCCTATGAGAAAATCTAAACATGCCAGGACTTCCATGACCATGCCGCACTTCTTCCCCCATCTCTGATCATGCTGCTGCTTCCCTGCCATCTCTTACCATGCGGCTGTTTTGCTGCTGTCCCCAACCAAGCTGCACTTGTCCCCCCTCCCGTCCCCAGCCATGCTGCCACTTCCCTGCAGTTCCCGACCATGCTGAGCTTTCCCCATGTCTCTGACCTTGTCATTCTTCCCTGCCGTCCCCGACCACGCCATCACTTCCTTGCCGTGCTCTTCCACGAGCTGCACTTTTTCTTTGAAGAGCTGCTTGTGGGCTGCAGTTTGGCCACGCCTGTTGTATAAGATGTTTTCAGAATGCTCATGGCTATTATAGTGATGTGTTTGCTGCAGTGTCGTGTATGATTGTGAGGCTTCACTATGTAATATCCCTAAATATGTCTCATGGCTTGAGATAGATCTAAGCAAAATGCTAGACAGCTGAGATACAAGTCACACCTCAGTAAGGTATGTAGAAAAGTTCCAAAGGGGTAGCCGTGTTACTTAAGTTAAGCAAAACAAACAAGGAGTCTTGTTGCACTTCTAAAGACTAACAAATCTATTTATCGCATGAGCTTCTGTGGGAGAAAAGGCAACTTCGTCAGATGCTTAGAAGTGTCTTTCTAAGTGTCTGATGAAGTGAGATTTTTTCTCCCATGAAAGCTCATGCAATAAATAAATATCTTAGTCTTTAAATGCACAGGAATCTTTGTTTTTGCATGTAGAAAACAAACCCAGCTCTTCCAACCTCAGCATTACAAAAGGACATTTGATAAGGGGATGCTTACTGACTCAGGATAGGCTTGAAGCCTTAAAAGGATGTTATTTGACACTCATCTCTGAAAGAGAGGGTGAAAAGGAGGATAGAAAACTGGCTAGATCAGTGGGTTCAGTGGGTAGGAATCAATGGCTCAATGTCCAGTTGACAGCTTGTAATGAGTGGAGTCCCCCAGAGGTCACCCCTGGCGCCCATTCTCTTCTACATCTTTATGAACAATCTTGATGATGGGATAGACTGCAGGCTCAGTAAGTTTGTGGATGACACAAAGCTGGGAGAAATTGTAGACACGCTGGAGGGCAAGGACAGGATTCAGGGAGACTTAGATAAATTGGAGAAATGGGCCAAAAGAAATCTCATGAGGTTCAACAAGGACAAGTGAAATGTCCTGAACTTAGGATGGAAAAACCCCATGCACTGCTACAGGCTGGGGACCGATCGGCTAAGCAGCAGTAGTGTAGAAAAGGACCTTGGGGTTATGGTGGATAGGAAGCTGGATATGAGTCAACAGTGTGCTCTTGTTTCCAAAAAGGCTAAAGGCCCCACTGCAAAAAGAATATGGACAAATTAGAAAAAGTCCAGCGGAGGGCAATGAAAATTATTAGGGTGTTGGGGCACATGACTTATGAGGAGAGACTGAAGGCACGAAGCTTATTTAGCCTGCAGAAGAGAAGACTGAGGGGGGATTTGATAGCAACTTTCAACTCCTTCAAGGGATGCTCCAGAGAGGGGGCTTTTTCCTCTATCAGAAGAAGAAAACACAACAAGATCCATTTGCTGAAAGTTGAAGCAAGAAAACTTCTCCCTGCATAGGTACCTACACATCCTTTCTCTTCTCTTTGATAGATTAACCTTTTTGTGGTTTTGCTTTTCTTTAATGTCTAGTGATAAGCTTATAGGGAAACTAGTCATCATCTGCATAGTATTTGCATTTCCAAAATTTCTATTACAAATATACAGTTCTATCTTATACTAATTATTTACTTCTTATATCAATTTAATTGTTAACCAAAGACTCATTTCATGTACAATGTTGCATTCGAGTATGACTTGTAGGCTTTTGACATGAGATGGTTCACATCAGGACAAAGTAGCATCAGCTCTAAGGTTGCTTTGTTCACTGATTTTAGCTGCATGAGTTTTATCTCAGGAAACCAGAGTGATCTGTTTATCTAGATTGCTAAGTTTGGAATTTTTGGGGCTGAGATGCATTTATTAATGCTTATAGATATAGCAAGAAACAGAACGTTCTTGAGGAATTAAATTCTCATTTGTTAATAGGTCCTACTAGTGAATTTCAGCTGTAACCCACAATATCTGTGGTCAGTAAAGCTATACTGGGACAGCATTGTTTTGAAAGTGTACACTTGACCTTCATGATTCTTTCCATGCCTATCCAAATTTTGGATTATCTTTACTGAGGCAAGAGACACACTGGAATGCTTCCAGAAGAAAACTATATGCACAAGCAAATTACATAATTTAGAAATTTATTTGTATCATAATTGACCTTTGAAGTAACTGCCTGCATCAATTTGGCATGCACATTTATTAGCAGTAATGAAAATTCATTTTCAGTTCATCTTTTCTGACAAAATTCACAGCACCTTTTAATAATTGTAATAGATATTTCAGCTGCTGCAGTGAAGACTTTTATGATCAATTAATTATTTTAAAATTATTTAACTAAACATATAGTTTGACTAATAAAATTCACAGGAAATGCCATGAAAGGTGATGTAGGAGTGAGAGAACAATAAATCATCAACAGGTACTGATGCAAAGTTGAGGACCTATTGAGTTTGTAAAGGAACCTTGTAGTTTGCAGCCCACTCTAGATGCTATGGGGACATATCAGTCCTCCACTAGTCCTTTACTTTAAAAAAGTAGGCAAAATCAAAAGGACCAGGAAAGTCCTTGAGTTTTCTGCCCTCCAAGTGCTGCTAATTGGTGTCATGTTTTTCCTTTCTGTGGCTTCTCTAGGTGTGTGTAGTGTGCACATGTAAGTGTGATTCTTAACCCAGATAATAGTGTGGACATTGTGGCATGGATAGTGATAACTAAGGTGTGATTAAATGTGTTAAAACAGTATGGGTATGTCCACACACAGCTTTTAAATCAAAATAACACTTCCCTTATAGTGAAATGACAAGCTCAGTCATTTCACTATAAGAAAAGTCATATTGATATAATGAAACCAAGTTTTATATCGATATGACAGTTAAATCGAAACTGTTATATCGATATAACACTGTAGGGACATGTTATATAGATCTAACTGTTAGTTCGAAACCCTATTTGCCCTTCGTCCCAGGGTGCATGGCACCCTGGAAGGAAGGGTCAGGGTTCAGAATCCTGGCCAGAACAGTGGGAGTGGAAAGGACCCCCCACACCAGGCTCCCCTGCTCTAGCTGGGCAGAGGGGGGAGGGATTCCCACACCCAGCTCCCCCCACAGCTGGACAGGTGGCACAGCAAGGAATCCCCACGTGCTGGCTCCCCCATCCTAGCTGGGCAGCGGGAGGAGGGATCCCCATGCACCCGCTTCCCCCACACTGGCCAAGCTGAGGAGGTAGGGACCCTGCACACCTGGCAGTCCCACCTGCTACTTCCTAGTCCCCAAACCCAACAGGCATCTACAGCCCATCCTCGACCTGGTCCTATGTTTTACACCCCCTTGCATTTTTTTTCATTCCATTCTGTAAGTTCACCCATCCTCGAAGCATCTGAGGAAGTGAGATTTTCTTTCATGAAAGCTCATGCGAAAAATAAATCTGTTAGTCTTAAAGTGCCATGACTCTTTGGTTTTTTTAACTATCTTGGAAAATTTATGCCCAATCTTTCTGCCAAGGCGGCACCATTGAGAGAACTCCTAGAGGACAAAAATGAATGGTTCTGGGATGCTGCACAGGAGGAATCATGGAGAAGTTTAAAACAAGACTTGATACAGGAACCAGTATTGAAATTTTTTGCTTCAGAGAAGCCCATTAAAATTTCAGCGGATGCATCACAGTCTGGGTTGGGTGCTGTGATTTTACAAAAACATGAAGATTGCTGGCAACCTGTGGCATATGCATCCAAATCACTGACTGATGCAGAGACTAGATATGCACAGATTGAGAAGGAGCTTTTAGGAATCTTGTTTGCCTGTGAGAGATTCAATCTTAATATTTATGGACAGAGAGTGGAAGTTGAAACAGATCAGAAGCCCTTGATTGCATTATTTAACAGACCACTAAATGACTGCACCTTAAGGATTCAAAGAATGATGATCAAATTGCAGAAATACAATTTATTGGTGACCTACACACCAGACAAATTTATGTTCACAGCAGATGCACTTTCCAGAGCAGTAGCACACATGGTACCTGAGAACACACTGGAAACAAAAGTGCAAGCCTATGTAGATATGATTGTGAGCACAAATCCCATAACTAACAGAATACTGCAACTTATAAGAGAAGAGACTGAGAAAGATGAATCATTGGGACTCCTCAAAGAAGTGATAATTAAAGGATGGCCTGAAATAATAAGCAGTTGCTCTCTAAGTATAAGAGACTATTGGAACTGCAGGCATGAACTCACTGTGGTAGATGCAGTGATTTTCAAAGGTGGTAAGGTTGTAATACCATGGAGCCTCCGAAAAGAAATGTTACAGAAGATTCATGAAGGTCACTTAGGAATTGAGAAGTGCAAAGAACAAGCATCAGAGGTCATGTATTGGCCACAGATCAATCAAGACATTATCAATGTGGTAAAAAACTGCTTTTCATGCTTGAAATACAGGCCATGCCAACAGGCAGAGACACTGAGACCCCATCCTGTTCCACAGAGACCTTATGAAAAGGTAGCTGTGGATTTATTTACCTGGCGTTCAAAGGATTACTTAATAGTCACTGACTATTATTCTTCATATCCAGAAATCTGCACACTGAACAGTACTAATAGTAATTCAGTGATCACTGGCATGAAAGGAATTTTCTCCAGACATGGAATTCCTGATGAGATCTTCAGCGACAATGGGCCACAGTTTTCAAGTGCAGAATTCAGGCAATTTGCCTCAGATTGGGATTTTCATCATGAAACCTCCAGTCCAAATTATCCCCAATCAAATGGACTGGTGGAAAGGTCTATACAGACAGTAAAGAATCTGATGAAAAAGACTTTTGAAAGTGGAGGTGATCTGTATGCAGCATTGCTGGTCTACTGAAGTACACCCCTGGAGAATGGCTTTTCTCCAGCTCAGCTGTTAATGGGAAGAAGGATTAGATCTAATTTACCTATTACCAATAAATTGCTGCAATCTAGGAACAATGATAACATTCGGAAGATGAAAGAAAACCAAAAGTGGAAGCAGAAATATTATTTTGATAGAAGGGCTTGTGATCTTCCATCCTTTAACCCAGGTGATAGTGTGTGCCTGAGGAATCACTCCTCTAATACCTGGGGACAAAGAGGTACTATTAAAAAACAGCTGCATCCACAGTCTTATGTGGTCCACACAGATGAAGGGGACACATTTTGACGTAATTGACAGGATCTACAACTTATTCCAGAAAGTTCCAACACTGTTGAAGTTGAGGTAGATTCTGGCATGCCTTCCCTAACAGATCCAATATCTTCAATACATGGTAATGAAACCATCAGGGAACAAGAGAATTCAGACCTGAACGAAGGACCAGTACTGAGAAGATCTAGTTGAGTCATCAAACGTCCAGAAAGACTCATTGCAACTTGCTAGGATATGTAAGGGAAGTGGGTGGTAAAGACTCACTTGAGAGTGATGTGTTAGTAACCTCTCCTCTCTAGGTAGTTCATATCCTGGGTTTATGGACTGTTCTTCTGCATGGTTTTTTTTTTTTTTTTAGATAGCTGTTATGTGTTGTTAGATTTTAGTGCATGTATTATCAGCTAGCTTTTATAGGTATCTAACTGTTTACTTCTTTTCCTTAAGGGGGAAGATGTAGTGATACGCTTGTAGAAGGTTGTGAATTTAGAGACACTCCCTAGCATGGGCCAGTGTTGTGTAAATTGGGAGACGTGCCCCAGAGAAGATCTAACATGGCTGCTCCAAGGTACACATCTGGATACCTGTCTGTATGATTAAAGTTCTATTCCTTACTCATTCAGTAGTATCATCTTTAATGAACCCTCAAGATCATTACAAGATTTATAAAGGAACTTAGTGATTGAAAAGTTCAGCATCACAATGCTTAACTTGTAGATGTCCCGAAAATCATTGGATTCACAAGTCTGATTTAAAATTAGGCTTCATGGACAATGAACAGGCAGAAGCCTAAGACTGGGATTCACTCAGCCATAGAAAATAACAAACAGGAACTTCCAAAGTGAGGAGTGTGTCTTAAGCCCTGCTCTCTGGTGGAATTTGGTGCTTAACTGGAAGCTATGGGAGGAACCTTCCTGTGCTTGGGATTCTTAGCTGAAAACTCTTCCTTTGGGTTTGGCACACTGCTGTTTTTTGCAAGAAGCCAGAAGAGAAAGTGGCACTACCCTTTTATTCTTAATGCAATGGTGAGGGTACTCACCCAGGATGTGGAAGACTCCCAGTTAATATCCTCTCTCCTCCTTGTAGGCTATCCTACCAGGATATGTCCAACAGACTACATACAGCCACGGGCTGTTAACTAACATGCCTGTTGTTGTTGTTGTTGTTGGACAAAGTGGGATATTCTCCCACGAAAGCTCATGCGATAAATAACTCTGTTAGGCTATGTTCACACACAGGGGTTATTTCGATACAAGTTGTTTTGATACAAGTTGTATCGAAATAACGCCTTATTTCGAAATAAGTTAATTCAATTAACAGTTTGTTAATTCGAATTAAGGAAAAAGCAGGAATCGAAATAGCATGTTCAGACAACAGTTATTTCGAAATGAGTCACCGTTGTTTTGAAACAACATGTTCAAACGACATTGTTTTGAAACAATCATTTCAAAACAACGTTGTTTCGTCCCCACATGTGGTTTAAGTTGTTTCGAAACAACGGAACCCCTTGTTTCGAAACAACGGTGCGTCATGTGAACATGGCCTTTCTTATTTCGCAACAACCTCTGTTGTTTCGAAATAAGACTGCTGTGTGAACACACTTAGTCTTTAAGTGCCACAAGACTCCTTGCTTTTTTTGCTTTACTAGACTAACACGGCTGCCCCTTGGAAAGTACCTGTTGTGTGATCTTTGCAGTTCTGCAAAAGGGACTCCTGGCCTGAGGTATGCAGGTTTCAGACATTTGTTTATGGTTAGATTTCACATGAAAGGTACATGTTTACCCAGCAACAGTTCTTGATTGCATAGTCAGTTCACCTAACCAATAGTTCTGGCTCTGTATTGATTGGCTACCTTGATTTATAGGCACAAGCGTGCATGCGCGCATACACACACACACAGTTCTTTGGAGCTATCTGCCAGTCAGGTTACTCCACTGGGACTCTGTCTGAAGTGGAGCTCTAGTGTCTGTAGCCTCACATCTTTAACAAAGAATTTGTAGAATACTTACAGGACACCCAAGCAATCAAAACCTAGACAGACCAGAAGGGTGGCAGGTGGAACCCAAGGGGATTATTACCACCAAGATGCACAGCTAAGGTGATAGCTCTATGGATAGCCTCCAGACATCTCAGAGGAAGGACAGAACAGGACTCTACCACCACTCAAGTAAGTGCCTTAACCACTGTGCTATAATGCTATACTCCCTCAGTCTTATTGGAGCTGTTCTGCTGTGGATTAAAAAAGTTTAAAGAGCTTTGAAGTAAATGGACTGGATCCTGAGTTTCCCCCACTTTGAGTGGGAGTTCTAATCATTCTGCTGTAAATTCATTCTCATTCTAGCATTCAGAGAATGTCCCAAACAACATATCTTATGGCCAAATGGCTAGGGAACTCCATGGAGATGTGGCAAATATCTGTTCAAATCCTTTCTTCAGCTTGGGCAGTGGGGAAAAATTGAACTAAGGGCCTTTCACATCCTAGACGAATACCTTAACCACTGGTCAAAAAGGTAAGAGACAGTGCCAGCTCTTTCCACTGCTTTTTTGTGTAAGCTTGCATTGGGGTTTGGAGGAGGCTTGATGTGGTAGGCAAGATCCAAACACACCTACTAGATCAGGTCCCACAGGTTAGCTACACAGCGAAATGGATATCTTCCTCCTGCATTGGGGTGTTTCATTTCATCAGCAGAGCTCTTGGTCTGGGCCTCCAATGCCAACCTTTCTGTGTCCAGAAGGTATCCCCACACTCTGCTTTGGTTTTAACCAGGGTGGTTTCTAGGCCTACGTCTACATTGGAGAGCACTTTCAAAAAACCTTTTCTTGAAAAAATTATTTTGAAATATATGTGAAATAATTATCTTGTAATAACTTTTTTTTCAAAAATGCTATTTCGGGAGATCAGTCTGAGGACAGCTCATTGTCCCATAATACCACGGCTTGTGTTTTTCAAAAGTGAAAGATCTACATCGGACTTTCTTTAATTGATTAGAACTCAGAGTAAAGCAGGTCAGATTTGTCCCTTCCAACCCTATGATTCTATGACAAAAAGAAATCAAAAACCAAAACACATTCTAAGCTAAGCACTGCAAATAGTGTAGTGGCTAGCACCTCTGCTTAACATACAGCAGGTCCTGGGCTCAATTCCCAGAGGGTTGGCCTTGATGATCTCACAAGGTCCCTTCCAGCCCTATGATTTAATTTGATTAAGCGCAATACTCTTAGCAACCTTACAGTTTCAGAGGACTCTCACCACAGGCTGGCTGGTCTGCCTCCAGCCAGGCCCTTGCCCTGTGATCAGCCTTTCAGTTGCTTCATGGTGTTTGCAGATGGAGATGGAAGAGAGAAATTGCAAAATGTCTCTCTATAGGGTGTCAAGTCATCTCTCCAGGTCTGTCGCTGATAGTGATCACAGTGGGATTTTCTCCCATGAAAGCTCATGTGAAAAATAATTCTGTTAGTCTTAAAGTGCACATGAGTCCTTGTTTTTTTTGCTGGACTAGACTAACACGGCTATCCCTTTGGAAAGTGATCACCTACCTTTGTCACAGTGCTTTCATGAACACAGGCCCAACATAAGGGAATTAGCATCGTGGAAGGAGTCATAATCCATTCTGCAAGTCATGACTGTGTAACTGTCTCTTGCTCTAGACAGGATAAGCAAGCAATCTGTAGCCCCAAACATTTTGGTAGGATGGGGGTGAAGCAGCGGCTCTGAACCCCAGGCAGGGGTGAGTCAACTGTCTATAGGCCTTGGACCTCAGGCAGGATGAGGCAGGTGAGCAGTCTCTAGCCCTAAGTTAGGTGAGTAAGCAGTTTATGCAGGGGTAAACTAAGGAGGAACGTGCTGGCACGCTGTCCCAGGGCCCACAAATTTTAGGGGGTCTGCATTCTGAGGCCCCTAAAATAGAAATGATGGGGCAGAATGCAGTTCTGTTGCATTCCAGTGCATTCCCCCTTACTACCCTTATGAAGCCACTTCCCCCCTGCTCGCTCCCCGCCCAGCAGACCAAACCCCACAACATGAGCTTTCTGCCCACCGCTGCCTTGCAATCACTGCTTCTGGCCATGCTGCTCCTGCCGCTTGCGCCACCCCTTGTGGAGTCTGAGACCCAAAGGAGAAGCACAAGGCACTGCACTGTGGTGAGCCAGAGACCAGGGATACGAACGGAGGGGTCTAGCGCAGCATGAGTCATGGAGCAAGGGGTTGGGATGGGGGGCTGGGAAGGGCTGGAGGGAGTTGGGGGCTAGGGAGTGGTGAAGGGGACTATGAATGGCTGTAGTGGGGAGTGGGTGGGGGGCTGGGAAGGGCTGGAGGAAGTTGGGGGGCTAGGGAGTGGTGGAGGGGACTAGGAATGGCTGTAGTGGGGAGTGGGCGGGGGGGGCTGGGAAGGGCTGGAGGGAGTTGGGGGGCTAGGGAGTGGTGAAGGGGACTATGAATGGCTGTAGTGGGGAGTGGGCGGGGGG
>ML682060.1:36365984-36399639 GCA_007922195.1 Podocnemis expansa
AGGTTTAAGCTATTTCGAAACAACCATGGCCATTTCGAAACAAGCTGTTTGCTTGTTTCGAAATGGCCGTGCATCGTGTGGCCATTGCATTTCTTATTTCGAAACAACCTCTGTTGTTTTGAAATAAGAAGTGTGTGTGGCCATACCCAAGAATGATTAAAGGATTGGAAAACACGTCTTCCAGTGAGTAAAAGAAACTCAAAATATTTTAGAAAAGGAAGGGGTGATGATTACAGTCTGTAAGTGCTTCATAGGAAACAAATGTTTGATAATGACTTCTTCAAACCATCAGGCAGAGCTATAACAAGATATAATGATATGCAGTTGCAATGAGACAGTTTCTTCCTGGAAATAAGGTGCAACTTTTCAAATTTGGTCATATAAACAAAGGGACCAATTTACCAAAGGTTGTGGTGGATTCTTCATCACTAGCAATTTTAAAATCAAGATTGGATAATTTTCCAAAAGACATGCTCTAGTTCAGAAAGGGACTCTTTTCAGGAAGATCTAGGTTCTGTGTTGTACAGGATGTCTAGAGAAGACTAGATGATCACAGTGGTCCCTTCTGGCTTTGAAATCAGGCAGTCTATTTAATCTGAATTATTTTAAAAGAAACAGCAAAACAAGAACAAACAAATGTAGTCTCCCTGAAAGAGTATTGAATGCATTTCTTCAGCATAAAAATCCCCTACAGACAGGCAAATTCTAGAAAATGTCCAGCTGTAGTACAGACGAATCCAAGTCCTAATGGTTACATGGGGTATGACAGCACTGTGATCAGGTGCTGTGATTCCCAGATCTCACAGGCATGCTCCCATCAAACTACTACACCAAAAATAGTAGTGTAGCCAGGGTTGCATGAACAGTGGCAAGCCATAGTCTAAGCTAGCTATTCTGAGTATATATATCCATGGGGTTCATGGGTGTTTATACTAGCCTAGGCCGCTGCTTTCTACTGTTTGTGCTGTTGCATTGCCACTATTTATAGAGTGCTCACTTGATGGGAGCTAGCACGTGTCTACACAGGCTGGGAATCACCCTCCTATGTCCTTCTGAAGACCTAGTTACATACACCTTCCCTTCCAGCATGGTTTGTTCCCACTCTATTTTGGTCTGCCCACTGCTTCCTGTCTGAAGTGGTATGATAAGCAGCATAATGGATACTTTTTACTGAATTTTTTCTGTGAAATAGTTGAAATTAATCAGGATCAAATTCAGAAATGTGATCTCAGCCTTTTCTTAGGTAACTCTAACGCAGAAAACATAGTAGAGATGCCTTAATAAGTTTAGAAACAGATATTTTCATTATTTGTACTATTTCTGGGTACTGGAAATGGGAGTGAGCTACAATTAAACATTGTAGTTTTGTTTCTTCTTCCTTGAAAAATCAAAGGATGGTCTCTGCTTGCACCACACCAAAGTCTATCATAAAATTACCCAGCACAGGATTTTCTTTGATGGCAATTCGAATTAGATTTGACAAACTTAGGACATACTTGACGTGGAAAGGGAAGAATGATTATACTGCTATCTCTATGCCATTGTAAGTCCTTTATCGGACAGTATATTCAGGAATAAAAGTGACTTTAGGAGCAGTGTAATTAGTCCAAAAATAAAATTACTTTTATTTTAGAATAGAGTATTCATATAGGGTAGTTATACCAACATAGGAATAGTTCTACTAGTACAAATGTACCTACCTCTAAGAGCACTTGCGCAGCCACTTTATGTTAATGGCAGAGAGTTTTCCCACTGATATAATAAAACCACACAGGTAAGGGACAGTAGTTTATGTCCATAAGAGATGCTCTTCCACTGACATAGTGCTTTCTACAGAAGTGCTTAAGCAGGCAAAACTTATGTCACTCAGGGGAGTATTTATGTCACACCTGGGCAACAAAAGCTTTGGTGGCATAAGAGTTAGAGTAGACAAGGCCCAAAACAGATTATATGAAAATGTCTCTATATAAATACAAGACACATCTTCATCTGGAGTGCTACATGCAGTTCTGGCCAATCTATCTCAAAAAAAGATATACCAAAACAGGAAAAAGTACAAAGACGGGCAACAAAAATGTTTAGGGGTATGGAAAAGCTTCCATATGAGAACAGTTGAAAAAGACTGGGACTGTTCAACTCAGAAAAAAAGATGACTAAGGGTGTAATGGTAGAGATCTCTACAACCATAAATGGTGTGGAGAAATGGAAAAGGACAACCACCACATATACCACAAGAAACAGGGATCATACAATGTAATTAATAGGTAGCTGATTTAAAACTAACATAAGGAAGAACTTGTTCATACAACGTACAGTCAGTCTGTGGAACTTGTGGCCCATGATGTTGTGATCAAAAGTGTAACTGGAATCAAAAAGAACTAATAACTTTACGGAGGAGAGTTTCATCAGTAGCTAGCAGTCAAGATCATCATACGCACAATCTTGTGCTCTGAATGTCACTAAAACTCTGACTGCCAGAAGCAAGGATTGGATGACAGGGAATGAGTCACCTGACAGTTGCCTTATTCTGTCCATTCCCTCTGAGGCATCGATGTCAGAAATAGGATACTGGGCTAAATTAACTATTGGTCTGACCCATATGGACATTCTTATGTTTATTTAGGACTAGGAATTCAGAACTCTTGAACTTTATTCCTGCCACTGTCACTCCCTGACTGAGTTATTTTGGGCAATTCAAGTAATCACTCTCTGCATCAATTTTCCCACTAGTAAAATGGGAACAACCAGAGTTACCTGTCTCACAAGGACTGTAGGTGACTTTATTAATACTTCAAGGTCCATGGATTAGATCTATTATAGAAACACAAAGTACGATGATAAATACTATTGAAATTACGGTACTTAATGCTATTTGATACATAAGGCTTAGTTTCTCTTTTATAGTTGTTAAACATGGTTAATGCTGCCAGGTTTGCAAAAGCTGTTCTTTTAGTTAATGTACTGTATCACATTATGTGATTTCTTTCAAGGCAAATATAGGTTTATGCTAATTCTATAAGAGGATTTTAATGGTTTCAGTCAGCTAATTTTATTCTGTGGGGGGTGGGCTCTGCTTGATGCTGTGAAGCAGTTATTATAGTTATAAAAAAAGTGTTGTAAAGCTAATTAAGGAATTGTCATTGCAGATGATCCCTGAAGAGGCAGTGGCTAATACTGATGCTTCCTAGATACTAATTTTCAGGGCTGCTCAAACTGTTCAGTATTTGATTCCATATGCATTCATTTGCCAGGAGCTGCCAGAATGTTAAGGTCTCATATTCTTACAGTACGAACTGAAGGCCTAAGGCTTTAAATACTATATAAAACCAAGTCTCTAAGAAAAACTGCCAACCACTGGCCCAAAACCAACTCTTTCAATCTGCACCCTAGAACCTTCTTCATTTTATTTCTGGTGTCTTTCAGAGATATTTGAACTGCAAATACAGTTTACCAGGTTCTAAATCAGGGGTAAGCAAACTTTGTGACCTGCAGGCCATATCCACTGTATGGAGGGCTATATGCAGTGGGAGAGGGACACGGGAGGAAGTAGGCTTGGAGAGAGTACTGACTGCCCCTCCCAGCACTGCCTTTTCCTCTGCCTCTCTCCCATCCTATTAGAACTAACAAACTCATAAATATATATACATAGATAAAAGTAAAACCTGCTCTCTGTCCACTTTTTTCACATTGTCCACTTTTCTTCTTTCTCTACTGTCCAGGTTTTTTTTGCTTGGTTGGTTCATTGGCTGGTTGGTTTGGTTTGGAGTTTTTTATATTTTTTAAAACTGTCCACTTTTCCTCTCAAGCTTTGGGAGGCAGACCTCTCCTTGCTTACAAACAACCCCCCAACCTTTACACAGATACTCATCAGCAACTACAAACCAAATAACAGAACATTAAAGCAGGCACATATCCCTGCAACAAACCCGTTGCCAACTTTCCCCACATGTCTGCAAAAAGACACCATTGTAGGACCTAATCAAACCAGTTACTCCATCAGGGACTCATTCACCTGCTCATCCACCAATGGGATTTAGTCATGTGTCAGCAATACCCCTCCCCTGCTGTATATATGCAGGACAGTTTCTGCACAAATGAATAAATGGACAGAAATCTAACGTCAGAAATAACAACATTCACCAAAAAAAAAAGGGGGGGGGACCACTTCACTCTCCCTGCTCTCTCAGCTGATGATATATTAATTGCCATATTTAAGCAAACTGATTACAAAAATCAAAGCCTCAAAGAGAAACTGCAGAGTGGTAATTCATATGCAGATTGGATACTGTTGTGTGAGGGTTATATAGGAATTTCAGTTGGTTTTCTTCTTACAACAGGTGATTAGCCTTTTTAATCACCCTTCCCTCTAATATGTTGTTCCTACTGTTGGAATCTAAATAACTGTTTTGTTCAACAGTCTGGCCTGATTCTATGACTTACACTTCTCTGAATTTGTTTTCCTCCCACCCTCATCTTCAAGCACCTGGCAAAGTGGGATTTTCTCCCATGAAAGCTCATGCAATAAGTAAATTTGTTAGTCTTTAAAAATGCCACCAGACTTATTTATTATTCACTATAGTAACCTTAAATGTATAATAGCTCAGTTATTGTTTGAGATATATTTTGCTTCCATTCCATTTCCACCTTGTTCATGAGCAAAACTGCATTCTTACTCTCACCATCAGTGAGTCAGTTATAACATACTGCTGTGTAATTAACTGACATCTCACAATAATCCTCAGATTCCTGTGGAGGAAGCATGCTTAGCATTCAGTGTCTGTCACCAAAAGAGGCTGAGAGCATTTCAGCTCAGAGAAACAGCTGCACTGAACTGATAAGCAATGCATACATGAATGCTGAAAACTTCAGTGAAATTGGGTGTGCTGCTTTGCAATTACTTGTGTTTTATTTTCTAAGTATTTACAGTTGAAATTGGTTTTGTTAAATATATTGTATGACTGAATCTTGTATGTACATGAAGCAGTAGCACTTTCCCCTATTGCTCACTGACTGCAGGTGACAGAGGAGGAAGGAGAAGGATGCAGGTAGTAGAACGGTCCCTAAGTGGACCTGGATCATATGGATCTGGTGAGGAATTTTTCAGTCAATTGTTTTTGATGAAACATGTTGTTGCACTTAAACTAAAACTTCACAGAACATGGTTGGGTCCATCAAATTTCCCTCCTCCTCCTCCAAAAAAAAAAAAAGTATAAAAAAGAGTATAGATGTTGCTGAAAGGTTTAGGTTTTGACATTTTCAAAATTAAAACACCTGGTTTTCTGGTTCAGAATGACTTCCAATGTCTGAATTCAAGTTGATTTTACTTGAAATTTAAAAACAAGAAAGGGCAAATCAGAATATTTTTTTTCAAAATTCTCAAAACAAAATATTTAACTGACCAAAAACGGGGAAAAATACCTAAAAAACCCAAAACCAGTTTTAAGTTTATGAATATTTTGCAGATTTTGTGTTTTCTTCCCAGTTTGATTTTGGAAAAATATTCGAACTCTTGAAAATATTTGTGGCATGGGAAGATCACTGCCTGCCCAGTTCTGTGTGTAAATTTCTTTCCTTCCTGCCACAGGCCTATAATCAGTACAGCCCTTTATTCCAAACCCTAGCTTCCTTTCCAATTTTTGATTCCAACCAATCTAAAAGCTTTCTCAGTGGCAAAGAAGAGAAACTGTAAAAACAAAAACTGCACATGCTCAAGAGAACACAGTCGATGTATCTTTCTCATAAGGGGAAAGGTATGTCTTTATTCCTTTGCGTTGTGTGTCAGCTCCAGATGGAATGCACTCTGATGTAGTGAGGTTGAGTAGACAGGTTTGTCAGCAGCTGTTACTGCTACCTCGAAAGTGTGGGAAAGCATTTGGGTCTCCTCTAAATATCTTTGTTGTTTATGGGGGAGGACTGTGGAGTACTGTCTCCCCAGCCCATGAACCCCAGGAAGAAGGGGAATGGAAGTTCCATAGAGGAGCTGGGTAGCTCCTCTCTGAGAAGTAGAAATGTAAAGCCTAGTTCATGTTCTCTGAATCACTGTTTAAATGGACACAGATATCAAAGCAGATATCCTTTACCTAAAGAGGGTGAACTGATAAGAGAAACTCCACCCCTGATTTGTTAGCTCCCAAAACTCTGCAGGAGCTCATCCTAAGCCGCCAGTGAAGATGCTTCTGCAGGGAACTGGACAATGGTGCTTCAGATGTAGCCCTCTACACCTCCCACATGTCCAAAGTGAGACTCACCCACAGAGCCTCCAGTCTCCTCCTGTAAGCAGAAGGGATGATCTCAATTATGAAATCTGCAGCATGAAATCAGAGCATTAAGCATATTCATTCTTGTATCCTCTCTCTTGCACTGGACAATACCAGAGGCTTCTGCAGATCTGAAAAAACAGAACAAAACCACCTCCATAAACACTTGGCTATAAACTCTTACAGCAGGAAAACATTTTTCCTTCACCCCTGCAGGTAATTAGTTTGTGTCCTGAAATGCAATCTTTTGATTATCCTTATCTTAGCAGTGCCACGGTACAAATGGAACAGTTTCTTAATAAAATTAACTAGCTCTTCAAAAATCCAGCTACAGTAATCAATTCTATGACTTCCTGAGGTAGACATTCCACAGGCTAACTTTGCTCTGTGTGAAACATTTTTACTTGCTAAGCTGGCCAGCTGTTTTTGTCACTGAGTCAGCCCTTGCCCTCAGATGAAGGAACAGGATACATACAATATATTTTTGTGTTGCTTACTCCCACTGCACTCAAACAACCCTGACCTTTCTCAGCTCATTCTGTTTACTACTGCTATTTTTATTGAATTATTGTATGGATTTATAGTAGCACCATTTATGCAAGGTGCTGAAAGAGGCAGAAAAGAGACAATCCCTAACAATACTGAGATAATCTTGCAATTTTGTGTTCTTCTGGGCAATAGTTCCTCTTCATAAAGAAGTTGTGCGTGAGACAAGTAAAGCAATCAGAAAGAAGTTTTAAAATACAATGTTGTTTGTTTTTACATTTCCATAAATGTTTCTCATCTCTTTTTGAATGCAATATTTTCTTAAAATCTGTCTTCAAAAGGCCCAATTCATAGTTGCATTTTGATCCCAATATCTTCAAAATGAACGTGAGCGCAACATGAGTTTCTCTGTTTTTCTCTGTCTGTTACCTTCTCTGCTGTCTATACTTTTTCTCTGTGATTCCCCACATAGTAAAAAGTAGCCCAGAACGCACTTGTTCAAACACTGCTTGAGTACTCAAATATTCAAAAAAGGGAACATGAAAAGTATATGTATTTGGCCAAGCAAAAATTACATATATATATATATATATATATATATATATAATCATAGGAGATTTTTTGTAGTATTCTTCCAATCCTAATATTTACCTCCCTAAAAGGGTGGTGTAAAGGTTAATTTATGGTTTAATAAAGTTTAAGACCAGAAGGGACCATTCGATCATCTATTTGACCTCCTGTATATCACATCCATTATATTTCACCCCATTAACTCCTATAGCACCAATTCAGAGTACTGGTCTGTCCTATCCAAGGTCTGCCTCCAGTGACGGCTTATTCTTGATGCTTGAGAGGAAGGTGGCTAGCTCATTCCTCTACCCATGCCGCTATGACTAAACTTGATATTTATTGCAATAATTCAACCAAAGTATGGATGTGTCTACTTGAGATTGGTATTATGCCTTCCAGCTTCAATGCAGGCATACTCTCTGTCTCTGTCCTGTGCTCCAGCATTCACCCTGGATCACAGAGCTGCCTGCACTGGTAGTACAGTGTTCTGGGGGAGAATGCTGTCATGATGTCATGTGACATACCAATCTTCTCTTTTATGTGGAACAGATGAAATTTGCAATACAAAGAGCCCCTTCGCTGAATAGATCTTGTTGGTAAGATCTGGCTCATTATCGTTACTGGATTCTTCATCCATGACACTGAGGAGATGAAAAAGACACACTGGCAGATAAACAAATGCTCTTAAGGATGAGTCTGGGAAGGATGCACTCTTCATATTAGGAGGGCAGCAGCCAGAATGTTTTGGGAGCTCCACTGCTGTAGCTGATATTGGGACAGCTAATAATCACAAAGAAGTGTAAATTCATCTCTAGGGGGCTGATCAGGAAATCACCTCTCATGTCACCTCCTGAGTAGAGGGGGAAAAGCATTTTTCTATATCCATGGGGAAAGATGTCATTTATCTCCTTGGGACCAGGAGGGACCAAATATAACTAGAAAGCAGAAGAGTGGGGCATGTGGCTTTATGGTCACATTTCAAACTGATCTCAACCCAGGGCTAATCTCAACTACTGGCTAATTGATTGAATTGCATGATTATTTCTTTTCTCAATTGTAGTATAAGAAGCAGCTACCAAAAAGGCAAGGGTTATATCTAAAGCTGTAGCCTATTCAATGTTCATGTGTTCCTGGATTATCTGGAAATGAGATCCCAAATCCTTTATTTTAAAAAGAACATGAATGAACGGGCAGAGCGAGTCAAGAATTAATATTTTAATTTCAGAGATAAGATTGAGAGTTATCAGCTGCAGAATGTAAGTAGGAGACTATTATATTACCATATTTTCTGAATCACTGAGAGAAGGAATTCATTTACAGGTTCAGGATAAAAAGAAGCTGTTGGCTGAGATAAGTTCATGTGATTTTCTACATGAAAAGGGAAAACTAAGAGACTAAAACAGGTACTGGTTTCCTCTTCAAAGTAAAAGAAAAGGCAAAAAATGAATTCAGTAGGACTGAGGCAGGTCATAATCAATTCTATTGATAATATGCCTAGTCACGTTATAATGAACTGATGCTGAAATTCTGACTTCACATCTACAAGAGTAGTGCTTAGTTCTAGAACTTGGGCCTTTTTCAGAGCAGAAATGTAAGTCAGACACTATTTTTACATTTCCTGCTCTCAGACACTGATTTAAGGATGTCTACTGAAATCTAAGCAGCCTGAAACATATGGATACAAACAGGTACTTGTTATACGTCTCACAGTCGTAAAGAACATGCCTTTTAAGACATCTTGGAACTGTAAAGTCCTCAAGTGGGACTACTTATTCATAGAACCATAGTGTTGGAAGGGCCTGGGCTCTGCTATCTAAATCCCCTTTTCAGTTTACAAATAGACATAGCATTTCCCTTTATCTTTTTTATATACTGTTGCAAAGTATTTCAGTTACCATGCACTACAGATGCATTTGTATTTCAGTAGTGATTATAAGCAACCGATTATTAGAGTTGTCCTACGTCTCACATTCTAAGGTGCTTTTTGCGTTTTTATTTAATTAAATGTTAACCTTTTGAGCTGAATTTTTCTGTACTGGATGTCTGCATTGTGCTGAAATTTTCTGGATGGTTTTAGACCAAACAATTCAGATAAATGGATGCTAGTAAAACAGAAACAAGAAAACAAACAACTAGTATTTAGCTGTGTTAACAAATTCTGTTGACTCCATGATTTGGAGTTAGAGACTCTGAAACAAATCAGGGTTGTGCCATTTGCCATCCTCATGACTATCCACAAAAATTTTGCCCAATTATATGCTACTGAAAAAATCTCAGTTCGCACATGCTCAGTAGAGATTTCTTAGAATTCAGTGAGAAAAATTAGTGAAAATTCCATCCCCACTGAGTGTGCTCTGTCTACTTGAAGCTCCTAGTGCTCACCTGACTGCTCATGAAGCATCCTCACAGAACAGTGAAGCATGTTGATGCCCAGAAGTACACAGGACTTTCCCTATAATTGCCCTTCCCAGCTGCTCCAGACCAAGGTGGGATAGTGAGGCCAGACATCAGAACTCATAGTAAGGAATCTGTTTCTTCTGTGTTTTCAATGACTCCTCACTGGTTCCCAGGAACCTTGAAGACAGAAGTGGCCTGACTCAAAAGAACAGGGCCCAAGAGCCAGAAGCAGATGTCAGGGAGAGTAGATTGGTAAAAGGAGTGTGGTAAAATTGGGATTAAAAGGGGGTAGGGACAGAAACATTCTGACTGTGAATGTGGGGCGAAAGACTTTTACGACTAGGCCTATGTCTATACTGGAGGCTTAAATTGACTTAACCTGGCTTAAGTCGATTTAAGAAATGGTAGGGCCAAACTTAGAATTTTTTAAGTCAACTTAAGCACTTGCTTAAGTCAACTTAATAAAAATTGGGAGTCGTGTGGCACTTTAAGACTAACAGATTTATTTTTTGCATGAGCTTTTGTGGGAGAAAATCCCACTTCATCAGATGCTTCGAAGATCTTCGAAGCATCTGACGAAGTGGGATTTTCTCCCACGAAAGCTCATGTGAAAAATAAACCTTTTAGTATTAAGGTGCCACACAACTCCTCTTTTTTTTTTTTTTTTTTTGCTGGACTAGACTAACATGGCTATCCCTTTGGAAATTAATAAAAATTGCCCTGCAAGCCAACTTAATCTTTTAAGTTGACTTTGCAGGGCATAAAGCCCCAGACCCTGCCCCCTTCCCCACACTGGCTCCATATCAGGCTCTGGGAACCCAGTCTGGCCCCAGCTGCCACCCACAGGCAGCTGGGAGCCCAATCCAGCTCACAGCCCCTTGCTGCCAGCAGCAGGAGCTGGCTCTTAGCCCCTACCACCTGTGGCAAGGGGCTTGAGTCCAGATCAGGCTCCCAGTGCCTTGCTGCTGGTGGCAGGATCTGGCTCCAAGCCACCTACCAATGGCAGCAGAAGCTGGATTGGGCCCCGAGGTGGGAAACAGGTGAGGTCCAAGCCCAGGCCAGGGGTATTTCTACTATTGTAGACATACCCCACAGTTGATTTAGCAAGGTTGACTTTAAGTCGACCTTGTTAAATTGACTTAAAATAGCTCCCCAGTGTAGACATAGCCTAGGTGATTAGGACTGTGACCTGGGGGGATGGCTGAGACTGACGGGAATAGGAGAACGGGACTAGGAGCTAAGGAGAAGACCAGAACAGGGCAGGGAGAGACAGCAAGGGAAATGGAGGAGGAAAACAAGGAGCCAACTGGCTGGGGAATGAGAACATTAAGGTTGATGAGGAGATAGAAGACCGGAGGAATCTGGGATTAGCTGGATGAAGCGATTGGGATGACCTTTCCACAAGTCCAGCAGCACTGCAAATCAGCATGTGTAATAGCCCTACCCAGACAGGAACTCATCATCTGCCTTGCAGTTAGGCAGACTCCCTGGACTCCCAGCCTGCTCTGGGTCCAGTTGCTCTTTCAGCTTTATGCTTTCTCTACTCTGACCTTGGTCTAGGCCTGGGATTGACCCATTCCAGCCTTGCCACCATCTTCTTACCCCCATAGACTCTGACCAACAGCTTTGACTGATGGTCTATGCCTGGATACCAGCTGCAGTACTGATTTTGACTTGTTTACCTATTCTGATCTTGGTTCAGACAGTGGTCTATCCCTGGCCTTGGTTTGTATGCTACTCTCAGCCCAGTCCCACCCCTAAGTCTGGCTTTGACCTCCATTCCAACAACTAGGCCTGACTATCATCAGGAGATCTGTGTTCACTGGAAAACACTGAAATGGAACTCAAGGTTCCTGAGTCTCATGATTCCCCTGCTGTCAGCAAATATCTCTGAAACCCATTGGCAAAGTGTGTCTCACCCTCCTCTATGGCTGGTCCACAGCTAGACTAACATCCTACCACTTCTGTCAGTTTTACCATCAACTGACATGGCAGAGGTCTGGGTCGTGGATCTGAAGATTCCAATCATTCTGATAACTCATATGGATGTCAACATGAGGCTATGTGATGGATTATTTGTTTTTTTCCATTTTCTTTGTTTCAGATCCTAAGAAATTACACACATACAGACAAGTAAGAGAATATTTGCCACAGGCCCTCTGGTTCATTCAGCGCACAAGATGTACAGCTCTGGGGATAGACCAGGGTGATGTAGTGAAGAATGCTGTTGGTTATATGATGCCAAGGATGAGAAAGATGACCATTTGTAGCATTAATTGGCATCACTGTCATACAATGCAACTACTCATACAAAGTACATTAATTAAGGTGCCAAAGAAAAAGTTATAATTTATTAAATAAATGAGTATCTTGATTAAAACCATGTATCATCTTTAGAGACAAAGTGATGACTATTGACTACCTATTCATCTGAAATGTGTCATATTCCTGGGTAACACCTATAAGATGAGATTTACATCAAGGCTAGAGAGGAATATATCGATGGGCCTTTAAGGTTCATTCACTCTAACAATAGGCCATAGAAGAAATGCATCCCATCCACTGAGCCTTTTCTGTGGATAAGTTCCAAACAGTATCCATGTTAGTCTAGGTCAGCAAAACAAACAGCGAGTCCTGGGGCACTTTTTAACACTAACAAATTTATTTATTGCATGAGCTTTTGTGGGAGAAAATCTCACTTCATCAGATGCTTTGAAGACAAGGGAACACACAGAATGGGACGAAAATATATGCAGGGAAGTATAAGTAATAGGATGAGGTCAGACTGTTACAGAAAATCAATACTGTAATTTAGATTCAAAAACTAGGGAAAGCATATAAGGGAAGATGAGGTCGAATCACATGTGTGCCAGTGAGTCTTCTAATGATCCATGTCTTCCACAGGCTTTGGCAAAAACTTTTTTACTAGGAGAGTGGTGAAGCTTTGGAATGAGCTGCCAAGGGAGGTGGTGGAGTCTCCATCTTTGGAGGTGTTTAAGGCCCAGCTGGACAAAACCATGACTGGGATGGTTTAGTGGGAGTGGTCCTGCCTCTGGCAGGGGGTTGGACTAGATGACCTATGAGGTCCCTTCCAACCCTATGATTCTATGATAAAACTCCAACTACAGTTTTTCCAGTGGTTTAAAGTTCATCACACACTTTGCTCTGAATGAGAATCCAGCTTATCAAGCCCTGGGCCAAGAACAGGCAAACTATAGCCTGTGTTGAGTGAATCTGCCCTATTTCTCAGGGGTTCTATCTTAAATTTGGTATTCTCAGTTTTGAATCCCTGAGGCATGACAGACTGTAGGATATCTGCTTCATTTATTTCTGAAGATATGGGGTGTCTAGTAAATGAGGGAGATGCTTGCAGGAAGGCAAAGGATCGCCGTGTAGCTGAGGTATCTGAATGATGCCACGGGGAAGTGGATTCTATCCCTAGCTTTTCCAGAGAATTCCTGTATAATGTTGGACAAGTCATTTAAATTAAACTTCTTACAAGGGATTGTTAACAGTGCATTTGTAATGTTCTGGTTTCCCCATGCGATGCCCTTGGGTCTCAATCGCAAATGTGCTAAGCATCCTCATTGCAATCAAAGGGAGCTGTGGTCTGAATAAATGAAAAGCAATACATTGCTTAGCATTCTGAAGAACAAAAATCAGGTCCCAGCCTTTTTAAATTGTGCCCCTAACGATAGTGAATTTTTTTTTACCTTAATCTCCAGTTTTAGTTCCATATCTAAAATGAGAAAAATACCAACTCATCTTGTGGGTACATTGTGATCTGATGAGTATCACAGAAAAATCCATGCAGAAATGTATAATTCTATCTACAGAGCAGGGTTTGAATAATGTTCAGCAACTAAGACTTAAACATTGAAGATAAAACAAACTAATAAATTAAGTGAGCATTGCCCAGCCTATACACTGAATGAGGCAATGATTCTGCAGCAAAAATAGTATGTGATCATGTAATTAAAGGCTGTATCATAATGATGCATAAGAGGGCCAAATTAAGGGGCACACATGAAATCTTAATTCTACCATTTCAGTACTTGACTTTGCAACCTTCATTAAGCTCTTTACAACATTTTGCAGTATGCATATATATTATTACCCCCCAGCTGAGTGGTGGTCAAGTTTAGGGACCTACAGCAAATCATTTATCTTGTTGTAGTCAGTTTTGATGTGATGTCTTTGTTTACGTGATGCAGATGTGCCTACCTACACTCTACACGAGAGCTCTGTAACTCCTAGAACAAGATAGATCCAAACATGCACAGGCCACTGCAGAATTCCCAGTGCAGCCCCTCTAGCAGCCACCTGGAGCTTCATCACCTTCACTGTCCCCTAGGTCTCTGACTATTCTCCCACATTAGGTGGGATTGTTCATATAGGAATAAGCCATTCCTCTCCAGTCAGAGGCCAGAAGAGAAGCAGCAAATTCATCTCTAGCATATTTCATTTCTCTTCTCCTCTGCTGACATATTACCACTAAGACTAGATCATCTAGTCCAACCGCCTGGGGTTCACTTGGCACAGTTTATCCTGGGGTGAGTCCTATGCCTGACAGGCATTAGGGCAGGGGTCAGAAACCCCCAGCAGGCATGCCAAGAGTTTGTTTAGAGCAGTGTGTGGTGCCCTCTGCGGCATCACTGAAATTGCTGCTCCTGCCCCTGAAAGCTTCTCCAAATAGCTTTTCTTGGCAGCAGCTGGGGCCAGGGCCAGTCCTACTATAGAGGTGACCTGGGCAGTCGCCTAGGGTGCCAAACAGTAGGGGTCACCAAGGGCACTCCCCAGAAGCAGGGCTGTCCTTGAGGTTGTGGGGGTGAGAGGGGTGATCACCCTGGTCCTGTGATTATGTGGGCCCCACATTGTCCTGCCATGAGCAGGGCAGTGCAGGGCTTGCACTGCTGCCCCTTCACAGACACACCGTCCCTCCCCCAAGGAAAGGGGCTGACCCTGATTGGGGGAAGGGAACCCTACGCATTCCACCAAAAGCCACCCAAAACAGCTTCTCTCAGGGACAGCTAGATGGGTTCCCCAGGCACATCACCGAAAGAAGCCACTCCAGACGGCTCTTGGTGGTGTGCCTGGGGACACCCCTCCCACTGCTTAAATTAGCCACCCGGAGTGGCTTTCGACAGGGAGGACACTCCAGCCATGGCAGCCCCTTTTCTCAGTGGAAGATGCTTCCGGCACCAGCTGAGGGTTGGGAAGGAGGAGCTGGAACAGGGGTTGCTGACCCCTGCATTAGGGAGAGGAAACCTTAGGTCATAGCATGCGAGAAGGATTTGACTTGCTACTTGTGAGTCTTCATAAGAGTCTGAATTTCCCCCACCAAAAGGAATGGTATAGATCAGTAGGGAACATAAGGCAATTGTTTTGAACACCACATACTTTTTATTTCAACAAAAACAAGGTCTGTGAGTGATTTTTTTTTCTGCTTGTAAAGAATGTTATATTGTTAAGAAGACAGAGCAGCAGGAGTTACCTCTGGTATAATATTTGATGGAATAGCTTACAACACATTCCAACAAGCATCTTATTTTTGTTTCTGCAAGAATCCTGCAGAGCAGATGTGTATGATACATTACCGTAGCGGAGTTTTCTATACTTCATTTGGCAGTCTGTTTCTCACAAACCTCATGTGGATGGCAAAGTCACTAACCAGGGAACTGCCGACTTCCTGTAACCTACATGCATAAGTTCTATATAGACTACAAACAGCAACCTACATGCATTGCACTTCCTAAATAAGAACTGCAGAACATTCATTTTAAAAATGCATAGACTTTTTCTCCAATTGCTATGAAAATGTATAATCTTTCAGTAATATTTGAAAAGCAAATGTATGACACCATTCTTATGTTCTGGAGACAGCTCACTTATCTCTACAAGCATCACTTTTCATTTGAAAGGTTACTTAAGTGTCTTTGGCTCATTAAAAGATTTGTCTTTAAAAGAACAGAGTCAATTAAATCCCAAAGACATGAGTTTTTAATCACTTGGTGGATAAAGAGCATGCAATTAATATTAATATTTTGGTTTTACATTTCTAAACATCTGAGGTCTGATTCTCCACTAGGTTACACTATTTTCCATTGATATAACTCCATTGAACTCGGTGTGGATACAGTGATTTATAATTAGAATAAAGGAGAAGAGAATCAGGTTCCATATGTTCTTACTGAATGAGAATTTTCTTCCAAATGACATGAATGAAGGGAAGAAGGGAATATTCCTGAAGCCTTATTCTGGAAGCCTTAGGCTCCCATTGAAATCAATAGGTATTTTTTCCTGCATAATGATTGCTGAATTGAGCAGCACACCATCAGTACAGAGAGATAAATACCAGAGAGGTAGAGGAGTTACTTAAATTAAGTGCCATTAAATTAAGTGCCATTATCGATACAAGAACAAATGGATATAAAGTAGGCATTGATGAGTTTTGGCTTGCAATTAGATGAAGCTGTCTCACCATCAGAAAAGTGAAGTTCTGGAACAGCCTTCTCAGAGTCAAGTGGGGGCAAAAAACCTACCTGGCTTCAAGACTGAGCTTGATAAGTTTATGGAGGGGATTGTTTGATGACATTGGCTGCAATGGCATGTAGCTGTTCTGCAATTGCTGGTCCTAGTGCTAGGAAACTACATGGGAGGATTCTGAGTTCCCACAGAGAACTCTTTCCCAGATGTTTAGCTTTTTGGTCTTACAGAGATCCTGAAGGACCAAATGATCACCATATTTGGGGTCAGAGTGCAGCAAGCCCCTGAGGTCTCCATCGACGACTCCTTCTCTGGGATGAGGTAAACAGCCTATCACAGTGATATGAACCAGACTAATCCCAGCTTTATGTTATGGGAGGATTTTCTTATGTCAGGGGAATTCTCATGTGCAACTATAAGTCTCTTTTGCATTGCTGGAAGCACAGCCTAAAGGAGAATTAGCAAGAACCAGAGTCTAAACTAATACAGATAATTCCTTTCTTAATTTGTTTAAATCTTGAGTAACTTTATTGAAGTGAATGCAGTTACATCACTGCAAAATTTGGTGTAAACAGGAGGAGATTGACTGTATCAGAACAAACATTTGTGGTCACATCTCTTTCACTCATTCTTTTTCTCTGTCGTTTGTTATTTCCAAACCCCCATCTCCTACCATTCCTGACTGCCAGCTGTTTCTTTGTCTGTGTTGAAGCTTTCCATGTTTTATCACAAAAAACTTAGGGGTGAACAAAACAGCTGTGTTATTTTTTTTCTAGAAATTTACAATTCAAGTGTCTATTGATAAGTATGAACTGAAGATTAATATTGCCAAGCGATCCAGTATCCTGGTGAATATGTTATTGTTCAGATCATATTGTTTATTGCCATTAACATTTTAAATACCGGCTGTCATATATGTGATACTCTCCTTTGCATAACACTTTCCAAGCTTAATCTTGTATGCCTCCCTTATTCAGCTGTCCTTTAACTTCTCAGGATCAGATGGTCTAGAAGCAGCTGCATTCTGTGAAATGGCCAATAGAAGGTTGGAAGCAACAGACAAAAATTCTTTGAAAATATGCAGTTGTAAACTGGAATAATTTTAAGACAAAAATGTTAGAAGGAAAGTAGGAGGGGAAAATCAGAGAATAGGATTCTTCACAGTCAAAAGTATTATGATGGTGGGGACACTGAAAAACATAAAGCTCACAGGTTCCCAAGGAAAATGCTGCAAACACAGCCAAGCTCAGTTTGACCTAGAGGATAACTACCAATTAAGGAGTGGAACACTTGTGCACAGTTACATGACCTAGGTGTACTTAATGGAGCAATAAACTAGTGACAGGAATGAATGACAGCACCATACTGCTCCCTAGTATGGAGCAAAGATAGAGAAGGAGAGAATCTTTTCCACAGACCTGGAAATTCTACCCTACTCTTCAGCTGTGGAGGGTCCTATGGCAGCTATATCACAGTGGTTTCACTGGGCAAGGGGGAGCAATATGTAAGGTGCCTCAGAAGAGAAGTGCATCTTTTGAATAGCATAAAGCCCTGCTCCTAGTGGAACACAAACTGGAGCACATTGTATTTCAGCACAAAATGGAGGAGAGGATATGTGATCTAAGGGGAGGAGAAGGACAACGCTAGAACCAGAAGATTTGCTATTACATGGATCTTCTAGTCTTCCTTCCCATGCTGTAGGAGCATGTTAGGAATGCCAGTGGGTATTTCAGTCTATACAAAGAATGGTTTGAGGCCCACACTTGGAAAGGATCTCCCTTCTTGTTCAGATCTGTCCAGCATCCAGATATGCTTTATTGGAAGCAAATGAATAGTCATGACAAAAATTAGCTCTATCCTGCATTCCTTGTATACTCCAAACTCCCATTGACTTCACTAAATTTGGGTTACACAAGTATAAGACTGCTCCTAAAATATGCACTAGATTCTTATGAATCAACAATTTATTGTAGAATTTGTTGTAAGGCATACTTACAAAGATATGGTCTCTTGTATACACATGGCTCCATAGAATTAAAACCCTCCAGCTGTCATTCCAAGTTATTAATGTGTGTTATTAACATGTAAATATGCTAAAGGAGAACTTTTAGAAGATATGCATTCGCTTATAAAAAGTGTATACTACAGTGTGATGTAACAGTCTCTGATAGCAGAATCAAAGGGTCAGTGAAACAAAACAACTTAGCCCCCTAATCAGTTACTGTTTAGCCATGTTTTGATATAACTGAGCATAACAGCTTCGGGACAATATGCAATAGCGCTCTCCACATTCTTTTGAAAAAAAGATCTACCAGATAAGTTTAGTTTCTAGGGTCATATTATCCCTGAAGTTTACATACTTATGTGTGAAGGAAGTCTCAAGAATTTTTTTGCTCATCCTGTTTTCCAAGTGTAAGATTCATCCTCTCATTAAGTGGTGCTTAGAGGAATCCAGAGACTTTTCCTGCATTCACCACTGGGAGCACAATCCATGACAAAGGAATGTCAGGAGGAGTTGGGACCACCGTAAAGACAGACCAGGCTGTCACAGATCATGTCTCAGTTAGGGCCAAGTGAACAATATGATCCAGCATAGAGCCCTGTAGATCCACGGGTATCCACTGCCGATCCATGGGTATCTGCATCCTCATATGTGGGTGCAGATAACCGCAGACCCAGTGCTATGGATTGATCCGCGGATGTGGATTCTATTTTTATCTGCCCAGGATGTGATCCATCACTGCAGATGCTGCTATGACCTGTGTCAGCAGCACACAGGGGAACAAGGAAGCACTCCAACCAATCCTAGCTCAGCTCTGATTGTGGTATGCCAGTCAGAGTCAAAGTCACAGCAGGCTGGAGCTTAGAGAGTCACGCTCATTGACAGTCAGTCAGCATGCTGGCCTTTGATTGGCTCATTCCCCATGACTTCCCTGCCCACTTCTTCCTTTTCTTGTTTGTAATTTGCTTCCTATGATGTCAATCAGAGATTTCTTTGATGACCAAAGAAATATGATTGACAGCACAGCACATGAGCTGCAAACAAGAAAAGGAAAAAGTGGGTGGGATCCATGTGTAGAATGAGCCAATCAAAGGCTAAAATGCTGACTGTGAGCCCAAGATCGGTAGCATATGTGGTTACGGATATAGATAAAACATGGCAAGCAGTTCATGAACTGGATAGATACTGTCACTGAGCAGATGTTGATCGGATGCTGATCCACATATTTGTATCCTCACAGGTAGGGCCAGTCCTACTATAGAGATAATTTAGGCAGTTGCCTAGGGAGCCAAATACTAGGGGGTGCCACCTTGCTGCACACAGGCAGATAGCCTAGTGCACTGCAAGGAAAGAAACATTTTGGTAAGTGCTGGGGGGGGGGGCTAGGAGGAGTGAGTGGGAAGGAGAGCGGGAGAGGAGCCCCTCTGCTTACCTGTGACTCAGCTGGCTTAGGGCCAGCCCACAGCCCGCTCAACCAGAGGAGCCTGCAGCCTGCCAGACCAGCCAGCCCACAATTCAGCCCTCTGCTAGGCCTGTCGCACCAGCCAGCCCACCCCTGGACCCTCCCCCTGCAGCACCAGCCACCCCCTCCCCCACCACCTGCTGCACCACCACTCCCTGCATGGCCTGCCATGCCAGCCAGCCCACCACCCAGCCTGCAGGCTGCCATTCAGCCCACGCCCCTCAGCCAGCCTGCCACTTGGCCAGACAGGGAGCAGGGGTGTGCCAAAAATCACAGGTGCATAGGACGCCAATAAACCTTGGGCTGGCCCTGCATGCAAGGCTCTAGTCCAGTGTACAAATCTTGAGAAAATATACCGTACTTAATAAAATTACTGTGGACAGTTCTACAAGAGAAGGTTTTGCTGATGTAGCCTCTGTGTAGGCTAGGCTATGTCTCCACAGAAAGTGCCAGCGGCCCCCTGAAGCTACTGGTGGCACAATCATGTATCATGAGACTTTAGAAACCTCTTTTCCCCATTGTCAATCTCCTAAGGGGCAGCATTCTTGTTTGGGTGCATAACAATTATGGTCTTCTGCTGAAGGATGGTCCCTGGGATTGTGCCTTTGTCCTGTGGTCACATTACACAAATCCATCTCCATTCGCTCATGAATACCTCAATATTTCAGCTCCCTTTATTTCCATGAATGATGTTGATAAATAGTACTCACTTTGCACTTTCACTATACATGGAGTTACATGTTAACTATAATTAGAACACTGGGAAATGAATCAACCTGTGAGATTAGCAAAGCAAACAAGGAGTTCTGTGGCTACCCCTTTGGAACCTGTGAAATTAGTTGCTGTTCTGGACGCTTGCACCACTACTGCAAGAGCATACTGAAAGGTTGGACATACCACTCTTTGCACCACAAATCATTCGCTGTTTCTGCTTCCAGTCCATGTCAACCCCAAGGAAAGGGAATTAATACACAATTACACTAGCAACAAATCATACAAGTCTGAGATTACACTTTGATCTCACTTGCGAGAGGAGACGTTTTGCTGATATCAATGTAATTTTATCCTTCTTTACACAGCTGATGAATTAAGTCTATCATTTCTTCCCATCCTGCACAAAGTATCATGGGAACACAGTTTTCTTCTTTCCCACTCAGATTTATTCATGATTCTGAGTTAATCAGCTTGCATACCTAAATGAATATGAATTGCTAATTCTTTTTGTTTTTGAAAAAATATCCTCAAATAGACTGGGTCAGAAACCTAAGAATGAAATGAACTTGCACCTTTCTCCATGGACACAATAGTGTTCTATTTAGACCGGAATTTGAATTTGCTAAATTCCACTGTAGCAATCATGTGCTCCTCTGTCTGTGACTCATGTAGTGAAACCTTGAACAAGTGACAATGTGCATCAAGTTTTTTGAAATGCTCTTCTTGATGAACAGTAAAGAATGCCATTATAGTCATATCACTATGCAGAATATTTCATCATAAGGACATATTGCCCAGATGCATATTGTGTCCAGGATAATCTAACCTGATGATCAGATCCCACTAATCTTTGATATGCTACAAAATAATGTAGCACATTGCCTTTTTTCCATTGTGGACATGAACCAGAAGATGCCATACTTCATCAACTGGTCAAATTGCTTGTGTTTATGGTTGAACCTGTTTAGAGAGAAATCAAAGGAAATTTTCAAAAGACAGTGAATTTGAAAGTGAATTTGCTTCTGTTTAAAAAAATGAAAGGAAAAGGCCAAAAGATACAATGAAGTTGTATCTCGCCAGTTCTGCAAATCCTATGGATTCTAATCTGTTTGGTGTCTCAAATAGTAAATTAACTGCTGCCACACTTGTACTGTTTTCATTGTTATTTAATTTCTCTCAGTCTGAAAAGTATGTTCATTAAATCTTCCTACCCTGTTTTCTTTTCAGTTAAGGTAAACATTTAGCTCCTAATGTCCTCAAAGATGTATAACTGGGGAAGAATAATATGCTACATGCTGTTTTGGCCAAGTAAAAGTTTGAGTCATTTCAACTATATTCTTGGGGAAAAATATTGTGCTTATTATGTTTTACCATTAATGTGAAATTAATTTAATTCACTGTTTAGACTAGTCTTTTAATAATGGAAAATACTGTAGAATGTTATGAAAAGTATGGAAAAACAAAAATACAATTTTAGTAATATCATTTAATTTGCTTTTTTCACTGCATTGACAAAACTCTGATAAATAGACAAGTGAGGCACTAACTAATGTATTGCTACATGACAAATGAATGCAAGCAGATTATAACAAAAGTGACTTTGCATTTAGATCTTAAAATGATCAAGAATGGCATCTTATAAGTGACACCTGAATTCCAAATTACCAAATACTGAAAAAATATTATAACATCTGTAGAGAATTATAAAGGATTCTTTGTAAAAACTGATCAAACTATTAATCAGAGAAAACTGTTTCATACTAATGATTATATCAGCTACCAACTTATAACAAAGTACTATATGAGAGGAAGATAGAGCATTTGGTTGGTAAATTCACCCATCTTCGAAGCATCTGACGAAGTGGGATTTTCTCCCACGAAAGCTCATGCGAAAAATAAGTCTGTTAGTCTTTAAGTGCCACACGACTCCTTGTTTTTTTGGGGTTTTTTTTGTTTGTTTTGTTTTGTTTTTTGCTGGACTAGACTAACATGGCTATCCCTTTGGAAATTCATATAACCTGACAGTCATATGGTTCAGGACCAGACCCAACATCTATCTCAGAAATTTATATGGTTCCCATTACCATGTCATCAGTGATTTCACCCAATATTTCAGTACTTTGTCTAGCACCCTAGCTGCTAGATCATCCTTCTTCTCATTCCTGCAAACATCTGACCTCCTTCTGAACATATGTAATAATTGTGTTGAGAATGATTCTTTGTGGTCAATTTACCAATCAGTTTCTCTAAATGTTTCCTTTATTCCCGTCAGATCCTCTCTCTTTTTCCTAACACATTTGACACAGATTTTCTTCACTTAAATTGTTACCTTAAAGGTAACAATGTCTCCTTTGCACTCTTTTGAACCAGTGTGGGCCAAATTCCCAACAGAAGCACTGTAGGATCATAAGCTAAGCCAAACAGCCAGAGTTAAGATGTTTGTAGACCAATGCATGAAACTTGGATAACAAAACGGACTGGTGCAGTGAGTTAAATCAGATATTATAGGGATAACAGAAACATGGTGGTATATTAGTCCTGACTGGAGTACAAGTACTGAGGGAAGTATGATGTTTAGGAAAGAATGAGTCCTGTTCTATGCTTGCAGGGAAATTTGGTGACAGTCAACAGAAGTCATGCAAGCTATGCAGAGTAACTTGAATAGCTCGCATTGACTTTCTAAACCCTCTTCCTCACTCTGTCTCAACTATGCTGCATTGACAGGAAATGTTTACCCTTCAGTGCAGCATTACACTTTCTGGGGAGGTGGTTTTATTGAATTGACTTCCAGATTGACTGAGCAGGTCTTCACTTCTGCTCTATTGATCCAGATAAATTGATCTTGCAGCAGTGAATTTGCCATTGTTGGTGAAGATATATTTATAAATAAAGGCAAAGGCAATAGAGTAGCGCTGCATATCAGTGGTGCGGTAGAATGTAAAGGAACTAAAAGTGATGGCATGGATAAGACAGAGCCTGTCTTGGTCAAAATCACACTGGAGAAGAAAGCTGCAAGAGCTTCGCCTAAGATAGTGCTTGGAGTGTGCTACAGACCACCAAGACCCAGTTTGGTTATGGATAGAGATAGAGACCTTTGTAATGTTTTTAATGAAGTAAATATTATGGGAATTCTGTGATTATGGGCTATATCCCATATTCCCAGATATGGACTGGATGGCAAGTGCTAGTAATAACAATAATGAGGACAAATTTTTCTGGATGTGACAGCTGGTGGATTCCTTCACCAAATAGTTCCTGAACCAACAAGAAGGAATGTCATTTTAGATTTGCTATTTGTGAATAGTGAAAACAACAAGAGTCCAGTGACACCTTAAAGACTAACAGATTTCTTTGGGCATAAGTTTTCGTGGGCTCCAACCCACTTTATCAGATGCAATACAAATTAACACAGCTACCCCTCTAGAACTTGTGAATAGTGAGGAGCTCAGAGAACTGGCTATAGAGAACAACCCTGGTTCAAGTGAACATGAGCTAATTCAGTTAAAACTGAGTGGAGGTAAACAAAAGGGGTAAACAAAAAATAATCTGTGATCAGGGTCTATGATTTCAGAAAGGCTCAGTTTAAAAAATTAAGGGAATTTAGTTAGGGAAGGGGACTGGACTGAAGAACTCAAGGGGGAAGAATTTTGAAATTGCTTGAAGTCACAGTTGCAGAAATGATCTGAACACTTCACCCCAAGGAAGAGGAAAAAAAACAAACAAACAAAAAAACAAAAAAACCACAAACATAGGTAAGAGTTACAGACCAAGCATCTCAGATAGGTGATTAAGAGAAAGCAGAAAGCCTACAAGGAGTGAAAGATGGGAGAGATGAACAAGGAAAGCTACTACTTGGAGGTCAGAGTATAGAAGGATAAAGTGAGAAATGATAAAAGCAAAAGAAGGGTTGGACCTTGCAAGGGGAATTAAAACCAACAGTACAAGATTCTACAAACATACAAGTAAGAAGAAAACAAAGAAAGAAGTGGTACTGCTAAGCACTAAAAATGGGATGGAGGTTAAGGATAATCTAGGCATGGTCCAATACCTAAGCAATGCTTTGCCTTAGATTTTAATGAGACTAATGAAGAGTTTAGGCATAGTGGAAGGGTGGCTAACTGAAGTGAAGATAGGGAGGTAGAAATTACCACATCTGAGAGAGAAGCCAAACTCAAACAGCTTAATGGGACTAAACTGGAGTGCCCAGATAATCTCCATCTAAGAATATTAAAGGTAATGTTACTCATAAAGTGTGTTCACACAGCACTCTTATTTTGAAACAACAGAGGTTGTTTCGAAATAAGAATTACCCTGTTCACACGACACACGGTTGTGTTGAAACAACATGTTCCGTTGTTTTGAAATAACAAACCCCATGTGGGGACGAAACAATGCCATCTGAACATGTTTCAAAACAACGGTGACTTGTTTCAAAATAACTGTTGTCTGAACCGGCTATTTCACTTTGAGCATCTTTCCTTAATTCGAATTAACACACTGTTAATTCGAATTAACTTATTTTGAAATAACCCCTTATTTCAATACAAGTTGTTTTGAAACAACTTGGATCAAAATAACCCCGTGTGTGAACGTAACCATAGACTCTAAAGTCAGAAGGGACCAATGTGATCATCTAGTCTGACCTCCGCATGCTGCAGGCCACAAAACCTCACCCACCCACTCCTACAATGAACCTCAAACCCACAACTGAGCTATTAAAGTCCTCAAATCATGATTTAAAGACTTTAATACAGAGAATCAACCAGCAAGTGAGCCATGCCTAATGCTACAGAGGAAGGCAAAAAAAACCCAGCGCCTAAGCCAATCTGCCCTGGGGGAAAATTCCTTCCCAACCCCAAATATGGCGATCATTTAAACCCTGAGCAACAGCTAGTCAAGAACTTCTCTGTAGTAATTCAGAACCCACTCCATCTAATGCTCCTTCCCAGGTCACTATCATACCCATCACCAGTAGTAAAAGACAGACAATGGCCAAGCTACATTGTCCATTGTACCATTCCCTCCATAAACTTATCAAGCTCTGTTTTGAAGGCACCTAAGATTTTTGCCCCCACCACTTCCCTTGGTAGACTATTCCAGAACTTTACTCCTCTGATGATTAGGAATCTGCATCTAATTTCAAGCCTAAATTTTCTGAAGGAAATTGCAAGCCCATTAGCAAGAATTTTTACTGAATCTGTAAACTCAAGGATTGTACTTTGTGCCTGAGACTTACTAACATAGTTCCTATTTTTAAGAAAGGGGAAAAATGTGATTTGGGTAATTCCAGGCCTGTTAGTTTGAACTTAGTAGTATACAACGTCTTGAAAAAAAATTGAAAGAAAAAGTTGCTAAGGACATCGAGATTTGTGGTAACTGGAACAATATACAATTTGGTTTTACAAAAGCTAAAATTTGCCAAATCAACCTCTAAATGGGGGCAGCCCTCAGTTGCACCACTTCCTGGTGGGCGGGGCAGGACCCGCAGCAGGGTCTGCCTCAACTCCCCCATGTCCGGTGCCTTCTAGGCCCTACGAGGGCGAGGCAAAGTCTTTAACCTTTAACGCCTCAGGTAAGATAAGGCAACATCCACAGTAACAGAGTTTAGGGCCTTCAACCCCCCCCAGGAGGGTAAGGCAAACACACCCGTAACACCCACGTAACCAGACTGAGTCTGCCTTGCAAGTGGCTCTGACCGGAGAAGGGTGTGCACAGGAACACAGCAAGGAGAGCCCCTTTGCCCCAGGGGCACCTGTTCCAAACCCCCAGAGTGACCACACACACACTGGGATAGCGCAGGGATTATGGGAATGGGGAAGGTTTATTTACAGAAGTGCAAAGGGGAAACCAACAGGGGAGATGGAGCAGCAGTAACACAGAGTAACAGCTAACACAGGGCCCTGTAAGGCCCAACAATGCAGCAGGCTGGAGGCAGACATGAGCTCTGCTTCTGCACCATGAGTTCAGGAGTCCCAGCACAGTTCCAGTCCAGAGTTCAGTCCAGCAACTCCTAGTCTTCAGCACCAGCACTTTCCCAGCAAAAGAAAACCCTCTGATGCCTCTTCTGCCACTCTCTGCGAACCCAGAGCAACACCCTCCCCACTTAACTAACCACAACCTCCCCCCTGAGTCGAGGTGCTGTACTCACAGCCCCACAGCTCCAAATGGCCAGTCACTGGATGCTGCTCTGTCCTTGGGGACTCTCCCCAGCACAGTGTCCTTCTGTGGGGGCTGGCCTGGCATCCCAGGTCAGCCTCTGTCTTCCCTGGCTTCAGGCAGGGCCTCTCTCCCTCTTCCTCCTTCCCAGGCCTCCAGCTGCCACCCCAGCCCCCTCCTCAGCTCCACAACCTCTCCCACAGGGCAAAAATTTAAAGGGACCATGCTCCTTAAAACCCGGGGGGGGGGGGGGAGGTTACACACAGTTACAGAGTTCAGGGCCTTCAACCCTTCCAGCAGGGTAAGGCAAACGCCCACTAGCAGAGTTCAAGGCCTTCAACCCCCAGTAGGGTAAGGCAAACACGCAGTTGCACAGTTCAGGGACTTCAACCCCCAGCAGGGTAAGGCAAACACAACTACTAGCCTGGGCAGTGGCAGTGGAAGGGAGGGGAACACAGGCCTGCACACTCTACTGCATTCCAGCTCAGGGCCCTGTCAGTGGCAGTGCAATGCCACTGGGTCAGTTGGCTCCAGCTGAAACACTGACCCCGCAAAGCTGCTGGGCACTCCCCAGCTGTCCCTGGACTACTTCCTCTCCCTTTCCCCATTGGTTATCTTCATCTCACTGTACTCCAGGTCTTCAGGATATGTACTCCAGGGCACCCCAGTCAGACCCTCACTGTCTACTGGTGGCAGTGCAGGTAATTCCTCTGGACCATCAGCCAGCGGGAACTCCTCTAGGTCACAGAGGCTCTGGGCAGCCAGCTCACTGGCATCCTCTGCTATGGGAAGCTCCGCTAGGTCTTCATGAGCATCAGGTTGCTTCTCTTCATCCAGGCTTTCCACCAAGGGAAGCTCATCCAGATTCTCACCTGGGGGAGGTGAATCTAGGGGAGAATCCCACCAGCAGTCATTCCCTTGGTTCTCCTGGGAAAGGAGATTTCACTTTCAATCGCCCCTTTCCTGCTCCCAGGGAGGGAGGTCTGCTAGGACCAGCAGATATCTCCCTTTCTGTTTCCCCCTGGGCTGGCTGGTCCATCCCCTTATATAGTCCTCCCTCTCCCTCAGGCCGTCCCTTTGGTTCTGAACCAGGCTCTTGTGCAGGGTCTCTTCAGGCCAGCATGGGGAGTGCTGGCAACCAGCTACCTCCCAGCCAGTAGGTAACTGCTCTCCCATGCTACACAACTTGATCTCCTTCTTTGAGAAGATAATAGATTTCTTAGACAAAAGAAATGCAGTGGATCTAGTTTATGTAGGTTTCAGTAAGGCACTTGACATGATTCCACATGGTAATCATTAGTTAAACTGAAAAAGATGGGGACTAATATGAGAATTGAAAGTTGGATAAGTAACAGGTTAAAGGGGAGACTACAGTGGATCATAATGAAAGGTGAACTGTCTGGCTGGAGGGAGGTTAGTAGTGGAGTTCCTCAGAGATTGGTCTTGGGACAAATATTATTTAACTTTTTATTATTGACTATAGCACAAAAAGTAGAAGTCTGCTAATAAAGCTTGCACATTGCACAAAGCTGGAAATTATTATTAATACAGACAAAAACCATGATGCCATACAAGAAGATCTGCATTATGTTGTAAACTGGAGTAGAATCATAGGCTATGTCCCCACGTAGGGCGTCCTTTCGAAATAAGTTATTTTGAAACAAGTCATTTAGAAATAAAGCCCTTATTTCAAAATGACTTAATCTGAAATAACAAAAAACCAAATTGAAATAAGGAAAAGCGGGAATTGAAATAGCATGTCCAGACAGTGGAGTTGCTATTTTGCTTTAGAGGAAGGTCACCATGGGAGGTGTGGCAACATGGCCACCTCCCTGGGCCATGTCGGGAGCCATGTTGCCAGCCAATCTTATAAAAGCTGGCCCCGACCTCACTTCCCTGTCCATTCTGGCTAGCAGGACTCTGCAAGCGACAGTCATGGATGCTACCCAGCTGCCCAGCCAGGGCTGTGCAATGAACAAACCCCCTGCCCACCTGCAGAGTGTCCTGCTGATGTGGGACACTCTGCTTGCAGACCCAGATGGTGCCCAGCCTGTGCCCGAGGCTGTCATCCAGCTGGGCTGCAGAGCAAAGCTACTGCCCCTCCCCCCTCCTGTGCCTTGCCAGGTCTGGGCCTGGGAGACCACCCCAGACTGGTGGGAGCGGGTAGAGCTACGAACCTGGAGGGATGACCAGTGGCAGAGGAACTTCCGCATGAGCAGGGCCAGCTTCAACCTCCTGGTCACAGAACTCGTCCCGCTTCTGCGCCGAGGGGACACCACGATGAGGCCTGCCATCCCTGTCGACAAAAGAGTGGCCATCAGCCTGCGGAAGATGGCCACTCCAGAGTTGCACAGGTCTGTGGTGCACCTGTTTGGCAGCGGGAGGTCCACCACTGGGAACGTTCTGTTGGAGGTCACCAGGGCCATCAACCGGATCCTGCTGCGATGCCTGTTCACCCAAGGGGAGCTGCAGGACACCATTCTCGGCATGGCCACACTGAGCTTTCCCAATTGTGCAGGGATCCTGGATGCCACGTGTGAGCCCCGGAGCACAGAGCCGCAGAGTACAGAAACCGCAAGGGGTACCATTCTATCATCTTGCAGGCCCTTGTGGACCACCGGGGCCTTTTCCAAAACTGTTATTTGGAATAGCCAGGGAGGGCCCATGATGCCAGGGTCCTCCGTAACTCTGCCCTGTACCGGGACATGGAGGCAGGCACCTTCTTCCCCCCGCATAACATCAGTGTTGGGGGAGTAGAGGTGCCCATCCTCATTGTGGCAGAAGTGGCCTATCCCCTGTGCCCATGGCACATGCAGCCATATGCAGGGCCCCTCAATCCCCGACAGCAGATCTTCAACCTCCGCCTGAGCTGCTGCCGCCAGGTGGTCAAGCGGACATTTGGCCACCTCAAGGCACACTAGAGGTGCCTCCTTACATGCCTCCACCTTGCAGAGAGGACAACGTTGCAGGTCATCAGTGCGTGCATGGCCCTGCACAACTTCTGTGAGCAGTGGGGTGAGCCCATTGCAGCTGCCTGGGAAGCTGAGGCACAACTCCTCACCAGGGACTATGAGGAACCCAGATCTGTGCCCGCACGGGAACAGTCATCCCAGAGAGCCGCGACAGTGCGGGATGCACTGATGAACACCTTTGCCCTGGAGGAACTCTGAGGGCCAGGCCTGCCCTGCCCCACACTACCCTCTCCCCCATTTGCCCACAGCCAGCCCCCACCCATTGACCCACACTGTGAACTACCCCCAATAAAACCACTCACAACCAAGAATAAGTTTCAAACATTTATTAACAAAACAGGGGTTAGGGCAGGGAAGGGCTGGGGAGGGTTACAGAATGGGGCAATGTGGGGGTGGTCTGGGGGGGGCAGCAACTTAGAAGGGAGAGATAGATTGGGGGGAGGGGGTGGGGGAGTCTGGGTGGCAGGGGAGAACTTAGGCAGGGTCTGTGGGGGGGTCCAGGGATGGTGGTGTTCCCCGCCCCTGCCCACGGCTGCCCTGGGTCCGGGGTTGCCTCTAGGGAAGGCCAGGTGGTGGACCCCCTGCAGCTGCTGGAGGGGCCATCTGTTCCACCAGCTGGTGAAGGCTGGTGGCAATTGCCTCGACTGCAGTGGGCAGGCGGTCACAGAGGCGCTCACTGGCCTGCGCCTGGTGCTTGCTGGCCTGCGCCTGGCGCTCCAGGGCAGCAACCACCCTATCATTTTTCCCTCCTCTTCCATTCATCTGATGGGACATGATCTAGCAATACTATGTGTAGCTTAGTGGGGTTGAGGAGAGAGGAAGGAAAACATATACTCACAAAATAATTAAGTTGAAAAATACCAAATTATTGAATAAACTATCTAATACCTAGTAGGCCATCCATGTTTTATTTATTTGTTTGTTTGTTTGTTTATTTAATACCTCCAGTGTTATAGGCTAGGTGTACAGGCTCTAACCTGAATGGATACCAGAGGAGCCATGGTAGGGCAGGCCCTGTGACTCCATGATAGCACTTTGTGTTCTAGGCTGCATGTGTTCCAGTCCACTTTTCATCTACTTGGCAGCAGAGCTCCAATGAAGCCAGACTGCCACTGTTCCAGCATCTTATGAGTATTCACCAGAACCATGCTGAAAATCATCATTGAGGGTGGGGGGGACCAAAATAGTTTACATTCCAGCTCTTAGAATTGCTGGGCCATTGACAGTGACAATGCAGATTCATCTGGCCTTCCCTGATCAGCCTCACCTCTTATAGAACTGTGGGTCTTTAGGACTCCCTTTGTGGGATCCCCAGGAAGGGGAATGATGGCTGTAGAAGAAGCCAGACCTTGTTCCGGCTGGGAGAGGGGAGAGATCTTCGTGGAGCAGGACTCTTCCATTCACAAATCTAAGAAGTATGATTTAGTCACCAGTTACCCAATAATAATACTGAACTGATTTTGTTGATTTCTAATTGAGGTATTCAGGGTTATCATTGGTGTCACTGAGATATGAATAGGCCTGCATTCATATGAAAGTAATTACATTCAAGCATATTGGGTCAACTGAGCCCTAGTCACTCTTATTACAGTTGCGCCCACTTACTCTAGAGCTGGACTTAGATCATTATTTAATGTACATGACTTTTTTTTTTTTTTAATCCTCAGAGTGAGCAATCTATAGCAATTAGAAAGTGGGTAAGAGGTGTTGCTGAAAAGCTTAGGTAGGTGGTGGCACAGATTGATTCCTTAGTAGTATGGGTGAAAGAATCAGAGGTAAAGTATGGAGAAGTGTTGTGGGAGTCAGAGTCCATAGAGAGTCAAATAGGCATAGGGAGCAAGAACAATGTGGAAGGAGAAGGCTGTTGTGGGAAAACAGGGATAGAAGAGGGACAAAGAGAGCTGGCAGGAGGATGGAGAGCTGAGCAAGATGAAAGAGCAAGACAGAGAAGCTGGCAAGGAAAACACTAAACTCATACATAATCATTTGAAGTAAAAAAGGGAAAAATCAAGTATGGTTGCACTCTAAAAAGTGACTATAAAGCATGGCATTATGGCATTCCATGTCGATTGTTTCTCAGTGACCCAAATTCAATTTTGATTGGTTTGAGAAGTTGAGAAGATGTCTTTCACCCCATCTCCCAATTGCCGAACATGCAAATTCATCCTAGGATCTGAAAGTGAAAGTGGGTTCTCTCCGCCATAGGTGTTGTGAGCAGAAATAAAATCTCTGCAACTGGAATTTAGTTAGCAAATCTGTTGATGGTCCAGAATAGAATCCAGCTCAATCCAGTAGAGAGAAGGGAATATGCTTATACAATCTGCAGATGGCATCATGCTAGAAGGGGCAGCAAGTACTTTGAAGGACACGTTCTAATTTAAAATAACCTTGGAAAACTGGAGAATTTCGCTGAAATCAGCAACACGAAATTCAGTAAAGACAATTGCAAAATACTACATTTAGGAAGCAAAAAAATCAAATGCACAAGTACAAAATAGGGAACAACAGACTAGATAGTAGTACTGCATGTTATACTGGCTCAGAAACTCAATATAATTCAGCAATGTGATGCAGTTGGGGTAAAGTTTAATTTCATTCTTGGATATATTGACAGCAGTGTTGTATGTAAGGTGCCAGGGTTAACTGACCTTCTTTACTTGGCACAGTACTATATCCAGTTGTGGGAATCAAACTTCAGTAAGATGTGACTGAACTGGACCAAGTCTAGAGATGAGCAAGAAAAATGATAAAAGATTTAGAACTGACCAAAGAAGAATGGCTTTTTAATTATTTTTTTTTAACTCATGTTTCTTTTAAAAAAATTAAACTCAAGAGAATCTGCTAACTGACTTCAAATATGTTAAGGGCTCTTATAAAGAGGAATTTGACCAATTGTTCTCCATGTTCACTGTACGTAGGACAAGAAGTAATGGTTTTAATTTAACTCGCTCAGATTCAGACAGACATCATCTTCCTTTCTAAATGCAAATAACTGGACATTATACCTAATAGACTGAAGGTAAAAAATCCTTTACAATCGACATATTACACAGACTACAGTGAGAGATTATGCCATACGCTCTCACAGAAACTCAGAAACCACCTGATCAGCATCCTGTACAGCAAACAGAGGAAAATTAAAAATGAACTCTCAAAACTAGATTCCCCATACAAAACCAACCTACAATGCATTCTTCTACATGGCTGGACTTCACAAAAAAGAGAAAATCCATCTAGGACGCACACATTGCTTTCCTACAGAAGAAAAAAGACACCAAACTGTATAAACTACTATATACCACTACAGAAAACAAGAGTGACACCTACAACCCAGCCAGCAACATTGTTAATCTGTCAAGCTACACACTTACTCCAGCAGAGGAATCTGTGCTATCTCAGGGACTTTCCTTCTCCCCACAACTGCCACACATAGGATAAAATTCTGTGGTGACCAAGAAGCCTACTTTCGCCATCTCAGACTCAAAGAATATTTCCATAACACCACAGATCAATGCCCTGACACGCAGATACCTTCCTCCAAACACTACAAGAAGAAATATTCTTCATGGACTCCTCCAGAGGGTCGAAACAAGAGACTTGAGTTCTACATTGATTGTTTCCACCACCGTGCCAAGGCTGAAATGGTTGACAAACAACATCCTTTACATCATAACCTCAGCCCTGCAGAACACAATGTCATCCACAGCCTCAGAAACAACTCTGACATTGTCATTAAGGAGGCTGACAAAGAAGGTGCAGTTGTCATCATGAATAAATTGGATTATGATTAGGAGGCTTATAAACAACTCTCCAACACAACCTTCTACAGACCACTTTCCTCTGACCCCACTGAGGAATACCAAAAGGAATTACGACACCTACACAAAAAAACTCCCTAAGACAGCACAGGAACATATAAAGACAGAAACACCACCAGAACCCCGGCCAGGGATGTTCTATCTACTACCTAAAATCCATAAAAAAGGAAACTCTAGACACCCCATCATCTCAGGCATTGGCACTCTTACTGCTGGCCTATCTGGCTATGTGGACTCCCTCCTCAGACCCTATATTATCAACATCCCTAGCTATCTTCGACATACCACGGACTTCCTGAGGAAAATACAGTTCATTGGAGAACTTCCAGAAAACA
>ML682060.1:36402639-36412648 GCA_007922195.1 Podocnemis expansa
ACAGTACCCACCTGGGGAAGTAAGAAAACAAATTGACAGAGCTAGACAGGTACCCCAAAGGCATCTACTACAGGAGAGTCCCGAAAAAGAAAACAACAGAACACCACTAGTCACCACATACAACCCCCAAGTCAGACCTCTGCAACAGATCATTAAGGACCTACAGCCTGTTGTAAAAGATGATCCCTCACTCTTTCAAGCCTTGGGAGACAGACCTCTCCTAGCCTACAGACAGCCACCCAATCTTAAACTCACCAGCAACTACAGATCTAACATCGGAAACATTGAAGCAGGCACACACCCCTGCAACAAACCATGCTGCCAAGTCTGCCCACATATCTGCACAATAGATACCATCACAGGTCCTAAGCAAGCCTGCTACTCCATCAAAGGCTCATTTACCTGCTCATCTACTAATATGATCTATCCCATCATGTGCCAGAAATGCCCCAACACCTTATACATTGGACAAACAGGACGATTGCTGTGCAAAAGAATAAATGAACACAGAGCTGATATCAAAAATCACAAAACAAAGAAACCAGTTGCTGAGCACTTCCATCTTTCTAATCACTCGATAAATGATTTGTTAACGACCGTCGTCAGAGATGTGACTGGGACATCAAGAGTTCAAAGAGAAACAGCTGAACTCGAATTAATATGCAAATAAAATTCTGTGAAAGCAGGATTGAATCAAGACTATGGGTTCTTTTCCCATTACAAAAAGTAATTTGACTTCAGGCTTCCCATGGTTTGAACCTAACAACTGCTCTGATTTGCTGTTACTGCATGACCTGATCCTATGTTTTACACCCGCTTGCATTTATTTTCATTCCATTCTGTAAGTTCACCCATCTTTGAAGCATCTGATGAAGTGAGATTTTCTCGCACAAAAGCTCATGTGAAAAATAAATCTGTTAGTCTTAAAGTGCCACACGACTCCTTGTTTTGTTTTTCTTTGTTTTGTTCTTTTTGCTAGAAAAACTTTCTCAGTGTAAGAATAATTAAGCTCTGGAACAGGCTTCTAAAGGAAATTGCGAAATCCCCATCACTCTAAGTTTTTAAGAAGAGGTTGGGCAAACATCTGTCAGAGATGGGCTATGTTCATTTGATCCTTCCTCAGCGCAAAAAGTGCACTTGATGTTTTCTTGAGTCCCTTCTTGCCCTTTAGTTCTATGTTTCTTACCCTGTCAGCACTAGAAGTGTGGTGTTTTGGACTATCGAGGGCCATTGTGGTTGTCATAGTGATAAATGGGAGGGTTGTTTAAGTGCTAGGGAAAATGGTCTGTCTGCTTTCCTCTCTCTCAGTTCTCTTTCAATAAAGACTCCTTACACAGCTCTGAATATGCTGCCTCTCATTATTAGATTATAATTTCCCCTAACACACTACAAGAAGTAATTTCTGCAATGGCTAAGGGTCACACTCCCCTACTTTGGTTGGCAGTGTGTATCCTCAACTCCGCTGGAGCCATGAAATTGACAAGAATGACAGCTAATGTAAGGAACATAGCATCTACACTGACACTGAGTCATCCTAGCTATGGGAACATAAACCTAAACTTCTCATTGAGATTGTTTTATTATGTTAGCATAGCAAGGAAGTTATATCAGTGGGCGAAGCATTGGAATCTGTACAACTCCACTCGTTTGTCAACAAAAGCTGATTTTTGTTGGCAAAACTCTATAGTATTGACCAGCTCTTAGTCTTCAACATCTGTATAAGCTCTGCAGGACTAAAAAGAGTAAAGAAGAAAAAATATTTTGTTACTAAAGTGAGCAGAAATGAGTCATATACATGGGGAAAAGATTTATTGAGAAACAATGCGCTATATTAAGAGTCACAGCCTATATGCTATCTCCATTACAGAAAGTTTGCAATCAGGATAGACCATTCAGTATGATATTCTGCTAATCTTTTAATCCACCAAGGATATTGCACTTTCAAGCTCTTTTTCTGCTTTATATTCTTCTACTATTGACTTTCCCTTCCAGTGCCTATAAGCACCCATCATTACATGGCGAACTCCTTAAAATGCAAAATCAAATCTTTTTAAAGATCCATCATTAGCATATGTTGAGTTCCAATCATCTCCAATACTTTTTCACTGGTAATGTGATCTATCCATGAAATTTGCAGAATTCTACAACACCATCATTGCAATTATATAGCTTTGCCTGACTCCTCATTTGGTCTCTATTAGATTTTCATTTTCATCTCCCGCTAGGAGCCACTTCTGATTCCACTATAATTGTCAATTCTAATAGGAAGAATAGGTGGGGAAAATCCAGCTTTCTTAATGTTCTTGGGAAACAAGTTGTCTCCTCATTCATGGCTGAAATCTCTGCAGTGGCAAATTGACCATGACATCTGTTGCTTTCTGTTCTGGTCATGTCTCTCTCTATTACCAGTCCTTTTCAGGCTGAGCAAAGCTGTTGAGCCATCTCATCCTATCATGCCTGTGCTATGTAGAAAGAAAGAAAGAAAGAAAGAAAGAAAGAAAGAAAGAAAGAAAGAACCATCCAGCCCCCTTGCTTGGGACAGCCCTTTTCCAGTGGTCTGCCTGGCCACAAAGGAAATACTGGCCCTGGGTTGCCTGTCTTCAACTCCAGGGCCTCCTCCTCCTCCTCCTGCTGGTATTCCTCTTGCTAGCTTCAGCTCTGGTGGTCATGCCACTTCATCAGGCCCTACACCTGGTGCCAATTCACCTCCCTCAGCTGCTGCTGGCTCACAAGGACCTTCGCCAGTTGGGCCTTGATTTGTACCAGCTGCTGGTCCTTGACCTCAACCACGTTGGCCACTTGCTGGCCCAACCCAGAACTTCACTGTTCTCTGTGAACAGAGTCTCTACAATCTGCAGCTCCATTTCTCTGCCACCCCCACAGTCCTTCCCCAGAAAAACTAGGCAAGTCTCCACAGCCCCTTGCCTTCCCCTTATATCAGGGGTGACTGTGATGCCCACATTCTCCACCACATGTACATAACTGAATGCACATGACCCACCTGATGGGCACCTACTGGTGTTACTGGGTAATGCTCAAATGGTCTCCCAGCCTGTGATCTCTTGCATCTCGCCATGCCAGACTCCATGCTGGAGTCCCCTTCTGGGATCTTAGCCCTCCAGCTAAATCCCATCAATCCACCCCTTCTGGGGTATAGTCCAGCTCACCCACTAGTTAAAATAGCTAATGTAACACCAAGCCTGTGCCACTCCTGGCACCTATGCCACTTCTGACATGCTGGGCCACCTTCCCTGCAACTCCCAGTCACGCACAATTGCTCACCACCAGAGTCCAACCACCATCCACTCCTGGATCCTTGCCCCCGGACTGCTGCTCCAGCCTCTGCCGCAGTCTCACAGTCTCCTCCTTCAGAATCCCCAGCTTGTGGTCAGCTTCCTGTGGAGACTCCAACTCAGAGCTCTCCACGGTGCTGGTGCCCGCAGCCAACCTGCTAGAAAGAGGACCTTCTCCCTGTCTCTCACCACAGCAGGGTCAGCAGCTAGCTCTGCTGCTCTTTTTATACTGCCTGCTTGCCCCTGATTGCCTGCCAGCTCCTAGCAGCCGATTGGCCGCCACACACAGGCCCCTCTTAATCCTGTGTGCACCATAGCGGAGCAGCCACACTGCTACATTGTATTTAAATTCCCTGGCAAATCTAGTGAAATCTGACAAGGAGCTCAGCTATATGCAGTGTCAAAACAATGCTTTCCAGGACCATATAAGCCAAGTTGCCAGTCACTACAGATGCAAGATCATAGTCTTAATCACAACAAACTATTATTAGGAATAATAATATGAATGTGGTAAATGTTTATATAGAAAAGCATAAAAGATTTCTTTTTTTCATGCCCATTTAAATTGCTCAATTTGTATTTGTAGGGGTGTGGAGTGAGCTTAACATTCATGTTTGTCCATTTGTATTCCAAACCATTTTGGAAAGGCTATGTGGAAGTAAGGACAGATACAAAGGAAGCTATGGTTTGTACAGATACAAATATTTACAAAGCAGGCCTCAGAGATTTATGTCTTCCTCTTTGGCTAGAATGTCAGGAATGACGCAAGGAGGAGGAAGATTAGATAGAGGTGATTCTATTTTTAGACTGAAGGATGGAATTTTCACTGAGCTGTATGGGAGCTGCCAACACACCTCTTGTCCACAGTAACTGCACTTGTTCACTGTTCACCTGTATGGAAATCAGTCCTTTCCCCGTGTGTTCTTTTCAAGACTGAAACCAATGACTGCTTTATACTCCGCTGTCACTGAGGGTCTGAGTAATAGTCTGGAGTTTTGTTTTTCATTCACTGCTTTCCTAGCTTCATGCATTATTTAGTTTCAATAGATTTAAAAGGCTATGTGTGATTGTTTCCCCTTTTGCAAAGTGCTTACTTAATTCTAAAAATATGTTTAAATAAAATATAGATTTGAAGCAGTAGAGTTTTTGACCCTGTGCAAAAACAGAAAAAGCCATCGTCCCTGCCTAAGATGCTAAAGAAATTACATTGATTTTTGAGAAAACCCTATCAGAAGGAAAACAGTTACAGCAATCATAGATAATTAATACTGTGACAGTTGGCAACTGGTATTGTGCCAGTTTATAGGGACGGGTTACTTCATTCATAGAAAATGCTTAATCAAGGAGCCAGTGGGGGGACAGATTCTCTGCCTTAATCTGCTTCCTTTCAGTGTCTCCGACTGTGCAAAGATAGTTGAAACCTCCTTCATGGCCCTTTCCAGGCATTCCCTGTCATGGAGAAGCATCAGTGGGCATTGAATTGACAGCGTTGGTGCAAGTTGCAGGGAGAGGTAGAGTTTGTCTACACTCTGAAAAACCACCTGCAGCAGCGAGAGTCAGAGGCCAGCTGTTCAGAGTAAGGCTCAAGGGGCCCACACTACAGTACCAAAAATTGCACTGTAGGCATTCCTGCCCAGGCTCTAACTGAAGCAGAAATGTTCACACTACTATTTTTGGTTCCATAGTGCAAGCTCAAAACTACAGACCTGAGCTCTCGGCTGTGCTGTAGCATAGTTCAGTGGTTCCCAACATTTTCCCTGCCATGGCACACCTTGCTACCTTTAATTAATTAGAGGCACACCACCATATAGTTTCCAAATGAACTCATGAATATTCATGAGCCAATGAGCCAATCCAGAACTCTTTGAGTACTTTTTCAAAAAAATTTTGTGGCATACCTGCCCAGACCTGATGGCATACCTGTGTGCGGTGACACACTGGTTGGCAAAGACTGGCATAGTTTGATGTGGGATGGGGAAGGCAATTGGCAGTGTAAGTATATCCATAGAGGTCAGAATGCATAGTGCTTTAGCAGTTCTTAGGTCATGTGACCTGTGAGGATCACACAAGTGACAGCACCCCCTAAATTGCCCTAATATGCCTCAGAACTACACCTAGGGCAGAGACTCAGAGAACTAAGAGCTAAGTTATTTGGCTGCACTAAACAAATGATGAACATAGCAGAGATGTGCCCCAGTAAATATTTTGCTGGTGTTATGGAAAAGACTAATGATTGCTTAAGGAAGAGACATTTAAAGATAGACATATTTGAACAAATAAATGACCTCTCAAAGGGACTTTAATATTGCTTTTAAATAATGCATTCCTCTTTGCTTTTCTCTCTTCTGACTTGGCAAATATATTTCTAGAGACTTTGACATTTATTTTCTGATATAATAGCATTCACTCTTGACCTTCCAGTAACAAAAAAAAAAATAATTCCAGTAGAAAAGTAAAAGGCAACTGAAATTACTTTACATGTGGAAGTGGTACACATAGAAAAATAGGAAGCTTGTAAGTCATAAGAGGAAATTCACTATTTGCCTTAGCATCACCACAGTGTTCAGGGATGTAAAACACAGGGATTAAGGTGGGATTATTTTAAGAACAGAAGAATTGCCATGCTGGTCACACCAATGGTCCATCTAGCCCAGTATCCGCTCTTCTGATAGTAATCAGTGGCAGATGCTTCAGAGGGAATGAACAGAATAGGAAACAAACTAGAGAAATACAACCTAACTAGAGCAACTATGAGGTTGGTGCATAATTGGCTGGAAAATCATTCCCAAACTCCGTTTTAGTCCAGCTAGATGGGCATATTGGGTAGTTTCCTGAACGGTCTGGTCCTAGCTTTGGATCTTTTCAATATTTTCCTTGATGATTCAGATGATGGCAAAGACAGTACACTTAGGCTATGTTCACACATAGAGGGCTTGTTTCGAAACAAGACATTTCGAAACAAGCTTTTTCGAAATAAAGAGTTATTTCGAAACACCTTATTTCGAAGGACAAAAACAGTGTCCTCGAAATAAGGGAGCGAAATAGCAGGTCCACAGTGTGGACCTGCTATTTCGCTTGGGCAGGGGGCTGCAGGCACCTGCAGGGTGAAGCGGAGCCACGCGCCTTACCCCGCGGGTATCTGCGGTGGGCTGCAGGCACCCGCCGGGTGAAGCGCAGCCGCACGCCTCACCCCACCAGCTTTAAAGCCCGGGCTGGCAGCTTCACCCGGCGGGTTCCTGCAGCCTCCCCGCAGACACCCGCAGGGTGAGGCGCGTGGCTGCGCTTCACCCCGCAGGTGCCTGCGGCCCTGCTCTGCCGGCCAGAGGACAGCCCTCAGCACCCTGGCCAGGGTGCTGAGGGTTCCCTGGCCAGGGTGCTGAGGGGGTAGCCATTCCTCCCAGGGTGTTAAGCACCCTGGGACAAATGTCAAATGTTGTTTTGGAATGCTTTGTTTCGAAACAACATGTCCGCACAGGGTTGTTTCGAAACCCCTTGTTTTGAAACAACCTTGTTGCAATAGGAAATGAGGTTTAAGCCATTTTGACAGAATGGCTCCCATTTTGAAACAAGGGGTTTCCTTGTTTCGAAATGGCCATGTGTCATGTGGCCATGGTATTTCTTATTTCGAAACAACCTCATTGTTTCGAAATAAGAATGCTGTGTGAACACACCCTTAGAAAGATGGTGGATGATACCATATTGGGTGGGGTTGTGTATGCTTTGGTATAAAAATAATTCCAAATTAAAATTAAAATTCCAAATTTTCTGGAGAAATGGTCAGAAGTAAGGGTATGAAATTCAACCAGGACAAATGCAAAGTACTACACTTAACAAGGAATAATTAATAGCATACATACAAAATGGGAAATGACTTGCTAGGAAGGAAAACTATAGAATGGGTCATAGTGAATCACAAGCTAAATATGAGTCAACTGTATAACACTGTTTATAAAATGAAAATATTCTGGGATAGCAGGAGTTTGTATGTGAGGCACAAGTAGTTGTTCTGCTCTATTGTACAGTGATGAATTCTCAGGTGGACTATTGTGTCCAGTTCTGAGTCTTATATTTCAGAAAAAATGTACACAAATTGTAGAAAATCCAGAGGAGAACAAAAATTATTAAAGATACATAACTTATGAGGAAAGAATGAAATATGTAGGTCTGTTTAGTGTGGAAAAGAGAAGACTGAGGGGGAACATAACAGTTTTCAAGTACATAAACAAGGAGGGAGAAAAATTGTTCTCATTAACCACTGAGGATAGGGCAAGAAGCAATGGACAAATTGCAGCAAGATAGGTTTAGGCTAGACATTAGAAAAAACTTTCTGTCTAGTTAAGTATTAGAATAAATTGCTTGGAGAGGTTGTGGAATCTCTATCATTGAAAGTTTTTAAGAATGGATTAGACAACATCTGTCAGGGATGTTTTAGATAATACTGAGTCCTGCCTTGAGTGGTGGGGACTGGATTAGAAGGTCACTCAAGGTCCTGATCCCTATGTATACATCTACTTTTTTAATTTGGACTTGCTAGTCCGAACTAAAAAAGCCCAAGGTTAGTCCGAACTAACCTTAAGCTAGTTCAGACTAAATGCTGTTTTTAGTTCAAACTAGCTGTGTGTCCTAGTTCAAACTAACCTTTTACTTCGAACTAGAACATGTGGCTACTTTGAATTAATGGCTTAGTTCGAACTTTTTAAGTTTGAACTACCCATTATTTCAGGTCTTGCCTGTGCTAGACTTTGAACTAAACCAGCTAATCCAAACTAACTAGGAGTACTTTTTAGTTTGGACTAACTTTTACCTAGTCTGAACTATGAAATTTCTTAGTTTGGACTAGCCAAAGGCTAGTATGGGCATAGGCCAAATTAGTCAAGACTATGTTTCCTTAGTCTAACTAATTTGGCAGTGTACACATAGTCTTCCAGTCTTACATTCTATGACTCCAAATTATTCTAATAGGATGATTACAAAGTTCACTTATTCTGCATGAATTTATCTAATTCTTTTTTTGAATCTAAGTTATTTCTGGAATTCACAATATCCCTTGCCACAAGTTCTACAGGTTGACCGTGCATTGTGTAAGGAAGTACTTCCTTATGTTTGTTTAAAATCTGCTAACTATTAGTTTAATTGGATGACCCCTGGTTCTTGTGCTATGTGAGGAGGTAAGTAACACATCCTCATTCACATTTGCTACACATTAATCATTTCACAGACTTCTATCAGTCCCCTGAATCATTTCTTTTTTAAGCTGACCGTCTCAGGCTCTTGAATCTCTCCTCACATGGAAGCTGCTCCATAGCGATAGTCATCTTTGTTGCCCTTCTCTGTATTTTTTCCAATTCTGATATCCCTTTTTGGAGATGAGGTAACCAAAAGATGATTTATTTAGTGGCATTATGTCTATCTATCTTTTCCTTTCTTAAAATTCTGTTAGCTTTTCTGACTGCTGCTGCACACTGAGAAGACAAAAAAAGCAAGGAGTCTTTTGGCACTTAAAGACTAACAGATTTATTTATCACATGAGCTTTCATGGGAGAATATCCCACTTCGTCAGATGCTTTGAAGAGGGAGAACTTACAGAATTGGATGAAAATAAATGCAGAAGAGTGTAAGACATGGGATCAGGTCATACTGTAACAGCAAATCAGAGCATTTGTAAAGATTCAAACTCCAGGAAAGAGCATACAGAGGGAGGGTGAAGTCAAATTACCTGTTATAATGTGAAAAGAATCCATAGTCATGGTTCAGCTGTGCTTTCACACAATCTAATCTGCATATTATTTGAATTTTGGCTGTTTCTCTTTCAAGTCTTGATGTCCCATTGATTATCTTGAGGACCATCATTAACAAGTCATCAACAGAGTGATTAGGAAGATGGAAGTGCTCAGCAACTGTTTTTGTTTTTTTTTTTTGTCTGTGTGTGTATGTTGTGATTTCAGATTACTTTCCAAAGGGATAGCCATGTTGGCCTAGTCCAGCAAAAAAAAAAAAAAGCAAGGAGTTGTGTGGCACTTTAAAACTAACAGGTTTCTTTTTTGCATGAGCTTTCATAGGAAAAAAATCCCACTTTGTCAGATGCTTTGAAGATGGATGAGCTTACAGAATGGAATTTCTCCGATGAAAGCTCATGTGAAAAAGAAATCTGTAAGTCTTAAAGTGCCACAAAACTCCTTGTGATTTCTGATAACATCAGTTTTGTGTGCATTTATTCTTCTGCGTAAGCATTGTCCCGTTTGTCCATTGTATAAGGCTTGGGGGATTTCTGGCACATGATGGCATAGATCACATTAGAAGATGAGCAGGTAAATGAGCCTTTGATCGAGTAGCAGGCTTGATTAGGACCTATGATGGTATCTATTGTGCAGATATGTGAGAGGACTTGGCAGCATGGTTTGTTGAACGGGTGTGTGCCTGCTTTGATGTTTCTGTTGTTAGATCTGTAGTTGCTGCTGAGTATCTGTTTAAGACTGGGCGGCTGTCTGTAGGCAAGGAGAGGTCTGTTTCCCAAGGCTTGAAAGAGTGAGGGATCATCTTTTACAACAGGCTGTAGGTCCTTAATGATCTGTTGCAGAGGTCTGACTTGGGGGTTGTATGTGGTGACTAGTGATGTTCTGTTGTTTTCTTTCTTGAGCCTCTCCTGTAGTAGATGACTTCGGGGAACCCGTCTAGCTCTGTCAATTTGTTTTCTTACTTCCCCAGGTGGGTACTGT
>ML682060.1:36415648-36440303 GCA_007922195.1 Podocnemis expansa
GAACCCTCAGCACCCTCGCCAGGGTGCTGAGGGGTGTCCCCTGGCTGACAGAGGGGGACTGCAGACCCCTGCAGGGTGAGCCGCAGCCGGCAGGCAAGCTCACCTGGCAGGGGTCTGCAGGGGACTGCAGACCCCTGCGGGGCGAAGTGCCTGGCTCCGCTTCACCCCACCGGGGTCTGCAGTGAAGCGCGGGTCTGCAGTCCCCTGTAGGCCCCGGTGGGGTGAAGTGCCCAGCTCCACTTCACCCTGCCGGCGTCTGCACCCCCCCCCCCGAAGCGAAATAGCATGTCCAGACTGTGGACATGCTATTTTGTTTCCCTTATTTCGAAGACACTTTTTTGTCTTTCGAAATAAGGTGTTTCAAAATAAAATATTATTTGAAAACGGCTTGTTTCAAAATGTCTTGCATTGAAATAAGCAGTTTGTGTGCGAACATAGCCTTAGTCTTTAAGTGCCACATGACTCCTTGGTTGTTTTTTTGGTTTTTTTTTTTTTTTTTTTTTTGCTGAACTACACTAACACGCCTATCCCTTTGGAAATTTGCAATCTTTCCAGGAGCCACACTTTTTCATTTAAGATCCACATGTGGCTCCCATGCCACAGTTTGGGCATGCCTGCCTGATACATTGGAGAAACAGGACAACCCCTACGCAGAAGAATAAATGCACACAAAACTGATGATATCAGAAATCACAACACCAAAAAAAAAACAAAAACAGTTGCTGAGCACTTCCATCTTCCTAATCACTCCATTGATTACTTGTTAATGATGGTCCTCAAGATAATCAATGGGACATCAAGAGTTGAAACAGAAACAGCCAAAATTCAAATAACATGCAGATTAGATTGTGTGAAAGCATGGCTGAATTGTGACTATGGATTCTTTTCACATTATAACAGGTAATTTGACTTCAGCCTCCCTCTGTATGCTCTCTCCTGGAGTTTGAATCCTTACAAATGCTCTGATTTGCTGTTGCAGTATGACCTGATCCCATGTCTTACACTCCCCTGCATTTATTTTCATCCAATTCTGTACCTTCTCCCTCTTCAAATCATCTGATGAAGTGGGATATTCTCCCATGCGATAAATAAATCTGTCAGTCTTTAAGTTCCACAAGACTCCTTGCTTTTTTTGCTTTACTAGATTAACATGGCTGCCCCTTTGGAACTGAGCCAAGAGTTTCAGAAAACTCTCCACAATGACTTTAATTACTCTTTCTTGACTAATAGCAGTTAATTTACACCCCCATTTGATAATATAACTGGGATTTTATTTTCCAGAATGCATTACTTTTCATTTAATGAAATTGAAATTAATCTGCTATTTTCTTGCCCATTCCCTCAGTTTTGTGAGAATCATTTGCAGTGTGCTTTGGAGTAATTTTGTTTCATCTGCTTATCTTTATCCAGATCATTTTTGCATATTTTGAAGAGCGGCGGTCACAGTACAGCTCACTATGAAACACTGCTATTTAATTTCCTCCATTTTGGAAATTGGCCATTTATTCCGACTATTTGTTTCTATCTTTTAAGCAATTACTGATCCATGAAAAGATCTTCCCTATGCTTAATGCTTTCTCTATGTTAAAGCTTTTGGTTTTGGATCATTTGAAAAGCTTTCTGAATATCTGCGTACACTATATCTACCATGTCCTTTTCCACGTTTGTTGGCACTCCTAGAGAACTCTGATAGATTGGTGAGGCATGATTTCCTTCACAAAAGCCATGTCATCTCTTCCCCACTATATTAGTTTCATGTGTGTCTGTTAATTCTGTTCTTCTTCAAGCGATTCTCAGATACATTCAGTAATAGGTGTCTCCATGCCGGAGCGCCGGATTGGTTGGAACTTTTTGCCCTCAGCTGCCAGAAGAGGGCAGGCGGCCACTGCCCCCCACACCACCCCATAGCTATATATGTGGCCGCCGCCCAAACACTGCCCAGTTTAATTTCTTCTGTCTTCACATCGGTTGTGAAACTGCCCGCTCCTTGAGCTTCACAAGCAGCCTGTCCTTCTCTCACTGTATGAGCATCTTGCCTGACTGGGAGCACCTATTTCTGGATGCAGTTCCACCAAAGACAGTCTCCCTGTCCAGGCTGGAAGATCACGCTACTCCGTCATCTGTCATGCCAGGCTTCAAACCCTGTGCCGAATGCGGCAAGGCCTTCCCGCGGGACGATCCTCATGAGATGTGCCTCCGGTGCCTGGGAGAGAGCCACATGGTCACTGCGTGCTCCATCTGTCTGTCCTTCAAGCCGAGGACAAGCAAGGACACGGAGCAAAGGCGCCGTACCCTGGTCTCTGAGCAGGCTCGGCAGCCCTCTCCCAAGGCGTCAGGACCTCCTGTGGTACCACATGCAAGTTCGGCACCGGGACCCAGACGGCACTGTGCCAACAGGGGCTGCAGGAAAAGCTTGGTACCGACTGTGGTACTGTGGCGCCAACACAGCCCCGCGTCCCAGACACCGGGCTCTGCCCGGGACTGGTCATGCTCAACCTGGGTACCGCAGCACCATCATAGTCCCAAGTCTTTGACACGGGTCTCCTCTTGGTGCTGATTGGGGTCAATGCTGAGCTCGACAACCCCAGAGGCAGTAGAGGCTGCAAGGGCACTCGTCCTGCTGCCTGCACCTCCCTCCCTATCACTGGTTAGAAAGGGGAAGCTGGCCTTCATATCGAGGGCCTGAGCCCAACATAAGTGGCACTGCTCCCCTTCCCACCACCAGCCCAGGCCTCCGAAGCCCCAGTGCCTGTTACCCCTGAGCCCCGGTACCCATCAACCCAACCAACAATCGGGAGTTCAGGAGCCAGCTGTCTCCGATAGACCCCACTCCCAGGACAAGTCTCCTAAGGGCAATAACATGTTTGCAGCAGGCCCTTCACATAAACCAAAGGCTTGTAGGGAGACAGCGGGACGTGTACCCTCGAAGTGGCGTTCCTTCCCCGCTCCCTTGATAGATGCTTTTCCTTCCTCACATATGTCCTTTTTCCCCCCCGGGAGCCTTCCCTTTGGGGCACCCCTACCTGGGCACATGCATCAGTACATCGCCAGTCGTAAAGTTTGGACCACACTGGCTGGTCCCATCCCGGTGGTACGAGGTCATGTAAACCAATGTCCCATAGGCCACGGGTCTTGATTCTCAGGTTTCTCATTCTTATGAGCGACCCCTGGGTGTCATTTTATCACAACCAGCTCCTCGCTTTCTATATTCCTCTGACTGATTACCAGCCGCAAAAAAAAAAAAAAAAAAAGAGAGAAGTGGGAAAGAAGAGGAAGACAAGGGGAAATAATCATATTACTACTCCCTCGTGTTGACACAAGGTTATCGATTACCAGCAGTCTTATACAACAGGGACTGCCACAGTGTCATTGGTAGGCTCGCATAGATCTGGGTTATACCCATCAGGCTCATGCGGCCTCCTCTCCTGGTCTGCCTTGTATAGGGCCATTTAGTGGCCAGGCACTGCCTTCTCCGTTGACGATCCAGGTACTCTACTCGCAGTGTACTACTTGAGGTTGTCGGTTACCACCTCTGGCTGCTAGGACTCCCTCCAACTTAGGACGAGGTAACTCTCCTAGGACCTAACCACTGGTAGCCCACCCCTCTATGGGACGCCAAATGTCTCAGATTCCCGCACTTATCACGCTCATAGCACGCGAGTGTCTCATACTGCCGGACCTAGGGAAACATGGTACACCTTCTATTCCCCAGTCCTGGAGGTGCTGGCATCCATCAATGCCAGACCAATGATCCTACGGCCTCCTGAATTCCCTTGTAGGAGGTACATTATCATGTGCTGCTGCCAGAACACTAATCATCTGGGTTTCTCTCACCTCTGCCAGTATGCCTTTAGGCAAAGCGGTTAGAGTCGCGAGCCTCGTCTTTAACCAAGATACGCTGGTATCTCTTCTATCCGTAAGGTGACCTCAGGCCCTCCTGCGTAGGCACCACACTAGGTGCTTGGGCAACTGGGCCTACTTTCTCCTCTGGCTTGGGTCCGGCAATCCCCATTTACCCTTGCTGGGCGATGGTCCTTGGGTCGATCCCCTAGACCTCTCCAGGACCTTGGGCATGGACAATACCCATGTCAGAGTTATGCCATGCTGAAGGCGGAAGAGCCAACTCCACCCACCATCCATCAGCGTGGCTAGCAGTCACCTATTCCTGAATGTATCCGAGCAGCAGTCGAAGAAGAACGGTGGGTTACTTACCAGTAACCATCCTTCTTCGAGATGGGCTGCTCGGATTCATTCAGATCCCTCCCCCCATCCCCGCATCTGGAGTTGGTGACTCCAAGGAACTGGGGAGGGGTCAGGCGGCAGCCACATATATAGCCATGGGGTGCCGCAGGTGGCGGTGGCTGCCTGCCCTCTTCTGACAGGCTACAGCAAAAAGTTCCAACCAATCCAGCACTCCAGAATGGAGACACCTATTCCTGAATGAATCCGAGTAGCCCATCTCGAAGAAGGACAGTTACTGTTAAGTAACCCACTGTTCTTCCTGTAGCTTCAGCCAGTTTTTCCCCCAGTGTATTCTGATTGTATTCCACCTCCCTCCTTGCCTTTGGAGCACCAAAGATGGCCATATGTGGAGATGGGATACTGGGTGGGGTGGCAGGGCTCTGCTGTGGTATATTCTTTCTCACACGTGCTTAGATAGTTGTTTCTTACTCACATGCTCACCAAATACTATATACAGCACTGAGCAGGGGCTTTTTCCCCAGGTCAGATTGCAATGACCTTGAGAAGTTTTGCCTTCTCCTGTAGTATGTGGTTTGGGTGTGAGATTATCTGAGTAAATCTCACTAAATCAATTCCATTCCGCTATGGAGGGGTGGGGGCTTGTGCAGTGGTGCATCTCCATCTCTCCTGTTCTCTGCCACTGGCTTTCATTAGTTTAGTCTCATGTGGGCTACGATACTTTGGTCTAATTTCTTTTGAAAATTAAAATATTTTCCTTGTCTTTCCGTTTTTTTATCTTTCACAATTTATCTGCTACCCTGGGAGCTTGGTTAGTAGGCATGTAGGAGCCCTTTTTCAGATGTGCAAGGGAAAGGAGACATTTCTCCCAACCCCCTTGCACCTTAAGGTAAAAGGGCAACCATCAGTGCAGTGGGCTAAAGAATTTGAAAAAAATCAGGGAAAATACATGCTGGAAGTCTGACAATGTTTCAATTTTTTCCAGCAAATCCGAAAAGCCCCTTTTGGTCCATACAAAATGGCTAGCTCCAGGGAAAAAGAGAGAGAGAGAGAGAGAGAGAGAGAGAGAGAGAGAGAGAGCCTTCACTCGTTGGCATACCAGGATACAATGCAGACTGATGAGCAGCTGTCAGCCCTGTCCTGCAATCTCACATGCCTTGTAATGCCTGCATGTAAGCCATACCCTGAGTATTCATGTGATCTACAACCTTCCAGCCACACTTGAGTTACATTCTAGCTCTCACTAACCTCGCTTATATTGCAAGGTGTCCCCAATTCCTTTTCAGTCTTATATTGTTGAGGAGAGTGCTGGATAGTACAGGACATACATTTCTGGAGGGAAATCTAAGTTATATAAAGGCCATTATTTCTTTAACAAAAATAATATGCACACAACTTGACACCCCAAATGGCGTTTCCAAGAACACATTAGATTAGCCTAAACATAAATAAAACATATTTGTTAACTACAAAGAGAGAGATATTGAGTACAAATAATGAGGCATAAAAGTCAGAAATGGTACTAGAAAAATAAAGATGAAACTCAACTGATGCCTAATTTAACAAACTATGCAAGGTTTTTTCACCATATGCGTTCAGTAGTCTTAATGACCAACGTTCTTAGGCCAGGACCCCTTCTCCAGTCTAAGAGCTGTTTCCTTTGCCATGCAGTGCAGTGAATTGATGGGGGGGAGGATGTTTGTGCCCTGTGTTGTTTATCCCTCCTTTTATATGTTCAGTCCCCTGCTTGAAAAATGGTACCAGGAGACAAAAAGGCTATAGAGAAGGATTTCCCTCCTCCTTTTTTCTCATCTCTTTGAGCTTTGTTTGCTTCCCTTCCTGCCTGATGACCCTCTTTACTGCTTATATGCAAATTAAGCAGAATACATTTCCCTTTGTTTGAAACAGAGCTGTTTGCCAACCTCAGTTTGGAACAGGTATTAGCACATCACAGAGTAATATATAACTTTCCATATAACATTGCCACACATTTTATCAGGATGTTACTGGTCAGCAAGTTATGAGGTTTCAAATGATACTTTATAAGGCATACTTTGCACAAAGATTATTTCAAGAGCATGTAGGGTGCAAATACAGGGATATATCGTGTCACACATCTCACACTGTAGACATTAGCCTAGAGGTTATGGCTTTTACCTGGGATGTGGTGACTATAAAAGGAGAATATCAGTAATTACCAGACTATGGGCTATTCTGTGACTGATTGCTCTAAATTGCTCCAGCTGAAACTATCCTACTTTGTAGAATTATTTAAATTCATTCTGTGAAAGAGAGAGAGAATGCCTCTTTTGCCTAATCCCCAGAGCAGAGATTTGAATTTGCATCTCCTTCATCCCATGAGATCCTTAATCTGCTGGCTATAGACATGTTCTCATTCTTTTACTGATTGAATATGTGGGTATTTTATCAATGCAGAACAACTTCAAAGGAGAGAATGAGAGCACCCCAACCTGGAATTTGCTGAGATAGCTTGCTCAAGTAGCAGTGAGAGAGTTCCTAGTTCAAGTCCTTGCTCCAGGCTTTAAACCTGGATCTTTCTCATCCCAGAAAAGTATCCTAACTACTGAGCTAATAGTCATAACTGAGTGGCATTCACATAGCAAACACAAGATTTTTTTGATGCTGTACATGTAAAAATTTGTCCCTGCTGAAACTAATCAGGTCAATTTCTTATATAGTTTTGGGTCAACAAAAACTGCCTTTTCAACAAATGAACCATTCATCTAAATTTTTTTGATCACTTCTATCACTCTCAGGACTTGTCCTCTAGCAGGGAGTCACAAATGCCACCACTTGAGCTGCTCTTCCAAAACAGGGGTAGAGTGGGGCAAGATGCTCTGATGAGCACAGTATATGTAACTAAATAGCAAAAACAATGAGTCCTGTGGCATATGAGGAGCATTGTATATATGACTAAATAACAAAAACACTTTGTTTTTGCTGTGCACAGACTAACACGGCTACCCCTCTGGAAACCATAACTAAATAGGTTGCCTCATGCCATTATATGCTGGCCTGATGGTCAGGGCAGGGGTGAATAGAACCTTTCAACATTCACTCCTCTAGTACTTCAGAAACAATCCAGGCAGAATCTGGAAAAATAGTGTCATCTACTACTGATGGTACAGACCTCTAGCAAGTCCTAGGAAAGGTACCTTTTAATAATTAACTGGGGCTCTGTGGAAATGTCTTTGTGGAACACCATGTTTATTGCAGATCAGAGACAGGAACTTCAGGTCACAATTACTCAATATACAATGTTTAAAATGGGTCTGCCGTATTTGAAAACTCATCCAGGATTCTGAAGTGAAGCTGGGTTCTTTCTGGCATGTGCATCAACATCAGAAGAGCTGGCTGAATTATTTATTGCAAATCATTTTTCTCAGAAATATAATCAGTTTTATTGTCTGAGTTAACAGCAAAAAGGACAAGGTTTGTATAGATTTGTTTCTTATTCATAGTGTGGCAATTAAATCTTAATCTATGCTTTGTTTACAAATGGATCAATCTGAGTAGTAGCTACTCGAAGGGGGGCAGAAACAGGATTTTTTCTGTTTCAGGGAATTCCATGACTTCAGGTATTTTTTATTTAGAAACAGCACAACAAAATATGAATTTTCCCATGAAACAAAATTAAAAAGGCCCCTACAGCCATTTTGCAGTGATCAAAAAGTTTTCTTCCAATTTCAGCTTCTCTCATTTCATATGAATTATGTTAGATGGGAAAGGAAACAAAATGTTGTTTTGAAATAGAAAAACAAAAAGCACAATTCCAAGCAGGCCTTTTTTAAAATAGGTCTTTATTGAAACACTTCTTTGAAACAAACTGTCAATATCAAAGTCTTCACAAAACATTTAGCTTTGGATGAACTGGAATTTCCTGACTAGTCCTATTTCAAAGGGGTAGCTGTGTTAGTCTAGTAAAGCAAAAAAAGCAAGGAGTCTTGTGGCACTTAAAGACTAACAGATTTATTTATTGCATGAGCTTTCCTGGGAGAAAGCCCTAGTAGCTTTACCTACTGTATGATCCTTTACTTACCTCACTTGGTATTATTTCTGCTCACTGACTGGACTCCCAAGATTAAATGTAGAAGAAACTGGGATATAAAAGGTCACCAAAATTAGTGGTGCATCAGCCTTATATTTCTTTGACTCCGGCAGGAAGCCTTGAGAATAGTGACCATGAGGATGGTCAGTAAAAGAAGATGGAATGCTAAAGGTCCAGCCATGTGAGAACACTCAGTTCATGCTACAAGTAAAATCAACAGGAATTTAAGTAGTCCTCACCTGGCAGGACTGGCCCATGAAGAGGATAACAAAACTGACAGGGTGTAACAGGCGTAGCATTATATGGGCTTAAAGAATAATTTTGACTGTCCACAAGGACTGGAATAGTAGAAATGGTAATGTCTCTGTAAGGTATCGCAAGAAATACAAAGTCTGTTTCTGCTCTCAGTTACTCTGGTGTAAATCAGCATTCATTCCAGTTAAGTTTATGGAACTACAGCTGTATAAAACAGGGAAAAGGCATAGAATCAGAATCAAGCCCATTAGTTTTAGTAGTCAAACCGAATTTGAGTAATTTGTTAAATTATAGTGATTTGAGCAATTCATTAATTTAAAACCACTGGGGTGGACAGTGGACAAACAGATCTCCTAATTATTGAATTTATAGTACTTCCTTTCCTGTTTATTCCTTTTTCTGGTAAACTGTTTCCACTTAGGCTGTGTTCACACAGCCTCCTTATTTCGAAACAACAGAGGTTGTTTCGAAATAAGGTTTTGGCTGTTCACACGCCACACAGTTGTTTCGGAACAATGGTTCCTGTTGTTCCGAAACAACCGCATTGTTTCGAAACAAGTTAAACCCGGCCTGTGGGCGAAACAACGTTGTTTTGCAACTGTTGTTTCGAAACAACACCGTGCGAACGTGTTGTTTCAAAACAACGGTGGTTTCGAAACGACTTGTTTCGAAACAACCGTCGTCTGACCATGTTGTTTCGAAACGATGGTGAGTCGTTTCGAAATAACTGTTGTCCGGAATTGCTATTTCAATTCTGGCTTTTTTTCCTTATTTCGAATTAATATTTTGTTAATTCGAAATAGGTTGTTTCGAAATAAGCATTATTTTGATATACGGTTGTTTCGAAACAACCGTATCGAAATAACCGGCTGTGTGAGAACACAGCCTTAGACAACTTTATAGAAAATAATGCCAAAGAAAAATTTCTTTTCTTTATGGAAGCGGGGATGTCATCTGTGGTTCATCCATGTTATCTGCAGTTGCAGTTTAATTTAATACTTTGGGTCAGAAAGTATATGGAGTTTGCAAATAAGATTATTTTTATAAAAGTACACTTCAACAGTTATAAGAAAAGTTATGGGTCTGATTCTGATCTCATTTACATCTTTTATGTCAGTGTAACTATTGAGTTCAGTGGAACTGAACCTGATTTTTCACCTCTGAAATGAGACAAGAATGGAAAAGGAGCCTGTCTGGCTGGATAGGTATTTTGTGTGAGAATGCACATTGTGTTACAGTGCCAAGACAGTTACTGTGCCAAGATCCTCTTGCAGAAGGAGGCATGATATAGCTATCCTGGGAATAAGAAAAATTTGAATTTTCTGGCATTTTAAAAATGAAAATCACAAGCATAAAAAAAAACTGAAAACAGATGGCCAAGTGTATTATCTCTTAACAGATACTATTTTTTTGGAAATTTTTTCCTGTGGATTGAAATGGGCACCTTGCTCACTTAACTTTATAGGATGTGCCATTAAGAAAAATGCAATTTGTTTCTGCAGAGTAGAGAAGTCTATTCAAGTTTTTTGTTTTGTTTGATTAAAGGCCCATGCTAGTCTTGATATGACAAGATCTTTCCCCAGACTTTAAGAATAAGATTCACAGGGTGAAACCCTGACCCGCCAAAGTCAATAACTAAACAGATTTTTTTCAGAAACTGGTTTACCCAACACAACATTTCTTAAAATACCCTAAGACATGGTGCAATCCCTTTACTGGCCTAAAGCTTATAGGACTGATCTAAAAGCATAACAACACTGTGAGTATAGTAATATAAGTAGTAAATGGATGTATGTTGCTGTGGTTAGAATCAATGAGAATACAATCAGTTGCTACAAGAGCTTGATAGCTTGTGATGTATTGTAGAATCAATATGAATTATTCCTTGAATGTCAGAGTAATTAGAAACAAGATAATTCTTGGCTTTATACGTTTTAGATGAGCAATAATACAAAAGTGTAAATGTATGTCTACACACATGCTTAAATTTGACCTAATAAACATTAGGTCGAATTTAAAAATAGAGCTGTTTACACAGCACTTGGGTGATTCAACCTAAGGCTTCCCTTAGGTCAGATCCAAGAGCGGTCCCTTCAAAGTCACAAAACCTCCCGTAACTTTGAAGGGGTCATCAATTTGAATGCTAAAGTTCGAATTGATGCTGTGTAGACATATGAATGCGAACTAAAGTTAGTTCGATTTCATATTTTTGACCTTCCTCCTCAGGTGCATAGCACCCTGGAAGGAAGACCAGCGCCAGCCCCACTGTCAAACCCCGCTGTGGGCGGGGAACAGAGGCAGCCCCACTGCAGGGCTGTCAAACCCCACTGTGGGCGGGGAGCAGAGGCAGCCCCCTGTGGGGCTGTCAAACCCTGCTGCTGCTTTTGACAGCCCCTGGCAGAGCTGCCTCTCCTCCCTGCCAGCAGCAGGCTTTGACAGCCCCACGTGGGGCTGCCTCTGCTCCCCCCCAGGCAGCGGGGTTTGACAGCCCCATGTGGGGCTGCTTTCGACAGCCCCCAGTGGGGCTGCCTCTGCTCCCTGCTGCCAGTGGGGTTGGACAGCCCTGTGGGGGCTGCTTTTGACAGTCTTCCGTGGGGCTGCCTCTGCTCCCCACTGCTAGCGGGTTTGACAGCCTCGTGTAGGACTGACAGAGCGAGGGTTGGGGGGGATGGATTCCCTCAGCCCCCACAGTGGAATGGGGAAGAAAGGATTCCCCCAGCCAGGTGCTGACAGTGCAGGGCTCAGGGAATCCTTTCTCCCCCACCCCCACTGGGCTGTGTGTGGGGGGTGCCCTGGGTCCACGAGCCCTGCCAGGGGAGAACGTCCCCAGCCAGGGTCCTGTCTTCTGAGACACAGTTGGGGGAAAGTGTCCCCTGCCCAGCTCTGGCCACAGGGCACCTAGAGCTGGGCAGGGGATGCTTTTCCCCGTGCTGGGCTGCAGGGGCTGGAGCCTGGCAGGGGATTGGGTGGCAACATGGCCAGGGGGCCATACCTCCCATGATGCCCCTCTTGCAAGTCAAACTAGCACATCCTGTCTATGGACATGCTAGTTCAAATTGGTTTTCCTACTCTAGACATGTTAGTTCGAATTGACTCAATTCAAACTAATCATAATTAGTTTGACTTGATTGGTTTGAACTGAGTCAATTCGAACTAACAGTCTAAGTGTAGACATACCCTAAATTCTCATAGTATGAATTTTAAAACTGATGGCTCAAATCCATACCTCACTAAATGTACATATGATTAGTTATCATTTCCTGGCACTTTTTTCACTTCCCATCATCATGCAGTCTCCATATGTAATACCCAGTAAGTAAGTATTAAAATCATATTCAGTCTGTCGCAGTGCAAATTCAGAGATTATTTCAAATATATCAGTGAACGGTAGTTCTCAGCTTAAAACAGTTTGAAAGCTGTCTTCCCATCAAAGTCAGAGAGCCACAAAAGTATTATATTATGTAGAATACAAAAGGTCTGAAACAAGTTTATTAGAGTTCCATTAAACAATGGTGAATAATTTACTTTAGTTGCCGGCTCAAACACAGATTTAAATCATCTTTCTGCTTTGTTTATGATGTATGTGCACATTATTTCTGTTTTTTCTCCATCTAATGGAGTCATCTAGTGCACTGTCATGGAGATATATTGCAACACTTCAGACAAATCTGAGTAGAAAGCTGCATTCAGACTATGAAATGCTAAATGAAATTTCAGGGTGTCTGGCTGGGAATCATTGATCTAAAGTTACAAAATAAACTGTTGCACTTTTACAGGCTATAAAAATATTAAATAGTCAAAATTCCATTAATGTAGTGGTGTGACTTAGTTTTCACAAGTGGAAGCTAGTGTTATGCTGTCTAAAAATAAGTCAGTACAATAAAACTAACACACAAAGGTGCTGGTCAGAGACAATTTACAACAGCTGTTAAAGATCACAGTTTACCTGATTTAAAAATGGGGACAAAAAGACTTCCTGGAGGCTCCACTAAATTTAACAAGCATAAACATCAAGAAATTCTAAATGATAGTTCCCACAGCAGTCATGACTCCTCATCCTGGTTTCCAGACAGCATTTAGTCATGCTTTATATAGGATCCTGGCAAACCCAATTGGGGAGTGAAGAAGCCTGTTACAAATTTCATAGATCCATGTGTTGTCTCATTTGGAGTACAAGATTGTTAGTCATAAACAGATTAATCAGGCACCTGACTAGTTGATTTGTGCATACACCATGATACATTGGATTGACAGTTGCCTATATACACAGCATGCTAACTTTTTATTCCCTTATTTCTGAAAGTTGTTAATAAGTAACTTGCCTTCTTCTGTTGAAGGCAGAACCACTTTACTCTTCCTTCAGTATCCTGTCTTGTAATACCTCCAGTTTCTATAAGCCCTCATATTCAGCTATGTTCTCCTTTACTTCCCACTGCTGCAGCGATCCCTGCCACCCGCCAGTTCTCTAGGCCTGTATTAGAAGTGATGCTACTGTGCCTCTCTTCTGCTTTTCCTCCTAGTGCTGTATCGTTGCCTTTCTGCTGCTACTGAGCATCTTTCCTTCACAGTTTACCACACAGGCCTCTTGTGGAGACACCATGGTTTGTTCCATAGTCCCCAGATTTCAAATCATATGCCTGGAAATGGGGACCCTCTCTCCCCTCCCCACCCCCCACACTTGCCTTCCACCAGGTCTATGCTCTTGGGACTGCAGGAATTACCCCAGACATAACTGCTGCACTCATATCAACAGCAACAATTTTATTTGGATAGGGACTAAGCTTCAACCAGGGGTGTTGCTGGCGCCTGGCACGTGGTGCATGTGTCCTGAGCTCTGGCGACAGTGCCCCAAATGCCCAGGGTGATCCCTGCCTCTCCTAGCCCCATCTCTGGCCAGGTAGTTGGGGCCTGGCTGGCCCCTGACTCTTCTGGGCTAGGTTGCCTGCAGCAGTCACTGTCTCACCCGGCCCTGGCCCTGGCTGAGGATCCAGGGCTGGGCTGACAGTGGCAGGAGCCCAGTGTCCCGACTCCGGATCAGGGCCAGGGGGTGGACCCAGGGCTCAGGGGGCAGAGCCTTGGCCCTGGGGCTTTCCCCGGGGCAATGATGCTCTTGGCTTCAACTAGTGGAAGAGACCATTCAGGGCCATTTAAGGGAAATGACATTACAGCTATAACTTTCACTACAGATTTGCTGAAACTACATTCCCCAAAAGAATATTGTTTCACTGAAACTTCTTTGACCAATTCTTACTCACACATCTCTAGCAATAACATAGTTCTCAGCTCCCCATATGTGCTGATGCAGTAAGTAAGTTGGTTAGTCTTTAAAAGTGCCACCGGACTCCTTGTTTGTTTTACCCTACATCCTGACTCAAAGTCCAAACGCTCCCCAGGATGGACTTTGTTTTGGGACTGAATCAGGGTTGTATAAAGAAGAAAACTTATTTGTAGGCTTAATTTTTTTCCAGAAGTTCAAACTTGAAAGGTGTGTGATGAATCAGGCAGGGGATTTCAGAAAAATTAAAAATCATTAAGGCATTTCAGTGCTGCCTTGAAGAACTGGATTATTTTATTGCCTCTACCATAAAGCTCCAGTGTGATGCTAGATAAATCATTTTAATCAACATTTTTGCTGGTGGTCTCTAATTTTGTTCCTTATTTTCTGGGTACCCAGTTTGAGACTTGGGGCCAATTTGTGGAAGTGCTGAGAATTACTGGAATAAAGGTCAATTGGAACTCTGCTCTGAACTTAGAAAAGTGCTTTGTCTCTGCAATAAAACAATAAAATAATCCTAGAAATGAAGTCCTCAACTTCTTCAGTCAAGGACCAAAAATTAGTTGACAAAATTGATTATTTTGTTTTTAATCTCTGTACCTCAACTCCTATCTCATAATATTATAGCAATGTTACCTCCTCAAATCACAGGGGTATTGTGAGGACAAATTCATTAATGTTTATAAAGAACTAAGGAAGCACCATTCAAAAGCCCACGAGAAAATTGGACATTCAGAACTGCGTTTGAATAGGGTGGAGTAAATAAGGCTAGGGGCTCACGGAACAGTAAGACAAAAGAAATATTAAATAGCTATTGATTGAGTAAACGTTGTCCATCCTGTGTATTGTGTGGGCCTGTGGATAAAAGATCTGAGTACATAATTGAAGATTTATCATGCTGCACAGTTAGAAGAGCACTCTCTGAAGATTACACAGGCAACCTTTTAAATTGTCTAATTTTAGGTCTGCTGAAGGCAGACAGACTTTTTGTTTGCCATGGGACATATATTAAAAGGTATCGTCCTATCATTTTGTGCAGTGACGAGGGTGATAAGGTACCATGAAGAGTTAAAGCAGTGCTGACTTCTTTTGCCTTTTAAACACTTTAAATGATCATGTAATTCAATTGCAAGAGGAACAATTACAGTTTATCTTTCAGAATGCTTTGAATACCACCACAACTCAGAAATTGTTCTTTCTGAATATGATGTCATAGAATAAATTTGAAAGAGGCTTTCTTCCTAAATTAAAATGTAAAGACAGTCTTCTAACTGAAAAATTGGGAAAATGGAGTCTTTTTGAAAACAAAATAAAAGAGAATTGGACTACCCAAACAGGGCAGGATTGTTCCTGTACTAATTTTAATAGTGAGTTGTCCATTCTAGTTTCAAATTAAAAAAAAAAAAAGAAAAAAAAAAAAAGACCAGGTCTCTGCAGTGCCTTTGGGAGTCCATTCTATACATTTTTAGTCCTTTAGATCTCACTCTGGAATATTCCTGGCCATCCAACCTACAATATTTTTTTTTTAACTTCATCTTTTTTTATTCCTAATTGTGCCACTGTTCATTAGCCTAAATCAAGAGTCCTTACAGTTTCACATAATAGACCTTGGAGTAATAATAGAATGTCTTATGACTTCCGTAACACAGTCTCTCACCCTCCCGAAGGGGAAGGGCCAGCCAAGTGGGGTCTCTGGCCCCCTAAAGGGGCGAGACCACCAAGTCTTTGGCCCCTTGGCAGGCCAAAAGTTTCAGTCTCAGGCCCCTGCAGAGCCACATACCATGTCTCTACCACTTGGTAGGGTAAAAGTTCCAGTCTCAGTCTCTAGGTTAAGGGGGAAATGGCAATGCTGCCTCCCGGGTTGCTGACCCATGAGGGGCATGGGGTGCTGGGACAGGAACTAATGAAGGCGTGGGGTTGCACAGCTCCACTGTGTCCCAATCTAGGTCCCTGACAGGGGCTGAGGCCTCCAGGCCAGGGTCGATGGGGTCCTGGCTGCAACATGCCAACCCTGAAAGTGGGCCCTATGGGACCTGAAGACTTGGTGCAGGGGTCAGCGGGGTCCTGGCTGCAACATGCTGCCCTTGAGATGTAGCTTCCCACCGAGGGTTGAGTCCCCCACTCCCCTGGGTCACCTCTGGTCCCAGGCTTTAGCAGCACCTCATCCGCTGGCTCCTTGGGAAAGTCGCCCAGGGGTAGATTGTAAAACCCCTCCATCTTGTCTGGTGGTGGCAAGTTGGGGAGTCCTTCAGCTTCTTCTGCCAGGGGTAACTCCTCCAGGTCATTGGAGATGGGCAGAGGTGCAGGGTCCTCAGCAGCCAGAGGTAGCTCCTCTAAGTTGCACAAAGTGGGTTGAGGGTCAGGGTCCCTGATGGGCGATGACTCAGGACCACTTGCCAGCCCCCCTACTAGCAGCTCCTTCTGTGGGCGTGGGGTGGCCCAGGGCTCAGGCAGTGGTCCCCAGTCACCGGCCGTGGGCAGCCCCCGCCAGACCACTGGTCTGGGGTCTGGAGGCCAGAGCCCAGCTCTCCTGCGGGGCAGCCTAGGATCAGGAGGGAGCAGAGCTGCATCCTTCCCCTTCAATGGCCTGGCTTGAACTGAGCTGGGTGCCTCCCCTTTTATACTTCCTGTCCTGCCCCTCCACTTCTGGCCTGATTGACAGCCCACTCCTGGCTCTGCCCCCTTGCCATCATGCAGATCTGTCTGGGCTCTCTCCAAGGGGGGGGCCATGCCTTCCTGCTACAACTTCTTATCCCATCTTGACCCATCTTACTACTGACTGATAATAAAATAAAATCCCTCTGACAGCTATGACAATTGCTTACAATATTTTAGAAGTCTATTTTGAGCCCATTTTAATGTGAGTTAAGAGCTGTAAACAAGAGGACCCAACAATCTGTGACCAACCCTTCTCTATGAACTGTCAGCAAGTTTTCCACGAACCAGTTCTCAGAATACTCCATGTTAATAATTCCTTCCATCATGTTTACATCTTTTATATACCTGAAGTTGGTTATCATATTCCAGCTTAGTTTTTTCTCTCTGAATCATGCTATATGTATTTAGTTTTTAATCTTTCCCTCTAAAAATGTCATCCCTTGTCCATCGCCAACGTGCACAAACTGAGATTATTGACAAGCCATATCACTTACCGCATAACCTCAGCCATGAAGAATGCAATACCACCCACAGCCTCAAAAACAACTCCAACATTATAATCAAAGAGGCTGACAAAGGAGGTGCTATGGCCATCATGGATAGGTCAGATTACAAACGGGAAGCGGCCAGACAACTCTCTAACACCACATTCTACAAGCCATTACTCTCTGATCCAACTGAGGAATACCAAAAGAAACTACAACATCTTCCCTAAGGAAGCACAGGAACACGTCTACACAGACATACCCCAAGAGCCCCCACCAGGGATATTTTATCTACTACCCAAGATCCACAAACCCTGGAATCCTGAATGCCCCATCATCTCAGGCATCAGTACTCTCACAGCAAGATTGTCTGGCTATGTGGCCTCTCTCCTCAGGTCCTGTACCACCAGCTCTCTCTTTGACACAACCAACTTCCTGAAAAAACTACAATCCGTCGGTGGTCTCCCAGAAAACACCATCCTAGCCACTATGGATGTAGAAGCCCTCTATATCAAGATTCCTCACAAAGATGGACTACAACTCCTCAGGAAGAGATTCCCAATTGATAACATGGCATACCTGGTAACTGAACTTTGTCACTTTGTCCTGACCCACAACTACTTCAGATTTGGGGATGATCTATACCTCCAAGTCAGTGGCACAGCTATGGGTACCCCCGCATGGCTCCACAGTACGCCAGCATCTTTATGACTGACCTAGAACATCACTTCCTAGCATCTCGTCCGCTATTGCCTCTCCTTTATCTGCATTACATTGATGACATTCTCATCATCTGGTGTTACCAACTTTGCCCACCAACTCGGGGTATGCTCATTTATTAGAGTTACTTTCTCTTTGGGGAAAATGATAATTTTATTAGTGTGCTGCTTGTGTCACTTGTGTTTCTATATAGGCGCATCTGAGCTGACCGGGTCTATCAGCACTCTCAGCTGACCCCTTATGTGTCCCTGAACTCAGTAGGCTGGGTCACACAGCTCTTCTCTGCTGCTACGCTTATGTGTGCCTGTACCACACCAAACTAGGCTTGATTATGGCTCTTGAGCAGGCTGGGTCACACATCACTTTTCAGCTGCTACCCTTATACGCCCCTGGAGTCAATGAGCAAACCTTACAGGGCTGTGGGCATCACAGGGATCTTTGGCTAGGTAATAGAAGCGTTGCTCCAAAGCAATATAAAGAAACCAAGACCACAAAAGAGAGGGAATGATGTCTTAGAAGAGTCTGGAAACTGGCTTGATAACAAAAGGCCTTTTATTGCTAGGTATCTAAGGAAAGAAGAATACCCCAAAATACCCAGTTACAGAACTGATAAACATACGAGGAAAGAAAAACACCCAGCTACAATATTACCTAGATTCTACTGTATCAGGCCTAGAGAGAGAGTCATAATTAACAAAGAGGGAGAGAGGTTGAGAGAGAGAGAGAGAGAGAGAGAAGCTGGTGGGGGGGGGGTCTCACCACTCTGTGTAGCAGAAAGGTTTCCAGGTTGTGCAGATTGGGGTCAGAGGCTGGATGGAAACAAAGCTCCCACAGCAATCAGCAAGAAGAGGAAAAGCCAGATCCCAGTGGAAATGATACAGCTTTAGATCCAAGCATCAGGACTCAATCAGGATCCAGTCAGGACTTGCACAGGACACAGACTACTGTGTCAGGACTTGCAAAGGACACACACTACTGTACTGTTGGATATGGGTAAACGTTTTTTATAAGGACTTGTTTAAGTGGCCAATACACATTCCTGGCTGGGTGTAATGGTTCAGAGAAGCTCACAATACAATCAGGCAGACTCAGTAGTTTGGGTATCAGTTATCATGTCTGTGACTAGAAGGGTCTGATAATTGCTGAATTTGTTTGTGTTGGTGTGAGGTCCCCCATCATGCAATGCTTCCTTGCTTCTTCAATCCCAGAGTTCAGTGCAGTTCCTGCTTCTTCAGTCCCAGGGTTCAGTGCAGTTCTTGCTTTGGAGCCTGGATCTCCATAGTCATTGCAAATGAAGCTCCATTTACTGTGCTGATGGCTTTTGGATATGGGTAGATGAGAATGTCTCCCATTTCCTACTGTTTTTGGTTTTCAGTTCAAGCAGAGGTTGGGGGATGTGTGTGTGGCAGGGGAAGGCACAGGCTGGATACTATGGTCTGATTCCTCAAGAACACAGAGCTGACACGTAACACTGGACCCATAAGAAAGAGTCCCTGGAAGAATTCCACCAAGACTTCAACAGTTTCCACCCCACTATTAACCACAGCCTTGACCAGTCTACACAAGAAATCTACTTCTTGGACACTACCATACGTATGAGATGGAGTCATTAACAGTACCCTATACTGAAAACCAACTGACTGAAATGCATGCCCACATGCCTTCAGCTTCCACCCGGGATACATTACATGGTCCATCATCTACAGCCAAGCTTTAAGGTACAACCGGATCTGCTTTGACCCCTCAGACAGAGACAAACACCTGCAAGATCTCTACCAGGCATTCCTGAGACTAGAATATCCACTGGGTGAAGTGAAAAAACAAACTGACAGAGCGAGACAGTTACACAGGAGCCACCTACTTGAGGACTGACCTGACAGAGAAAACAACAGAACACCTCTGGTAATCACTTACAGTCCCCAGCTTAAATCTCTCCAACATATCAAAGATTTACAACCTACCCTCAAAGATTACCCCACACTTTCTCAAGTGCTGGGAGGTAAGCCTATGCTTGCGTACAGACAGCCTCCCAACCTGAAGCAAATACTTACCAGAAACTGAACACCATACAACAAGACCACCAACCCATAAATCTATCCTTGCAACAAACTCTGTCACCAACTCTGCTTGCATATTGACTCCAGCGACACCATCACAGGCCCCAAACACATCAGCCACACCATCAGGAGCTAATTCACCTGCACATCTGCTAATGTGATATACGCTGTCATGTGCCAGCAGTGCCCCTCTGCCATGTACATTGGCCAGATTGGACTGTCCTTACGTAAAAGGAGAAATGGACACAAAATGGACATCAAAAATGAGAACATCCATAAACCAGTTGAAGAACACTTCAACCTCCATGGACACCCAGTAGCAGACTTGAAAAATTGCCATACTTCAGAAAAGAAACTTCAAAAACAGACTTCAGTGTGAGACTGCAGAGTTGGAGCTAATCTGCAAGTTTGACAGAATCAGACTGGATCTGAATAAAGACTTAAAATGGTTAGCACATTACAAAAAGTGATTCACTTGTTCATGCATTCTCTCCCTTTGATCAGCTCGTGTGAATGGGCCCCATCTGCTCTGAACTGCCTTTGCTAACACTTGCGCTCCTCCACCCTAGCATGTGTATATATACCTGTCAACTGTAGTTTCCACTTCATGCATCTGACAAAGCGGGTTGGAGCCCACAAAACCTTATGCCTGAAGAAATCTGTTAGTCTATAAGGTGCTACAGGACTCTCACTGCTATCACACTCTTTAATTGTCATGTAAATAGGAAGTAGGGGAGGTTTGTAGAATTTTGTAGCTTTTCTCTTCCATAATCAAAAATATTACGAAGACTCTTTACTGGCTACCTACATAGTCAATAGGAGTTGAACAATTTACTCTTAAAGCAGACAGCTGAACAATATTTTCTCATTGAAGATGCAAACTACATGTCTAGAAGGCATATTACTTCATTTTGCTGTGCAACATTCTCTATTTCCTTTCCATTCATGACTGTCCATGAACAAAGAAAAAAGTCAAGGTCTTGATTCACTGGCATAATGCCATGGCATAATGCCATAGCATATTGCATGAATTATTTAATAATTTCAGAAAGTCTGTTAAAGGATATATTTATTTTTGGAATTTTCAAAATTTGAAGAGGCTTGATATAACAGAAGGAGATCTGTCTATTCCCAGGTTTATACGGCTGGTTTCTAAAAAACCAGGTGGGGTTTTATTTTCCACCTTGGATTTGCTTCCAAATCTTCTTGTGCTGAGTCAAATACTTTGGTTCTTCTTGAGATGTTTTCTTCCTTCCATATAAAATGTAGAATTGTCCAAATATTGCTAAGTTCCAAAGTCGCAGCCGTGTTAGTCTACTAAAGAGAAAAAAAAAAGGCAAGGAGCTTTGTGGCACTTAAAGACTAACAGATTTCTTTATCACATGAGTTTTCATGGGAGAAAATGCTACTTCATCAGACACTTTGAAGAGAGGGAACTTACAGAATGGGATGAAAATAAATGCAGGGGAGTGTAAGACATGGGATCAGGTCATACTGTAACAGCAAATCAGAGTATTTGTAAAGATTCAAACTCCAGGAAACAGCATATGGAGGGAGGGTGAAGCTGAATGACTTGTTATAATGGGAAAAGAATCCATAGTCATGATTCAGTCCTGCTTTCACACAATGTAATCTGCATATTAGTTCAATTCTGGCTGTTTCTCTTCGAAAGTCTTGATGTCCCATTGATTTTCTTGAGGACCATTGTTTACAAATCAGCAGTGGAGTGATTAGGAAAATGGAAGTGCTCAGCAACCGTGTGTGTGTGTGTGTGTGTGTTGATTTCTGATGTCAGTTTTGTGCCCATTTAGTCTTCTGTGTAGGGAATGTCCTGTTTGTCCAATGTATAAGGTGCAGGGGCATTTCCAGCCCATGATAATATAAAGCACATTAGTGGATGAGCAGGTGAATTAGCCCTTGATGGAGTAGTTGGCATGATTAGGTCCTATGATGGTGTCTTTTGTGCAGGCATGTGGACAAAGTTGGCAGCGTGGTTTGTTGCAGGGATATGTGCCTGTTTTAATGTTTCTGTTGTTAGATCTGTAGTTGCTGGTGGGCACAAAACTGACATCCTCAAAGGAGGGGAGTGCTGGGGATAAAGAGAGTACACCAACCATTAGTCACACATAGGACAAACAGATTGCGCTGACAGCTGCTCTGCAGCCTGAGTAGAGAGGCACAGGTTTCCTCTTTCCTGTCCTTCCAGTGAGAATTACTCAGCACCCAGACAATTTACCTAATTTGGGTAGATTTGTCCCTAGATCTGTGACATGCCAACACGTGTGATTCTGGCAGCTGTCTTCAGTTAGTGAAGAAGAAGAACAGACGTGGAACTTGTGTGGTAACATAGTACAACAATAAATCAGGATGTGATGTTAGTCATATTCCTCTCTGCCCCAAACCTTCTTGGTGCACAGATAGCAGCAAACTTATTTCTTTCATGTCATGCTTTCATGGCACACAGTCACAACCAGCTCTTGCTAACTGACCATGATCATATCTTAATATGACTGAATGGGGGGAGGATGGACACACAAACTTTCTGAACTAGTGAGACACAGTTTCTGATAATTTGTCTCCAATCAATTTCACATGCTACTCCTCAGGCTCCGAATTGTTTGCAGCAAGTGACTTGGGGCAGGATCTGGCTCTTCACTGCTTGCCGGCAGCAGCAGGAGATGGCTCCTAACTCCCACACACACTTGCAATAAGGGGCTCAGGGTTGGTTCCGGCCCCATACCACTTGCCAGAGGTGGCAGGAGCCAGACTGGGGCCAGGGAGTCAGATTGGGGCAGGCAGCAGTGCAGGGGGTGGGGCCCAGGCTATGTCTACACTGTGTCAACTTCAAAGAGTCCCAGAAAGTAGACATAGCCAAGCAGGCCAGGGTCAGGGTTGAAGTCCTGTTCAGAAGCTGTAATTTTTTCCTCGTGATGCAGAAACCAGTGGATTGACAGTCCAGAAATGCAAGGTACAGCACCCATCTAGCAACTTCCATCAGCCCAGTCAGCTAAAAGGATTCATAGGGTATGTCCACACAGGGCTTTTATTTTGAAACAACACTCGTTGTTTTGAAATAAAAGTCCCTATGTCCACACGACGTTTTCTGTTTTGACAGGAGGGAGCTCCTTGTTTCGAAACAAGAGCTATCCTTTCGAAAGAGCTTAAACCACTTGCTTTTGAAAGGAGGGTTATTTCGAAACCAGTTGTTTTGAAATAACGCCGTTTGGACATGTTATTTCGAAACAAGGATTGTTTCGAAATAACAAGGACCTTCTCCCCAGCGTACATAGCTCCCTGGACAGGGATCAGCACCCTGGCCAGGGTGCTGAGTGGAGTGCAGGGGGTCAGAGGGTGCCCCAGCCAGTTCCCCCCCCGCTTCCCCTTGCTGGGAGCAGGGGGGGTGGGTGCCTCAGCCCCCTTTGCCCCCCCACCCCTGGCAAGGGGAAGCAGGGGGAAGCCGGTTGGGGCACCCCCAGGGCTCTGCCCCCCCCCCCGCCCGCCCAGGCTGTGAGGGAGCTGCTGGCCCCGCAGCCCGGTCAGGGCAACTGCAGCCTCTGCGGGGTGGCCGCTCCAGGGGTGGCTCACCCCACTGCTGGGGCTGTCCCCAAGCCTGGGATACCCCATCCCCCGGCCATACCTCCAGAATCCCCGGCGTGACGCTCTTGCGGGAGGCATGGCCGGGGCATCCCCCGGCCACGCCTCCCGCAGGAGCGGGGACGCCGGGGACTCCGGGCCGGCGCTCACTTCAGCCCTGGCAGCAGCGGGCTCCAGCCCTCTGCAGGCACCCATGGGGTGCAGCGCCCCTCTGCACTGCACCTTGTGAGTGCCTGCAGTCCCCTCCCCAGGCGAAATAGCAGGTCCACACTGTGGACCTGCTATTTCACTCCCTTATTTCGCGGACATAGTTTTTGTCCTGCGAAATAAGTTGTTTCGAAATAACATGTTATTTCGAAACAGCTTGTTTCAAAACGTGTTGTTTCGAAACAAGCCTGCCCTGTGTAGACATAGCCCTACTGATCCAGCCCAATATGCTGATGGCCTTTTTGGCAACAAGGGAACACTATTCACATCCATCTTCCCATCCACCCTCCAGGTCCTTTTTCTAAAGAGCTGCTACTTAACCAGTCAGTCCCCAGGCTATAGAGGTACATGGGCTTTTTTCCCTCCCAAGTTCAGGACTTTGCATTTGTCCTTGTTAAACCTTATGGCTGTGTTCACACGCACAGGGTTATTTCGAAACAAGTTGTGTCGAAACAACTTGTTTCGAAACAGCACCTTATTTCGAAATATCTTATTTCGACTTAACAAAATATTAATTCGAAATAAGAAAAAAAGCGGGAAATGAAATAGCATGTTCATTGTGTGAACATGCTATTTCGTTACCCCTGGGGGTGAGCCGCTGCTGGCTCACCCTGCAGCCCCAGAAAGGGGGCTGCAGGCACCAGCAGCAGGTGAGCCACTGCGGGGTGGCTCAGCCCCCCCGCCAGAGCTGCCCCCAGACCCCGCCGGCGGGTCGGGGGCGCGGGGCTGAGCCCGGCGCCCCGGACCCGCTGGCGGGGTCGGGGGAGCAGCCCGGGCTGCTGGCTGAGCCTGGCGCCCTGGACCCGCTGGCAGGGTCGGGGGAGAAGCCCAGGGCTGAGCCCCACCTGTGCCCGCAGCTGGGCTCTGCAGGCACCGGGGGGATTCAGCGCTCTGCAGCGCTGACCCCCGCCGGTGCCTGCAGCCCCCCCTTTGCAGGCACCCGTGGGGAGCAGCGCCGGGCAGCGCTGACCCCCGCCAGTGCCTGCTGGCCAGGGGACACCCCTGAGCACCTTGGCCAAGGTGCTGAGTGTTCCCTGGCCAGGGTGCTGAGGCGGCAGCCCTTTAAATGTTGTTTCGGAACCTATTGTTCCGAAACAACATGTTCACAAGCGTTGTTTCGAAACAAGCATTTCGA
>ML682060.1:36440403-36454831 GCA_007922195.1 Podocnemis expansa
TTTCGAAACAACGAGGTTGTTTCGAAACAAAAGTGCCGTGTTCACATGCGTTGTTTCGAAACAAGCATTTCGAAACAAGGTTGTTTCGTCCCCAAATGGAGTTTAACTTGTTTCGAAACAACACAGTTGTTTCGAAACAAGGGCTTCCCTTGTTTCAAAACAACTGTGCGTCGTGTGAACATGGTTTTTTTTGTTTCGAAACAACGAGGTTGTTTCGAAACAAAAGTGCCGTGTGAACACAACCTATGAGATTTCATTTAGCCCAATGCTCCAGCTTGTCTATGAATCCTATCCCTACCCTCCAGTATATCTACCACTCCCCCCAGCCCAATGCTCCAGCTTGTCTATGAATCCTATCCCTACCCTCCAGTATATCTACCACTCCCCCCAGCTTGGTATCATCTGCAAATTTACTGTGCAGGCAATATCCCATCATCCAGATCATTAATAAAGATGTTGAACAAAAGCAGCCCCAGGACTGACACCTGGGACACTCCACTTGTTACTGATTGCAGAGTAGCCATTGATTCCCACCCGCTGAGCCTGATGATCTAGCCAGCTTTCTATCCATCTTACAGTCCATTCATCCAACCCATACTTTCTTAACTTGCTAACAAGAATGCTGTGGCAAACCTTATCAGAAACTTTGCTAAAGTCAAGGTATATCATGTCAATGGCTATTCATGTGTGTACAAAACCAGTCATCTCATAGAAGACAATCAGGTTTGTCAGGCACAATTTGCCCTTGGTGAACTCACAATGACTGTTCCTGATCACCCTGTTTTCCTCTAAGTATTTCAGAATGGATTCTTTGAGGACTTGCTCCATGATTTTTCCAGGGACTGAGGTGAGGCTGATTGGTTCATAGTTCCCTGGGGCCTCCTTTTTTTTTTTTTCCTTTCTTTAACATAGGTATTATATTTTCTTTTCTTCAATCATCCTGGACCTCCCACAATCACCACAAGTTTTCAAAGATAATGACCAGTGGTTTGCACCACATTGGCCAACTCCCTCAGCACTCTCGGATGGAATTCATCTGGCCCCATAGACTTGTGCACATCCAACTTCTCTAAGTAATCCCTAACTTGACCTTTCATCACCAAGTTCTCCCCATTCTGTGTTGCACAGTGCAGTAGCCTGGGAGTTGACCCTGCCTGTGAAGACTGAGTTAAAAAAAATCATTGAGTACGTCAGACTTTTCTGCATCATCCAGCATGAGGCTGCCTGCCCCATTCAGTAGGGGGCCTACACCACCCCAATCCTCGTCTTGTTGCTGACATACTTGTAGAACCCCTTCCTGTTACCCTTCACATACTTTGCTAGCTGCAACTCCAGTTGCCCTTTGGCTGTCTTGATTTTATCCCTGAAGGTCCAAGCAATATCATAATACTCCTCCATAGCTATCCATTCAAGCTTCCACTGCTTCTAAGATTCCTTTTTGTGTTTCAGCTCACTGTAGAGTGCTCTTCTAAGCCACCCTTGGCACCTTCCATATTTGCTGTTCTTTCTGCACATTGGAATGGTATCTTTGTTCTCTTAGAAGGGTTTCTTTAAATACAGTCAGCTCTCTTGGACAACTTTCTCATTCAGATTAGCCTCCCAAGGGATCCTGCCCATCAGTTCCCTGAGGGAGCTAAGCTCTACTTTTCTGAAGTCCAGGGTCTGTGTTCTGCTTCTTTCCTTTCTCCCTTTGATCAGGATCCTGAACTCTACTGCTGCTGCCCAGGTTGCCATTCACTTCCCCTACCAATTCTTCTCTGTTTGTGATTAGCAAGTCAAGAAGAATAAGACCACTAGTTGGTTCCTCCAGCATTTATACCAAGAAATAGTCCTCAATGTTCTCCAAAGATTTCCTAGTTTTTCTGTGCACTGCTGTGTTGCCCTCCCAGCAGATGTCAGGGTACTTGAAGTCCCCCATGAAAACCAGGGCCTGTGATCTGGAAGCTTCTGCTAGTTGTCTATAGAAAACCTCATCCACCTCCTCCTTCTGGTCTGGTGGTCTATAACAGACACCCACCACAACATCACCCTGGTTGCACTCTCCTCTAAACTTAACCCAGAGAATTTCAACAGGTTTGCCTCCAGGAGTAAAGTTCTGTAATAGTCTACCAAGGGAAGTGGTGGGGGCAAAAACTATAGGTGCCTTCAAAACCAAGCTTGATAAGTTTATGGAGGGAATGATATGATGGACAATGTAGCTTGGCCATTGTCTGTCTTTTACTACTGGTGATGGGTATGATAGGGACGTGGGAAGGGGCATTTGATCAAGGGGGTTCTGAGTTATTACAGAGAAGTTCTTCTTGACTGGCTGTTGTGGACTTGCCCTCATGCTCAGGGTTTAACTGATCACCATATTTGGGGTCGGGAAGGAATTTTCCCCCAGGGCAGATTGGCTTGGGTGCGGGGGGGAGGGGGTTGCCTTCCTCTATAGCTTTGGGCATGGCTCACTTGCTGGTTGATTCTCTGTATTAAAGTCTTTAAATCATGATTTGAGGACTTTAATAGTTCAGTTATGGATTTGAGGTTCATTGCAGGGGTGGGTTGGTGAGGTTTTGTGGCCTGCACTGTGCAGGAGGTCAGACTAGATGATCATATTGGTCCCTTCTAACCTTAGAGTTTATGAGTTTGATAGTGGAGCTCTGAGCAGTCATAAAGCTCTTTTACATATAGTGCTACTCCTCCAGCTCTTCTTCCCTGCCTGTCCTTCCTAAACAATTTATACCCATCCATGGCAGTGCTCCAGTCATGCAAGTTTTCCCACCACATCTCTGTTATTCCAATTCCATCCTAGTTCCTCGACTGTACCAGAACTTCCAATTCTTCCCATTTGTTTCCCAGGCTCCTTGCATTTGTGTACAGGCACTTAAGATACTGAGCCAATTGCCCTGTATTCCCCTGCAGTTTGTCTCCCCTGTTACACCTTCCTTCTTGTGTTTTCTTCTGGTGACCTCCTTCCTCACTCACCTCAGGGATTATGACTCCATTCCCCAGGAAACCTAATTTAAAGCCCTTCTGACTAGGTTAGCCAGCCTGTCTGCAAAGATGCTTTTCCCTCTCTTCATTAAATGAATCCCATCCCTTCCTAGCAGTCCTCCTTCTTGGAACAGCATCACATGGTCAAAGAAGCCAAAGCCCTCTGTTTAATGCCATCGGTGTTGGCATGCATTTGTTTCCATAATGTGACAGTCTCTGCGTGGGCCTTTTCCATCAATAGGAAGGATTGACAAGAACACCACCTGTGCCTCATGCTCCTTTATCCTCCTTCCCAGGGCCATATAGTCTGCAGTGATCAGCTCAGGATCATTATTGGCTGTATCAGTGGTGCCCATGTGTATTAGTAGAAAAGAGTAGCAGTCCAAGGGCTTGAAGAGTCTTGGCAGATTCTCCATCACACCCCAAATTCTAGCTCCAGGCAAGCAGCACACTTGTCTGTTTTCCTGGTCTGGGTGGCAGATGAATGACTCCATCCCCCTTAAGAGGGAATCCTTGACCACCACCACCACCTCCTGTCTTTGCCTCCTGGGAGTGGTGGTTGTAGTGCCCTCATCCATGGGATAATGCATCCCATGCTGTTCAACCAACAGCATCTCCTTCTGATCCCTTCCTTCATACGCCTCTTCCAACACATTCTCAGCAGAAGTATCTGTAGAGAGAGCCTGAGAGCAGCTACCTACCTATTGGTATTGGGGATATAAGGGTTCTCCTCTTACGTCCTCTGCGGATCACATGCTGCCAATTTTCTTCTTCAGTCTTCAGTCCTCTCTGCATCATGGTCTCAGAATCTTTGGCACTTTTAAAGACTAAGGCTATGTTCACACACGGGGTTATTTTGATACAAGTTGTTTCGATACAAGTTGTATCGAAATAATGCCTTATTTCAAAATAAATTAATTTGAATTAACAGTTTGTTAATTCGAATTAAGGAAAAAAGCAGGAATCGAAATAGCAAGTTCAGACAACAGTTATTTCGAAACGAGTCACCATTGTTTCAAAACAACATGTTCAGATGGCATTGTTTCAAAATAATCATTTCGAACCAATGTTGTTTCGTCCCCACATGGGGTTTAAGTTGTTTCGAAACAACAGCGTTGTTTCGAAAAAATGGTGCGTCGTGTGAACATGGCCTTTCTTATTTCAAAACAACCTCTGTTGTTTCAAAATAAGACTGCTGTGTGAACACACCCTAACAGATTTATTTATCACACCAGCTTTCATAGTAGAAAATCCCACTTCATCAGATGCTTTGAAGATGAGAAAAATTACAGAATGGGTGGAAAATAAATTCAGGGAAGTGTAAGTCATGCGACAAATAAGTTTGTTAGTCTTTAAAAGTGCCACAGGGCTCGTTTGTTTTGCTGAACTAGACTAACATGGCTACCCCTTTGGATCTCAGAATCTTTTGTGTGCTGTGCTTGCAGAATTAGCTACTGAGTCCTATCCAGAAAGTCTTCATCTTCTCTGATGCATTGCAGGGTTGATATTTGAGCCACTAGCCCTTTAATCTTTTTTTTCCAGCATGGAGACCAGCTTGCAGGTTGTACAAATGTAGTTGGTACTACAGATGTAGTTGGAGAAAGACGAACATGGCACATCCAGCTCAGGTCACAAAATCTGTTGTCTCACTACTCATGCTGTCCTCCCTGGCAGAGTCTCCACAGATGATGTACTTAATGCTCACAGATATGTGAAAAACTGAAAAACTTTGTGGGTGCTCCTCCAGGTGAACTCCCAGGCAAACTCCCTCTCCTCTGCTCACCGCTCTCATTCTCACAGGTCTTCTCTGAACCCTCTCCAATTTATCAACTTCCTTGAATTTTGGACACTAGGATGAGACAAAGAGTTCCAGCAGCAGCAGTGCTAAATACAGAGGTAAAATAACCTATCTACTCCTGTACCACAATTCTCCTATTATTGCACTCCAGGATCCCATTAGTCACTTTGGTTGGCTACAGTGCTACACTCAGACTTTGTATTCAGTTAATCATCCATCACCACCCCCAAATATTTTTCAAGTTGTCCCGGCCTTACCACCTATGTAAATAACTAGGAATTCAGAGGAGATGAGAGAACCTTGAAGAACCATATGAGCTTAAATTGGACTTTTTATTCATTTGGGGATTGGCCTTGACTGGGTTGGGGTGGATTAGCAGGATATATGTGAAGAAATGGTAAAGAGATGTTCAGACAGCAAAGGCAAGGTTAGCAGTATGGCCAGAGACTGTAAACCAAGACAGACCTTGTCAGAATAGTGACATCTAGGTATAAGTTAATGCCAAGTAACCCCATTCCTGCCTGGAAAGGGTGGTTCAGAAACACATACCGCTTAAGTAGCTATGTGAGCACATTCCTAAGAGTGTAGGACAGGAAAACAGATTCCTGTGCTGATAATGATGGGATGACAGGATAAGGGAGGAGGGTGTTTTGTTCAAACTAGGAGGTAGAAGATACCAAGGTGGTAACAACATCTTGAATGTAATACTCAACTTTCCTGTACTAATGTATAAAAGGAGACTGGAAGGAGTGGCATCTTTGTGCTGGCATATAGGAAGACACTATATCACATTGGTCAGTACCTTGTCACAGGCATACATAAGTTAGTGTAACTAACTGGAGTGCCAGGGCACTGACACCATGCTTTGCTGAATATAAAACTGGCCGACCCTTTGCAGCTGAACTGAGCCAGTGGCCTTTCGTTATGAGTAACATCAAGCTCCACTGAAGCAGCAAGCTGCTGGCCCTGCTGTTTCTAACTCTCCTGTATGTTCTGCACCAGCAGAGCATGTATAGCTAGTATGTGGGGATAGTGAGAATCAGGGCATATAGGACTATTGGCATGGGGGCAAGACTTGAATGGATGGCATGGAAACAAATGGGAATTGGGTGCACACTGTGCAGCTGAAATGGAGTGGAAGACTGAAAGGCATACAGAGACCTGGGTGAGTGGATACTGGAGAAAACCTTGTGGAATCCCTTGAATGGAGGGGTGTGGATGAGTGATATAATCAGTTTTGCCAGCTCTCTGAAATGTATTAGACAGGATGAATTTGACTCCCACTGCCAGAGCCCTCATACCAACATCTGCTAATCCCCTGTCCAGTTATTAATTATGCCTCCCTAAAGTCAGTTTCCCCATCAGTTCAGTCATCCCCCACAACATCCTCACTTTTGCTCCTTTTGGATTTTTTTTACCCCTTCTCCCAGCCCTGGGAGGCTGCAGCAGGTTCCCATCTGCCCTTTTTAGCCTGTGGGGCAGCTCCAGGGAGGGCTCTTCATCCCTTTCTCCTTTTCAGGTTGACTGGTTGGAGGTGGAGGGATTAGGACATCATTCTGTACTCATTGTTCACAAGGGAAGGGGAATCAGAATCATAGAAGAATGGGATTGAAAGAGACCTCAGGAGATCATTGTCTAAACCCCTGCTCAAAGTAGGACCATCCCCAAATAAATCATCCTAGCCAGGCCTTTATCAAGCAGGGACTTAAAATCTCGAAGGATGGAGATTCCACCACTTCCCAAGGTAACCCATTCCAGTTTTTCACCACCCTCCTAGTAAGAAAGATTTTTCCTAATATCCAACCATAATCTCCCCCACTGCAACCGGAGACCACAGTTTCTTCTTCAATGATCTGCCACCACTAAGGACAGCCTCGCTCCAACTTCCCTGGAACCCCACTACAGGTAGTTGAAGGCTGTGTTCAAATCCCCAGGGGAGAAGTCACTCTGAAGCATTGGACTCATTCTGCTGCCTATGTTTCCCTCCCCTTCTAGGTGAATGACTTTGGACAGGTTGCTGAGGTGAAGGGAAAGTGAAAGAGGGCTCTGTTTGCAGCATCTCCGATGTTACTGAGCCTCGGGAGGTAGGTAGATGGAACACCCAGCCAATCTGAGGGCTCAAATTTGCTAAAGATTTGGAGTTTCGGCCCAGCCAAAATCCCATCATTCACGAAAAAATTGCAAGCATTGCCAACACTGTAATACTGTATGCAGTAAGGTCAGACTACACAAGTTATGAAATATGTAAGCTCCCAGCAGATCTGTAATTATTTAAAATGGATTGTGTCAATTCTTGTTACTTGTATTTTCCAGTCAAGTCGAGAACAGCCAACTGACTCTTCAGCAGTACTCTGGCCTGCAAAGTCAAGGGAGGCAGACCAGGGGAACAAAGAAGAGCTCAGAGACACCACGTGAATTCTCAGCTGATGTTAAGCCATTCATGCTGAAGAAGGAAAGGGCAGCTCCCAAAGAGATGCAGCTCAGCTTTGGCACTTTCAAGTTCTATTTCAAAACTCTTTGTTGTGCATACACCTGAAGCCCACATACACCTACCACTTACACACACTTCATCAGGCTGAGTTTTCAGCCTGGCTGGACACTCCATTGTGAAAATAGACATCATTGTCTCATCAGAGTTGTGGGGTTTAATATAGCAGGTATACCTGAGAGCATGCAACTAACCCTTAGAAAAGGCTTCCCTTCAAATTCAGCTGAATGCAAAATTGTTATTTGTTCCACTACACAGTAATGATATATTATACTTATTCCCTAATCACCCTAACTACATATTCTGTTTTAAGCACATGACCCAGAAAATCTGATAAAAATGAAAGTAAATTACTGCTTTAATTTTCTGTTCTCTAGCTACTTAAAACAGCAACTAAAGCTTCACAGCTATTATGCCTTTTTAGCAAGCACTGAACGGCTAAAAGTCTTTATCATCACAAACAAGTACTGAGACAGCCCCTGAGTATTAGCCCAAAAGATGCAGCACAGCTATTTTTAAACAACAAACAAAAGCAGTGGTGTTCAAATTTGGAGCTGACACTGTGGTATTGTCCCTGGGACTGTGGAGGACAGAACATAACTGAGTACATTTCAGACTTGTGGATCTCCATAGTGAGATGTGTTTTCAAAAATGATACTTTGAAAAGTTCTGTATCTCTTTGTATCACTCCTTTCATGCATATTATGCAGTAAGTTGATGTGGTGGAGCCAGGACAGCACCACAGAAAATCACCATGGTAGAATCTCTCCAAATTTTCCAGCAAAGTTTAAGACTGTGCTTTAACATACTATGAATTTATACTAAAGCTTCTTATATTTTAGCAAATAGACTTTTATTTTAATATTTGCAGCTACAATGTAGAGAAGATTTCAGCTCTGTGCAGTAGTTAGTGATCATCAGCATAGTAAAAAGGATATGTGCCCAGGTGCCTGGGATGGGCCACACTGAGAATGCCACGCTCAGCACAGACTGCAGGAAACGGAGCAGGCAGTCCCTAGAAACTGGTGGTTTATTCTATAATTAAATTAACCAAACCAGTAAAAAAGAACTTCAGTATCATCACACTGGTTAATAAGAAATCAAACAGAGTTCCCACAAGGCATTCCAGCCTTTGATTCCCATCCAGGTAACTAAATCCAGTATCATGAGAAGTTATTGAAAATCCATTTCGCCATGCTAATCCAAAAGATCAGACATGTACCACTAGGTCAATGTGAACACTGGATCTTACCCAAATGTCACACTAAATAATTAAAGATTTGTTAATAAACGTTAAATGGTTAAGAGAATCTACATACAAATGATTGCAAAGTCCTTGTATCAGATTTATAGCAGTGGTGGAATAGATTGCTAGCTTGTAAAAGTCTCCAGTCACTTTCAAAAGAAAAAGTCCTTAAGTTCATAGTTCAACATGCTTCTTTTAGTTGTAAATCCACAGTCCAGAGAACTAGAGCAGGAAAGAGGAAAAAATGGAGGTGTCTGAGGGCTTTTATATTTTCTGCCACATGCCTGGAAATCTTCTGTCCTAAACAAAGAACACAGCTCAAATGTCTGGAAAGTTATTGGTCCAAGATGACGTCCATTGTCACATGTCCTTATGACATGTCCTTACATGGTTTTCTGAATCACAGGGGGAGACCATTGGCTCATCACTGTCTGAGGCATCTTTGGGAATAGCCGTCTGTATGAGATGAGTTTCTTCAACGATCCATTGTGAAAGTGAAATGTTCTTCATGGGCCATCAACACACAGCAGTCTAGCCTTAATATAAATTCCATCAGGTGGTGTCACCCAGGAACAAACATGTTTACAATACAAATACACAGGCAATATTTAAAACTTCAGATAAACATACATATGTGCATATAAAGAGGTTAATCATACTTACAGAATTGTAACTTTTCCACTGATGCCTTAAGTAGTGTACTTTGAAGATGGCTTATGGAAACACTAGTAATAGTAATGGTGATATACGCTTGCATTTCTTATAGGCAGCATCACAGAATGCTTCAGATTTGATTGACAGTTCATTTATGCAGTTAATTCTTAAAAACAACATTAATATGTCACATGCAATATTGCATGTGGGGAACGTCTCAGTAACGATAAGCAGTATGGCATAGATATTTTTGCATTTATATGATTTCACAGCTTCTCTCCCCAAATGGATAAAAACAATTCTACAAAAAGCTTTACTTACAATTAGCTCAGTAGAGCACTCTTTTTTATATCCCTGAAAGATGAAAATCTTGAGCACATGAATATATTAATACGTTACATTATGGCAGGGGTAGGCAACCCATGGCACCTGTGCCAACAGTAGTATGAGAGCACATTCGGAGCAGCACCCTCTACAATGCCACATAAATTATGACTCCTGTCACTGAATGCCACTCTAGGCAGCTTCTTTCAGGGGCAGCTGGGGCATGGAGAGTCCCCACCATGCCCATGTTCCACGCATGGTGTGGAAAGAAGGGTCCTTGAACAGCTTCTCACCAGGGCATGCAGCCACCAAGAAGCCACTCCAGGCAGCTTCTTTCCATGGCATCCCTAAGGACTGCTGTCCCCAGGCATGCTGCTAAGAGGAGCCACTGCAGGCAGCTTCTTTCCATAAGTGGCTCCTTTCAGTGGTATGCCAGGGAAGTGCCCCACCCACCAGCCTCCATCCATGGCTACCACCAAATTTTCAGGCAGCCGCCACTTTTATTTCTGTGGAGGGAGCCACTGGCAATTGCTGACAGTCAAGGAGGAGGGGCCAGCACAGGGGTCAGTAAAGGTTGCTGATCCCTGCATTATGGGGTGCAGCATAGCAAAATGGGCAGAACAGTCACCTGCGAATCAAGGAGTCAGATTCACCCATGACACTTAGCCATATTGAAAACTACTGAAGTTCATAAAAAAAAAAAAAAAAAAGAGGCAACATGCATCTGCCTGAACCAGCCAGTGGAAGATGCCAAAGATAGGGGTATTTCCTGAGTCCCCAAACTTTCAAGGAGTTCAAAACCTAATTTCAGGATGGAGGGAGATGCTTATCTGTTCTTGGGATTTTCAACTGAGAAACCTGTCTTACAGTTCAGCACCGATGGGTGTTACTTTTGAAAAACAGAGGGATAAAGGGGTTCTTCCTCTTAAATTTTAGCCCATTAGTTAGGATGCTCACCTGGAATGTAGAAGACAGACAAAGAAGTCCCCTCTCTACCTGAAGCAGAGCCTTAGCCCTTTTTGGACTGGACCTCTCAGATGAGTTTGGTGTCAAGTGCTTGTCTTCCCTGGTTTCCAAATTGCTCTGGGGCTGAGGTGAGAAATAGGTGAAGTGCCTAGAGACAGACTGCATTGTGCATGTCCAGAGGCAGAAATGTAAGTGTAGTGCAAAATTTTGGTGCTGGGTGAATTTAGGCGCCTGGAGAGTTCAGCAGGATTTTGTAAATCACAGTGGAGCCTAAACTGGAACTTAGGCACCTAAGCATCAGATTTAAGCACCTTTTGTGAATTTAGCCTATAGCAACCCATGAAAATTGTACTAAATCTTAGGAACAGACAGAGTTTAGTGGCAGCTCACCAGAGGTTTTATCAATAAGGGTGGTGCCAAATCTGGGATATAGATACCTAAATGTCACTTGAGGTGTCTAAATCCCTTTACAAAACTAGCAAGGAGTCTGGTGGCACTTTTAAAGACTAACAAATGTATTTATCACATGAGCTTTTGTGGTAGAGAATCCCACTTTGTCAAATGCTTGAAGATAAGAACTTGCAGAATAGGAGGAAAATAATTCCCTGTCTTCAAGCATCTGACGAAGCAGGATTTTCTCCCATCAAAGCTCATGTGATAAATAAAATTTGTTGGTCCTTAAAAGTGGCAAGAGACTCCTTGGCTATGTCTACATTGGCAAATTAGTCCAGACTAAAGAAGCTTAGTCCAGACTAATTTAGCCTTTGGCTATACTAGACTTTGCCTAGCTCAAGCTAAGAAATTTCGTAGTTCTAACTATGCAAAGCTTAGTCTGAACTAATAAGTATCAAGCTTAGTTCTGACTTCCATGCTTAGTTCAAACTTTAGTTGAACTAAGCACAGACAAGACCTGAACTAAGCCATTATTCAAACTAATCACGCATTCTAGTTCAAACTAAGATGCATGGTTAGTTCAATCTAAAATGCCCGAGGTTAGTTCAAACTAGCCTGAGGTTAGTTTGGACTAAACTCAGACTTCTTAGTTCAGACTTGGAAGTCTGAGCTAACTCGGGCTAATGTGGCCCTTATTTGTTTTGCCGAATTAGACTAACACGGCCACCCCTTTGGAATTTGTGAAACTGGTTCAAGATGCTTGAGCTCTATTCCTGTGTTGTGACCTTCAACTCTGTGCTTCAGTTTCTCCATATGTAAAATACTTTTAGTGATAAAAGTATCTTGAGGCTATAGATGGAAAGCACTACATACAAGAAAATTATTTATTTTCAAGATATTAATTTCTGTACAAACAGAATATGAGCTAGCATGTTCATATGATGTCTCAACAGCAAGCTACAACTTTGCTTAAAGACTTCACAGCCATAATTTTGCTGATTTCAAGTGCAAAAAAGGGGAAGAAAGGCTCATTTAGCTTTTAGTAAACAGTTCTGATTAATGCTTATCTGCAAGCTCAATGATTTAGAGTCTAATAACTCCATACAGAAATGAACCTAAATTCAAACTGATACCCGATAAATTCCAAGGGAATTATGGGAACATGCACAAAGCAGTAAGTAACTCACAGTAGAATTGGTTGGTCAGCTGTCAAATCCTTGTTCAGAGTTCTGTGCAGGGGCTCGAAGAAAGGCAGAGACTGGAAGCCATTGTCAATAATAAGGTGCAGCCGAATCATGTATAGAAGCCTACAATTGAACAAATGCTGTGTATAGCAAACAGGCTGGGTGCAGAAACAAGGACATGACAAACAGGTGCTGAGAGGAGGAGGCTGAAGTGTGTAGATCCCAAAAAGTGAAGTGACTTCTTTGGAATAATCATGTACTTGGCATACAAAATAGGTGCTAAAATAGTTCAGTCATCCAAACAGGGAGCAAAATTAAACCATGTGGCCTCAGGCATCAACTGTACAACACAAATACAATAACAAATAGATTAATTGAATAATTTACAAATAACAGTCTGAAAATTATTCATTTAAAGTATTTATTGAATACTTATGAATAATGAATTCATTCACCAGTTGACCAATGAATTACTTGATAACTACATGAGGAGTTACATTCATAACAAATATTACCTGCAAAGAATAGTTTAGCTACCAGCACCTGTTTGTATCTCTTGGGATATGGTTTGTTGATGTTCTATTTTTTACTGTTTTTTCCTTACCATTAACTTTATAATCATATATTTCTAAAAGCCTCACATTTATAAATCCATTTGAACATAAAGTGTGCATACTTTGTTATTGTAATAACACAGTACTATAAAATTCAGAAAAAGCAGAAGTGTTCAATAAATAAATTTATTCTGTATTTGGGAAAAGGCTAGATTATGTATTCATATGATATGATGATAATGGAACATCTACCTTTTCATCAGTTACTCAGAAACATGACACAAATAATTACAGGCCTATCGGCTGTATTCACACACGGGGTTATTTCGATACGGTTGTTTCGAAACAACTTGTATCGAAATAACACCTTATTTTGAAATAACTTAATTTGAATTAACAGTTTGTTAATTCGAATTAAGGAAAGAAGCCCAAAGTGAAATACTGTAGCAGGTTCAGGCAACAGTTATTTCGAAACAAGTCACTGTTGTTTCGAAACAACATGTTCGCACGGCATTGTTTCAAAACAGTTGTTTCGAAACAACATTGTTTCGTCCCGCATGGGGTTTAACTGGTTTCGAAACAACGCTGTTGTTTCGAAACAACAGAACCCATTGTTTTGAAACAACTGTGCGTCGCGTGAACAGCCTAAATCTTATTTTGAAACAACCTCTGTTGTTTTGAAATAAGAGGGCTGTGTGAACACAGCCATCAGCAGGACATGGATCTCAGACAAGAAAATGATATGGGTGTTATAGGCCTTCATTAATTGAGAATTCATGACAGGTAATATAATTGATGCCTATCAACATTTGTATATGGAAAATAGATCTTTGTAAAATAACTTTTTTTAAAAAAGACTGCAAGTATGGTGCTGAAGTGTTGCTATAATATATTTAGATTTATGTACGGCACTGGCTACATGACATTTTAACAAAGAAATTAGAATAATACAAAAACAAAATTAAATGAATTAAAAACTGATAGGTCTCCAAATATAATTGTAAATGTGTGTCTCTAGTGGAATCCAGCAGGGGCTGATTCTTAGTCCTACTCTATATAACATTTTTATCAATGACTTGAAAAAATTACATAAATTCATCGCTAAAAACCAATAAAACAAGTTTTTTTTAGAGGGGACCACCTTAAAGGGACATGCTAAAAAGGAGAAAAACAAGTAATTCTCATTGGTAAGAGTTGTTGTACAGCAATTTTAATCCTCTTGAATTCATTTTTTTACAAAAGGTTGGATGGCCAGTTTAGAGAGTGTAACCTCATGGTACCATCTACACTGACCATCTGACCTTTTGCAAACAAATGCATTCAAGTTCCAGAGTGATAACCATGTTAGTCTGTACATAGCAAAAACAATAGAAATCCTGTGGAACTTTGAAGACTAACAAATTTCCTTGGGCATAAGCTTTCATGGGCTGTAACCCCTTCAGATTATAGAAAAGTAGGGTTGGAAAGGACCTCAGGATGTCGTCTACTCTGAAGGGACTTCAGGAACCCAATCTCCTGCTAAAAGAAGGACCAATTCCAATTCAATCATCCAAGAAAGAGCTTTGTCAGGCCACACCATAAAAACCTCTAAGGATGGAATTCCGATATATTTCTTAGCCTTTAAAAGTGCCACCAGACTCCTTATTGGCTGTATTCACACACACATGGTTATTTCGAAACAAGTTGTGTCAAAACAACTTGTTTCGAAATAACGCCTTATTTCGAAATAACATATTTCGAATTAACAAAATGTTACTTCGAAATAAGAAAAAAGCGGGAAACGAAATAGCAGGTTCACACTGTGAACCTGCTATTTCGCTTCCTCAGGGGGCTGCGGGCACCGGCGGG